>JAINUV010001461.1:768530-1078571 GCA_020205505.1 Panax japonicus | reverse complement strand
AGCGGCGCGCAGTATAGCGCAAACAGGCCGTGAGATTCACTACGTCGCCGTCCGTTTGCTCATTCCGCCAGCAATTCCGGTTTTCTGCACGCGCTAACGTTACGTGCAGAAAGCGGAAACAGCTGTACTGAAGTCCGGGATGTCATCCAGACTGAAGCGGCACCCCGACTCTTAAATCTTCACTCCCTCTTTACAGCAGCCACTTCCAGTAAACGTTTTTCAGACGCCCGCCTGGCAAATCGCCTTCAGCAAACAGACCAGAAAGGCAGACAGAGCGGTTCAGTCTGCTCTGCCTGCCCTGGATTTACTCAGCCTTTTCCTGCTCTTCGCGCTGGCGACGTTTCTCCTGCTTCTTCTTCTCAGCCTTGGCTTTAGCCACGGCCGCTTCGCTCATGTCGTTGCGGATCTGCGCATGGCTGATCAGGGCAAAAATCAGCGTGCCGCCGGTAATGTTGCCGAGCAGCGTCGGCAGGGCAAACGGCCAGAAGAATTCATACCAGCTGATGCTGCCATTAAAGACCAGATAGAGCACTTCCACCGATCCCACCACGATATGCGCCAGATCGCCCAGCGCAACCAGCCAGGTCATCATTACAATCACCAGCAGTTTGGCACCGCCCGCCGAGGGGAACATCCAGACCATGGTGGCGATAATCCAGCCGGAGATCACCGCATTGGCAAACATCTCGCCGGGCGTATTTTCCATCACCTTCATACTGATGTTGGTAAACGCCTGACGGGTAGCTTCGTCAAATATCGGCATCTCATTAAACGCCAGCGCACCCAGTGCCGTCCCGATCAGGTTACCCAGCAAGACGATGCCCCATAAACGTAATAGCAGGGCGCCATTACTCCAGGTCGGTTTGTGCATCACCGGCAGGACTGCCGTGACGGTATTTTCGGTAAACAGCTGCTGACGCGCCATGATGACGATAACAAAACCAAAGGTATAACCCAGGTTTTCAAGCAGAAACGCCCCTGGTACGCCATCCAGATGCACCTGAAATATCCCCTTCGCCATCAGCGAGGCGCCCATGGATAAGCCCGCCGCAATGGCTGACCAAAGCAGCGCCATACCATCGCGCTCCAGCTCCTTCTCCCCATCCTGGCGGATCTCTTCATGGATGGCGGCGGCGCGGGAGGGTAAAGCCTCCTCATCGACTTCGATGTCAGTGCCCTTATCCTTCTCTTCACTCTCGACGTCGTTAGGACCCTGTTCATTACCTGATGAAGGCTTCATATTTTCTCCTGGTGATAGTGCTGTCGCGTAATAAGCGTAGCCGTTTTTTATTTGCCAATAATGTAACGATCGATGCGAATAAGCGTAACAACGTTTTTCGGAACTGCATTTTTATTCATACTGCGGGCGATACCGCACGAATAAACCCATGGCATCGAAACTGAGCGGTGGCTCACACTTCGGCCCACAGCAACATTGTGGTAATATCCCGGCCACTTTTAGCTGGTGCGATTCCCCCCTCGATGTTGGAAATCATTACGCTCACTTGTGCATACGACGAACGTGCGCTGTTCCGGCAGCTCTCATTTTGCGTCTCTGCAGGCGACATTGTGCAGATTGAAGGCCCCAATGGTGCCGGTAAGACCTCACTCTTGCGCCTGCTGGCTGGCCTGAGCCGTCCTGAACAGGGTGAAATACGCTGGCAGCAGCAGCCAATCCTGCGGCAGCGCGAAGCCTGGCATCAGGCGATGCTCTATCTGGGCCATCATCCCGGTGTCAAAGGCGTGCTTACGCCGCTGGAAAACCTGCGTTTCTACCATCCTGATTGCAGTGATGCGCAGATCTTTGCTGCGCTGGAAAGCGTCGATCTCACGGGCGACGAAGAGGTGCCGGTTAGCCGGTTATCGGCGGGCCAGCAGCGTCGGGTAGCGCTGGCGCGGCTGTGGCTCAGCCAGGCCCGCATATGGATTCTCGACGAGCCGCTGACCGCCATCGACAAAGCGGGTGTTAAAAAATTAATGGCGAAATTCGCCCGGCATGCCGATAACGGTGGCGCAGTGATCCTGACAACCCATCAGGATTTGCCCGCGGATGCTGCGCGGGTGCGTAAAATTCGCCTCGGCGACGGGGAGGCAGGCTGATGCTGTTTCGCCTCATCCAGCGTGAATTGCGCATCGCTTTTCGCGGCGGGGCGGATGTGGTCAATCCGCTCTGGTTTTTCCTGATTGTTATTACCCTGTTTCCGCTGGGCATCGGACCTGACCCGCAACAGCTGGCGCGTATTGCACCGGGCGTAGCCTGGGTTGCCGCGCTGCTGGCGTCGCTGCTGGCGCTGGAGCGGCTGTTTCGCGATGACTTCAGCGATGGTTCGCTGGAGCAACTGGTACTGCTACCGACGCCGCTCCCGGTAACGGTTATCGGCAAAGTAGTGGCGCACTGGCTGGTCACAGGCGTGCCGCTGATTATCCTGTCGCCGCTGGCCGCGCTGCTGCTGTCACTGGATTTTAATGGCTGGCGGGCGATGGCCCTGACGCTGCTGCTCGGCACGCCAACCCTGAGTTTTCTCGGTGCCATTGGTGTAGGTCTCACGGTGGGTTTACGGCGCGGTGGCGTACTGCTTAGCCTGCTGGTGCTGCCGCTGGCCATTCCGGTCTTGATCTTCGCCAGTGCGGCGATGGAGGCGGCCAGTCAGGGGTTGCCGATTAATGGCTATCTGGCGATTCTCGGCGCGATGCTGCTGGGCAGCGCCACGCTCTCCCCGTTTGCCACGGCGGCAGCGCTAAGAATTACTTTGCAATAACAGCCGTTGAAATAACCGCGCGTAAAAGACGCGGCAACACTCTTTTATCGTTAATGTGAGCATTTGATATGTGGAAAGCGTTACATCAGCTGGCCAGGCCCGAACGGCTCTATCAGTTTTCGGGGCGACTGGTGCCGTGGTTCGCCATCTCAGGGCTGGCGACGTTGCTGCTGGGCTGGGCCTGGGGCTTTGGATTTGCTCCCGCTGACTATCAGCAGGGCGACAGTTTCCGCATCATGTACATTCATGTGCCCGCCGCGATGTGGTCGATGGGCATTTATGCCTCGATGGCCATCGCCGCCTTTATCGGCCTGGTGTGGCAGATGAAAATGGCCGATCTGGTTTCTGCCGCCATGGCACCGGTGGGCGCGGTCTTTACCTTTATTGCGCTGGTCACCGGATCCGCATGGGGTAAGCCGATGTGGGGGACCTGGTGGATCTGGGATGCGCGCCTCACTTCGGAGCTGGTGCTGCTGTTCCTCTATATGGGCGTGATTGCGCTCTGGCACGCTTTTGATGACCGCCGCACCGCAGGGCGGGCCGCGGGTGTTCTCATTCTGGTCGGCGTAGTTAATCTGCCGATCATTCACTTCTCAGTGCAGTGGTGGAATACCCTGCATCAGGGCTCGTCGGGCATTCTCCAGCAGGCGATTGCGCCGGTGATGCGAACGCCGCTGCGCTGGGCAATCATCGGTTATCTGCTGGTATTTATCACGCTGACCCTGATGCGGCTGCGCAACCTGATTCTGTTAACCGAACGTCACCGTCCCTGGGCGATTGATGTGGCGAAGCGAGGAGAGCAGGCATGACACCCGCCTTTTCCTCCTGGCACGCCTTCTTTGAGATGGGGGGCTACGCCTTCTATGTCTGGCTGGCGGTTGCCTGCACGCTGATTCCGCTTGTCGGGCTGACGCTGCACACCCTGTTGCTGCGCCGCCGCCTGCTGGCTGAGATCCGCCAGCGCGACGCGCGGGAACGCCGCATCCGGGCAGCGAAATCTAAAAAAGCCGCGGCTGAAGCGGCAGGAGAGACATTGTGAATACCCGTCGACGCAACCGCCTCTATGCGGCAGTGGCGATTCTGCTCGGCCTCGGCCTGGCCACCGCGCTGGTGATGTATGCGCTGCGCTCAAACATCGATCTGTTCTATACCCCAGGTGAAATCCTTTACGGCAAAGGCGAGGCGCACGAGAAGCCCGAAGCGGGCCAGCGGCTGCGCGTCGGCGGCATGGTGATGCCCGGCAGTGTCCGGCGCGATCCGAATACGCTTGCCGTGTCGTTCAAACTTTATGATGCCCGCGGCGTGGTCAGCGTCAGTTTTGAAGGCATCCTGCCGGATCTGTTCCGTGAAGGGCAGGGCGTCGTCGCACAGGGCGTGCTGGCGGCGGGCAACCAGGTGATCGCCAAAGAAGTGCTGGCGAAACATGATGAGAAATATACGCCGCCGGAGATTGAAGACGCGATGAAGAGTAATCACACCGGCCCGCAGTCGCTGTATCAGGCGGGAAATAAATCATCATGATGCCCGAGATTGGTACTTTTCTGCTCTGTCTGGCGCTGGGGCTCTCCCTGCTGCTGAGCAGCTATCCGCTGTGGGGCGCAGTGCGGCAGGATGCCCGTCTGATGGCGATGGCGCGTCCGCTGGCCTGCGGTCTGTTTATC
Organism: Panax japonicus; assembly: GCA_020205505.1. NCBI lineage: Eukaryota > Viridiplantae > Streptophyta > Magnoliopsida > Apiales > Araliaceae > Panax > Panax japonicus. The sequence goes on along the minus strand of JAINUV010001461.1, from coordinate 1,074,151 downwards.
TGCATCGCGGCGGCTTTTGCGCTGCTGGTCTGGGCCTTTATCAGCAACGATTTTACCGTCGCCTATGTCGTTACAAACTCCAACAGCCTGCTGCCGGTTTATTATCGCATCGCCGCCACCTGGGGCGCGCATGAAGGATCGCTGCTGCTGTGGGTATTGCTGCTCAGCACCTGGACATTGGCAGTGGCGATATTCAGTCGCGGTATGCCGCAGGATGCGCTGGCACGCGTACTGGCGGTCATGGGAATGATTAATCTCGGCTTCCTGCTGTTTATCCTGCTGACCTCGAATCCATTTGGCCGCACGTTGCCGGACTTTCCGATAGACGGGCACGACCTGAATCCGATGCTGCAGGATATCGGCCTGATCTTCCATCCGCCGCTGCTCTATATGGGCTATGTCGGCTTTTCGGTGGCGTTTGCTTTTGCTATCGCCTCGCTGATGGCCGGACGGCTGGATACGGCCTGGGCGCGCTGGTCGCGTCCCTGGACCACGGCGGCCTGGGTCTTTCTGACGATTGGTATTGTCCTTGGCTCGGCCTGGGCCTATTACGAGCTGGGCTGGGGCGGCTGGTGGTTCTGGGACCCGGTTGAAAATGCGTCGTTTATGCCGTGGCTGGCAGGCACCGCCCTGATGCACTCGCTGGCGGTAACGGAAAAGCGAGGCACCTTTAAGGCCTGGACCGTGCTGCTGGCGATTACCGCGTTTTCGCTGAGCCTGCTGGGGACGTTCCTGGTGCGATCCGGGGTGCTGGTGTCGGTGCATTCCTTCGCCTCGGATCCGGCACGCGGGATGTTTATCCTCGCGTTTCTGGTGATTGTTATCGGCAGTTCGCTCCTGCTCTACGCGATTAAAGGCGGGCAGGTACGTGGCCGGGTGCAGAATGAAACCTGGTCGCGCGAATCGTTTTTGCTGGGTAATAACGTGCTGCTGATTGCCGCGATGCTGGTGGTTCTGCTCGGTACGCTGTTGCCGCTGGTGCACAAGCAACTGGGGCTGGGCAGCATTTCGGTCGGTGAGCCGTTCTTCAACACCATGTTCAGCTGGCTGATGGCGCCGTTTGCGCTGCTGATGGGGATCGGGCCACTGGTGCGCTGGCGTCGCGATGAGCCGCAGAAGCTGGCAAAGCGGCTGGCGCTGGCGCTGATCGTGACCCTGGCCTGTTCCGTCATCATTCCCTGGTGGTTGCAGGATCGCATTGAAGCGATGACCGTGGTTGGCCTGCTGATGTCACTCTGGATTATCGTGCTGACGCTGCTGGAACTGCATGAGCGCGCCACTCACCGTCATCCGTTCTTTGCCGGTTTACGTCACCTGTCGCGCAGTCACTGGGGCATGGTACTGGGCCATCTTGGTGTAGGGGTGACGGTGATCGGTATTGCATTCAGTACCCAGTACAGTGTGGAACGCGATGTGCGGATGAAGGCAGGTGATAGCATCGATATTCATCACTATCACTTTGTCTTCCGCGGCGTGCAGAATCTGCAGGGGCCTAACTACAGCGGTGGCATGGGTATCATCGATGTCACGCGCAACGGCAAACATGAAGCGACGCTGCAGGCAGAGAAACGCTTTTATACGGCCGCCCGCACCATGATGACCGAAGCGGCGATTGATGGGGGGTTCAGCCGCGATCTCTATGCGGCGCTGGGCGAAGAGCTGGAGGATGGCGGCTGGGCCGTGCGCATTTACTACAAACCCTTTGTCCGCTGGATCTGGTTCGGTGGCGCGCTGATGGCGCTGGGTGGGCTGTTCTGCCTGTTTGATCCCCGTTATCGTTCGCGCAAAAAAGCGGGAATTGAGGAGCGAACATGAACAAGAAAATCCTGTTTATTCCCCTGATGTTGTTTCTGTTGCTGGCGGCGGCGCTGCTATGGCAGCTGACACGTAATGCCGATGGCGACGATCCGACCCGTCTCGAATCCGCTCTGATCGGCAAGCCGGTACCGCTGTTCCGGCTGGAAGCACTCGATCAGCCAGGCAAAACCTACGACCAGCGCGTGCTGACGGATGGTAAACCGATATTGCTGAACGTCTGGGCGACCTGGTGTCCGACCTGTCGCGCCGAGCATCAGTATCTGAATACGCTGGCGGAGCAGGGCATTCGCGTCGTCGGGCTGAACTACAAAGACGATCGTCACAAGGCGGTTAACTGGCTGAATACGCTGGGCAACCCCTACGCGCTGAGCCTCTATGATGGCAACGGCATGCTGGGACTGGATCTGGGCGTCTATGGCGCGCCGGAAACCTTCCTGATCGACGGTCACGGGATCATCCGTTATCGCCACGCGGGCGATCTCAATGCGCGCGTCTGGGATCAGGAAGTGAAACCTTTGTGGGTGAAATACAGCGCGGAGGCGGGATCATGAGAATGCTGTTACTGCTCTGCGGCCTGCTGTTCAGCATCAACCTGTGGGCAAGCATCGACACGCTGCAATTTGACTCGGTGGCCCAGGAAGAACAATACCGCGACCTGACCGCTTCACTGCGCTGTCCGAAGTGCCAGAACAACAGCATCGCCGACTCAAATGCCATGATTGCCGCCGATATGCGGCTGAAAGTCTATCAGCTGATGAAGCAGGGCCAGAGTCGCCAGCAGATCATCGACTACATGGTGGCGCGTTACGGCAACTTCGTCAGCTATTCGCCACCGGTCACGCCCTCAACCCTGGTTTTGTGGGCTGGTCCGGCGCTGTTTGCGCTGCTGGGCGGCGCGGTGATTATCCTGCGCAGCCGTCAGCGCAAAACTCGCAGTGAGCTGGATGAAGATGAGCAACAGCGTCTTAATGCGCTACTGAAGTCAGACAGGAAGCCGTAATGAGTGCATTTTGGATCACCCTTTTTCTGTTACTGCTGGCGGCCTGTACGCTGTTTATAGCGGCGGGCTGGCGGCAACGTCAGGCCAGCACAGGCGATCGCGATCGCCTTAATCAGCGCTTCTACCATCAGCGGATAGATGAACTGGCGCAGGATGAAGATCAGGGCGTCGTCGCTGAGCGTCCGCTGATGGAGCGGGAGTTACAGCAGACACTGCTGGCGGATATTCCACCGGCACAAACGATGCAGTCACACAGTAGCAGCCGCTGGATTTTGCTGCCAGGCCTGATTGTACTGATTGCGGTCTCGCTGGGGACTTATCTGAAAACCGGCGGCCTGGCACAATTCACCGGCTGGATGCAGGTGCAGCAGGCGTATCCTGAGCTGCGAGCCCGACTGATGGACCCCGGCGCAAAACCGCTGAGCATGGAAGAGCTGGCGCGTTTACAGCTCGGATTGCGTACCACGTTGCAAACGGAACCGGATAATCTGGCCGACTGGACCATGCTGGGGCGGCTCGGCATGGTGCTGAATAATGCGGAGATCGCCAGCCAGGCGTTTGAGCATGCATTACAGCTTGCTCCCAACGATCTGGCGCTGAAGCAGGATTATGCGGAAGTCCTGACGCGATCCCCCGACCCGCAGGATAACCGTCAGGCGTCACTGCTGCTGCAGGCATTGCTTAAAGCGGATCCGCAAAACCTGCGTACGCTGAGCCTGCTGGCATTTAATGCTTACGGACAGCAGCAATATGATCAGGCTATCGACGTATGGCAGACCCTGCTGGGTCTGTTGCCGGCCGGTGATTCGCGACACGCGATGATCGCCCGCAGCATCGAAAAGGCCAGAAGTGCCGCCGGGCAACAGAGTCGTCAACTGGCACTGACCGTGACGCTGACACCTAAGGCAGAAAAAATGTTACCGCAGGACGGAGTGTTGTATATTTCGGTTTCTGACGGTGCTTCACCGGTGCCGGTGGCTGTTAAGCGGATGCCGCTCAGTCACTTCCCGCTGTCGCTGACGCTGGATGACAGCAACGCCATGATGCCGGATCGCCTGCTTTCGGCGCAGCATCAGGTCGAGGTCCGGGTGCGAATCTCCCGCGACGGCAGCGCCAATCCCCGGCCGGGTGACTGGCTGGGCCTGAGCGCAGTGACGCCCTGGGATGGGCATCAGCCGATCGCGGTAGAGATTAATCAGCAGCTTCCCTGAACGCATCAACTGACCGCGTTCAGGATGATGCGTGCCATTGCCTGCTGCCTCTGGCACAAAGTCAGCTATGCTCATCGGGTAAGTCGATACGATACCGGGCTGTGACCTGAACGATGGGTAGACCTTTTTCATCCGCACAGGGAGATTGGAATGAATTATCGCCTGACCAGCCTGGCTGTCGCCAGCGTCCTTCTGGTAGGTTGTGCCAGTTCAAAGCCGGCGAATAGCGATCCTGCTCAGCGCAGCGATCCGTTCGAAGGCTTTAACCGCACGATGTTTAACTTTAACTACAACGTGCTGGATCCGTATGTATTGCGTCCGGTCGCTGTGGCCTGGCGTGATTATGTGCCGGTGCCGGCACGTACCGGCCTGAGCAACTTCCTCGGCAACCTGGAAGAACCTGCCAGCATGGTCAACGCCATCCTGGTCGGTAACGGACGTGATGCAGGTATTCACTTCACCCGTTTCTTCCTGAACAGCGTGCTGGGACTGGGCGGCTTCATTGACGTTGCCGGTAAAGCGAATCCGGAACTGGCGCGTGAAGAGCCGCACCGTTTCGGTACTACGCTCGGTCACTATGGCGTCGGCTACGGGCCTTATGTTGAGTTGCCTGCTTACGGCAGCTTCACGGTGCGTCAGGATGGCGGCGACTACGTTGATACGCTTTATCCGATCCTTGGCTGGCTGACCTGGCCAATGTCGATTGGTAAATGGACGCTTGAAGGGATTGAGACCCGCGCGCAGCTGCTGGACTCTGATGCAATCCTGAAACAGCAGAGCGATCCGTACGCCTTTATCCGTAACGCTTACTTCCAGCGTCACGACTTCCTGGCACGCGGCGGCAAGCTCAAGCCAGAAGATAATCCTAACGCAGCCGCGATTCAGGATGACCTTAAGGATATTGACGCCGAGTAATCGCCCGCGCTGCGCCGCCAGGGATGGCGTTTTTTACCTCTTTGCGCAGGGCGTATGCTCCCTGAGCCATTAAGCGATCCACGTCCACAAAAAAGGGCGACTCACCAGAGTCGCCCTTTTTGATCGTACCAGCCAGTCAGAACTTATAGTTAAAGTTCGCGCCGTAGAGCCAGGCCTTGCCTTCAGAGGTAAAGGTATAAGGACCTTCTTTCACCGTGACTTTCTGTCCGTGCATATAAGAGATGCCTAAATCAACCGAGGCATCATCGTTAAAGGCATAGGATGTACCGGCACTCAGCCATAAACGATCCTGGTCCGGGATGGAGATAGAACGCTTATCGGCCGGAACCGGGCTGTCATCAAACGCAATACCGGTACGGAACGTCCAGTTCTTGTCGTAGGAATAGGTTGTGCCCAGTGCAATGCGGTAGGCATCGTGGAAGCTTTCATCTTTATAGAACAGCGTCTGGCCGTTAGAGCCAGTGGCTTTCAGCTCCTGGAACTGGCTCCAGCTGGTGTAAGCCATGCTGTAGTGAACCGCCCACTGCGGTGCCACTTTATGCCAGCCCGACACTTCCCACATCTCTGGCAGATTCAGCGTTAACGCGCCTGGAACGGTGGTGCCGTTGGTGCCAAAAGGTACGCCTGACACTTCCGGATTATTCACCGCATTCAGCCGGGATGAGAGATTACTTTTGTAATCGCCATCAAAATCAACTTTCACTTCTGAACGATAGGTAAAGCCGAAGCGGTTATTTTCATCCACTTCATACAGGATGCCAGCATTCCAGCCGTAGCCCCACTCATCGCCTTTCAGATGGGCAACCTGCGTATCAGCCGGAACCCCCAGCCTTGCGCCTGACTCACCGGCATAACGCTCAATTTTGGCTTTAGCGTAAACCGCATCAAAACCGATGCCTGCACTAAAATGTTCATTAAAGCGATAAGCAGTGCTGAGATTTAAATTGCCGGTCATCAGGTCAGTTTTACCGCCGTAACCGCCTGCGGTGTAGCCATTATTGAACTCTGTTGCTAAGCCATAATTTGACGTTGCAGAAGCGCCAATCCACCACTGATCGTTAATGGGCTGGACATAATGAATATTGGGGACCCACTGATTTGGGGCAATATTATTGGCATCCAGGCTGCTGCCGCTGGGACTGCGACCACTAATATTCACATCCGGCGCAATATAAACGGCACCGATTGAAAATTCCGGACGATCCATTAACGCCATCGTCGCCGGGTTACGACTGGCTGACGCCGCGGTATCACCCATCGCCCCTTCGCCTGAATATGCGCGACCTAAACCAATCGTAGAGAATTCATTTAACTGAAACCCAGCAGCGTAAACGTGGGAAGAGACAAGCGCCACTGCAGCCGCCACGGCTGACTTTGCAAACAGGTTTTTATGGTTCATGACCACAACCTCATGTGAATTATTATTTAACGCTATAACGTCGCGTAACAAAGGACGGCGGATTGTAGGGACTGATGTAAAGCGCACATATCAGACCAGTGCGGAGAGTATAGGTCCGACCTGTGTGCATGTTGCAATATTGTTTTTAAAATATTTCAGGTTTGATCGCTTAAAATTCGATCTGCATAACAAAAAGCCCCTGATCCTGGACAGCATAACCATTCCAGTTTGTTCTGGATCAATTTTTATTGTGATATTCGTCACTTAGCAACAGGTGCGTGGCGCATCTTTCAGCGAGCAGGTAAGATTTCGTCCATAAAATCGCTCAACCTATGCAATTGCTGGTCTGGAGAATGAAATGACTGATGCCATTAAAAAATGTAGTGCGACCGAAACCGCAGCCTGTTGTTGTGTTGATGTCGGCACGGTAATGGATAACACCGATTGCACCGCCAGCTGGTCAGAATGGTTTGCTCAGCGTGCCGATGCGGAAGCGAAATTAGCGCAACTGACCGAACGTGCCCGCGAGGTTGAATCGGAACCCTGTCTGATTGAATCGCGCTTCAGCGAAGTGGATCAGGGTGTGCAGCTGGATATCGATTTCACCTTCAGCTGCCAGGCTGAAACCATGATTTTTCAGCTCGGTTTGCGTTAAGTATCATTACGCCGCGTCACTGCGGCGTTTTTCATTTTCGTGTTTCCCTTCGCACTTTTTCCCTTCCGATATTGGCGGCTCACCCGCTTGTGGTTAACACTGATCAGGTCAGACCTCTTCAGGCAATGATGCCACAGTCCCAGCCACAGGTGAGAACAATGAGCAAAGCGCAGCCGCTGCTGACGCGTGATGGTGAACGCATCGCAATAACCCACGGATTACGCACCCCTTTCTTACGCCAGGCGACCGGCTTCCATGGCATTCCCGCCATTGAGCTGGGACGCATGGTGGTCAGCGAATTAATGGCGCGCAGTGAACTGCCGGCTGAGGTGATCGAGCAACTGGTCTTTGGGCAGGTGGTGCAGATGCCGGAAGCGCCGAACATTGCGCGTGAAATTGTATTAAGCAGCGGGCTGAGTGTGCATACCGATGCCTACAGCGTCAGCCGTGCCTGCGCCACCAGCTTTCAGGCGGTAGCGAATGTGGCAGAAAGTCTGCTGGCGGGCACCATCTCTGCCGGTATCGCCGGAGGCGCGGACTCCTCGTCGGTGTTGCCGATTGGGGTCAGTAAAACGCTGGCCCGCGCGCTGGTGGATCTCAATAAAGCCCGCAGCTTCGGTCAAAAACTGCACATTCTGCGGCGTCTGCGTCCGCGTGATCTGCTGCCGGTCCCGCCCGCAGTGGCGGAGTATTCGACCGGCCTGCGCATGGGCGACACTGCGGAGCAGATGGCTAAGAGTCACGGCATCACGCGCGAGGCACAGGATGCGCTGGCACTGCGATCCCATCAGCATGCCGCCAGTGCCTGGCAATCCGGGGTACTGAATCAGGAAGTCATGGCAGCCTTTGTGCCGCCGTGGAAAAGCGCCATCGATCAGGACAATAACGTGCGGATGAATGCCAAAGCGGAGGATTACGCCCGACTGCGTCCGGCATTTGATCGCCAGCACGGCAGCGTCACCGCGGCCAACAGCACGCCTCTCACCGACGGCGCGGCGGCAGTGATTCTGATGCGCGAGGGCCGCGCCCGTGAACTGGGCATCAGGCCGCTGGGCTATCTGCGCAGCTATGCCTTTACCGCCATTGGTGTGCAGCAGGATATGCTGCTGGGCCCGGCTTACGCTTCACCACTGGCACTGGATCGCGCCGGCATAACCCTGGCCGATCTGACGCTGATCGATATGCATGAAGCTTTTGCTGCCCAGACGCTGAGCAACCTGCACATGTTTCGCGACGAGCGCTTTGCCCGTGAGGTGCTGAATCGGCCACACGCGCTGGGCGAAGTGAATGAAGAGCGCTTTAACGTGCTGGGCGGATCGATCGCCTATGGTCATCCTTTTGCCGCCACGGGGGCGCGCATGATCACCCAGACGCTGAATGAATTACGCCGTCGCGGTGGCGGGTTAGGACTGGTAACAGCCTGCGCGGCAGGCGGCCTGGGTGCGGCAGTGATTCTGGAGGCCGAATAATGGAGCAGAATGCGTTTCATCTGAAGATGCGACTGGATCACGTCGGCATCATTACGATCGATGTCCCTGGTGAGAAGATGAACACCCTGAAAGCGGAATTTGCCGGGCAGATCACCGCCATCATCGTGGAAGCGCGACGCGATCCGCAACTGGCTGGCCTGGTGCTGATTTCCGGCAAAGCGGACAACTTCATCGCGGGCGCAGACATCAGCATGATTGACCGCTGTAAGAGCGCGCAGGAAGCCGAAGCGCTGGCAAAACAGGGCCAGGAAGTGATGGCTGCGCTCGACGCGCTGCCGTTCCCGGTGGTCGCGGCGATCCACGGCGCCTGCCTCGGCGGCGGACTGGAACTGGCGCTGGCCTGTGATGCCCGTATCTGCTCGCTGGATGATAAAACCCGCCTGGGATTGCCGGAAGTGCAACTCGGCTTACTGCCAGGCTCTGGCGGCACTCAGCGGCTGCCACGCTTAATCGGCGTGCAGCAGGCGCTGCCACTGATTCTGACTGGCAAAGCCCTGCGGGCGAAACAGGCCCGTAAGCTGGGCGTGGTCGATGACGCGGTGCCGCAGGCGATTCTGCTGGAGACCGCCATCGCCCGGGTGAAAAAGGGCAAGGTTAGTGGACGAACGCTGCCGCTGCGCGATCGTCTGCTACATGGTCCGGTTGGCCGTCAGGCGCTGTTTGCGCTGGCGACCCGACAGACCGCAGCCAAAACGCAGGGTAACTATCCGGCGGCAAAACGCATTATTGAGGTGGTGCGCATCGGGCTGGAGCAGGGCAGTCGGGCCGGACATGAGGCTGAAGCTCGCGCTTTTGGTGAGCTGGCGATGACGCCAGAATCTGTTGCGCTGCGCGGGATCTTTTTCGCGACTATGGCTATGAAAAAGGAGCGGGGCGGTGAAGCGGAACCCGGCACCGTTAAGCGTGTTGGTATCCTCGGCGGCGGCCTGATGGGCGGCGGCATCGCCAGCGTCACTGCAATCAACGCCGGGTTGCCGGTACGCATTAAAGATATCAGCCTGGAAGGGGTGACCCATGCGCTGAAAACCAGCTGGGAACTGCTGAGCAAAAAGGTTAAACGCCGCCAGCTCACTCCGGCACAGCGTCAGCAGCAGATGGCACGTATCACGGGCGGCATCGATTATCAGGGCTTCTCACAGCGCGACGTGGTAATTGAAGCCGTATTCGAAGATTTAGCCCTGAAGCAGCAGATGGTCAGCGAAGTGGAGGCACACTGTCAGCCGCATACGCTGTTTGCCTCAAATACCTCTTCGCTGCCGATTGAGGCGATCGCCGCCGGCGCCCAGCGTCCTGAGAACGTCATCGGGCTGCACTATTTCAGTCCGGTAGAGAAAATGCCGCTGGTGGAGGTGATTCCTCATCTGAATACCTCTACCGCGACGCTGGTGACGATTGTGGCGCTGGCGCGCAGTCAGGGTAAAACCCCGATTGTGGTGGCGGACAAGCCGGGCTTCTATGTTAACCGCATCCTGACGCCCTATATAAATGAAGCGATGCGCTGCCTGCTGGAGGGCGAGCCGATTGACCATATTGATCGGGCGCTGGTGAAGTTTGGTTTCCCGGTCGGCCCGATTCAGCTGCTGGATGAGGTCGGCATCGACGTTGGCAGCAAAATCAGCCCCATCCTGTATCAGGCCTATGGTGAACGCTTTGCCGCGCCAGCCGCTTTTGATGCGGTGCTGAAAGATGGCCGCAAGGGGCGTAAAAACAGCAAAGGCTTTTATCGCTATGACCAGCCGCGCTGGCAGCGTAAAAAACCGGACGCTTCGCTGTATACGTTGCTGAAAGTCTCACCGCAGGCCAGGCAGAGCGAAGCGCAGATTGCTGAACGCTGCGTGATGATGATGCTGAACGAAGCGGCTCGCTGTCTTGATGAGCAGGTGGTTCGCTGCGCCCGCGATGGGGATATCGGTGCGGTGTTTGGCATCGGCTTTCCGCCTTTCTTAGGCGGCCCGTTCCACTATATGGACAAACTGGGCGCGGCGGAAGTGGTCAACAGATTAACCCGGCTTGCGCAGCAGCATGGCGAACGATTCACACCCTGTGAGGCGCTGATTCAGGCGGCTGCAAAATAGACGAAATTTTACATTTCTGCTGAAAATGGAATAACCAATCCGATTCAGCGGCTTAGAAAAGCGCCGCCAGAGTGTGCGGCGCAGCATGATTCTGAGAAGTGCTTATTTAATAAACAACCGGTTGACTATACTAAAGCCATTAGGGTAAAACACAGCGTTCATTCGCAGAGTGAAGAGTCAGGCGCTACGCGTCGGGCGATGTCGACAAACAACAGCGGTGCTTTATGCAAGTTTTTATCATGCGTCACGGCGATGCGGCTCTGGAAGCAGCCAGTGATTCAGTCAGGCCTTTAACCTTATGTGGCTGCAATGAATCACGTCAGATGGCCAACTGGCTTAACAGCCAGACGCCGGACATTGAGCGTGTCCTGGTGAGTCCCTATTTACGCGCGCAGCAAACGCTCGCGACCGTGCGTGAAGCCTTTCCCCTGCCGGAAAGCCAGGACGTTCTGCCGGAATTAACGCCGGGTGGCGATCCGGAGATGGTCGGGTGCTATCTGCAGGCCCTGGCGAATGAAGGGGTGAAATCGGCTCTGGTGATCTCACATTTACCGTTGGTGGGGTATTTAGTCTCTGAACTGTGCCCGCAGGAAGCACCGCCAATGTTTGCCACTTCCGCTATTGCCTGCGTGGAATTCGATCCCGCGGCGAGTGCCGGTAAACTGCTTTGGCAGGTCAGTCCCAAAAAGCTGGCTAAAGCAATCTGACGTCTGTGGGCCGATCATTCCGGCCCCTCTCAGGGCAATTCAGGCGGTTGCCACTCCTCAATCTCAATCAAAACCAGCAGCGCGGCGTCACCGCCGAACATTTTGGGTGCCTGATGAAAAGCCATCACCCACGGATGCTGGGCCAGCCACAGCGGCGTCTGCTGCTTCAGAATATGCTTTCCATGACCGGTCATGACGCTGGCGCAGAACAGATGTTCACGGCGGCAGGCGGCGATCAGTGCCCCCAGCTCCTGCTTGGCCTGCTGCTGCGTTAAGCCGTGCAGATCGAGGAAAATCTCCGGCGTATAGTCGCCGCGACGTAATTTTTTCAGCTCAAAATGGCTGACATCGGCGCGCACATAACGGGTGGCACCTTCCGTTGAGAGCAGCGGCTGAAACTCATCCGAAAAGTAATGACTGTTGTCCGCCTGCTCTGAAAGCAGACGCTTTACCGGGATCTGGCGGGTTTTAACCGGCGCTTTGTGGACAAACGTGTCCTGTTTCAACTGGCGTGTCCCCGTCATTAACTGGCGAAACAGCGCCTGGTCATCCGGGCTTAGTGGTGTTTTTTTACTCATGGCAGGTCAGTCATATCAGAAAAGGCTGTCACACAGCAGAGCCGATACCTTACCGTTAAGCGTCATTAAATGTCAGCTTTTTCACCTCGCTGCGCTGAATTCTCCCCGGCTTCATGGCACACTACTGGCCGATTTAGCAAAAGGCCTGCGGAGGGCTACGTGGACAAAATTTTCGTCGATGAGGCAGTGAACGAACTGCACACCATTCAGGACATGCTGCGCTGGGCGGTCAGCCGCTTTTCCGCTGCCGGAATCTGGTACGGACATGGCACAGACAATCCCTGGGACGAAGCCGTTCAACTGGTCCTGCCGTCACTCTGGCTGCCGCTGGATATTCCTGAAGATATGCGCAATGCGCGTCTGACCGCCAGCGAACGTCTTCTGATCGTCGAGCGCGTCATTCGTCGCGTTAACGAGCGCATTCCGGTCGCCTATCTGACCAATAAAGCCTGGTTCTGCGGCCACGAGTTCTTTGTTGATGAGCGCGTGCTGGTGCCGCGTTCACCGATTGGCGAACTGATTGAGAACCGCTTTGCCGGTCTGGTCAGCACGCCACCCCATCATATTCTGGATATGTGTACCGGCAGCGGCTGTATCGCGATTGCCTGCGCCTATGCCTTCCCGGAAGCGGAAGTGGATGCGGTGGATATCTCCACCGGTGCGCTGGCGGTTGCCGAGCAGAACATTGAAGAACATGGCCTGATTCATCAGGTTACGCCGATTCGCGCTGACCTGTTCCGCGAATTGCCACCGCTGAAATATGATCTGATCGTCACCAATCCGCCGTATGTTGATGCGGAAGATATGGATGATCTGCCGAACGAATATCGCCACGAACCGGAGCTGGGGCTGGCGGCAGGCAGCGACGGCCTGAAGCTGGTGCGTCGCATTCTGGCCTGTGCACCGGATTATCTCAGCGAGCAGGGTGTACTGGTCTGCGAAGTGGGCAACAGCATGGTGCACATGATCGAGCAGTATCCCGACGTGCCCTTTACCTGGCTGGAATTCGACAACGGCGGTGATGGCGTCTTTACGCTGACGCGCCAGCAGATTGTCGACGCAAAACACCATTTCTCTTTTTACAAAGACTAAAAATGGGGCGAAGCATCGCCCGCCGAACCCTGAGAAGGAAATAGCATGGCCGGAAACAGCATCGGGCAATTTTTTCGAGTAACGACCTTTGGCGAGTCCCATGGGCTTGCGCTGGGCTGTATCGTTGACGGCGTGCCGCCAGGCATCCCGCTGACCGAAGCGGATATTCAGCATGACCTCGATCGCCGTCGTCCTGGCACATCGCGCTATACCACGCAGCGCCGCGAGCCGGATCAGGTGAAAATTTTGTCCGGCGTCTTTGAGGGTGTGACCACCGGTACTTCGATTGGCCTGCTGATTGAAAATACCGATCAGCGTTCGCAGGATTACGGCGCTATCAAAGATCTCTTCCGGCCGGGCCATGCTGATTACACCTACGAGCAGAAATATGGTCAGCGCGACTACCGTGGCGGTGGACGCTCGTCGGCGCGCGAAACCGCGATGCGCGTGGCGGCCGGTGCGATTGCCAAGAAATACCTGCAGATGAAACACGGTGTCGTGGTGCGCGGCTATCTGTCACAGATTGGTGACATCGCCTGTGAGCTGAAAGACTGGAGCATCGTGGAAGAGAATCCATTCTTCTGCCCGGATGCGGACAAGCTGGAGGCGCTGGATGAACTGATGCGCGGCCTGAAAAAAGAGGGCGACTCCATTGGCGCTAAAGTCACGGTCATGGCAGATCACGTGCCGCCAGGCCTGGGCGAGCCGGTATTTGACCGGCTGGATGCCGATCTGGCACATGCGCTGATGAGCATCAATGCCGTTAAAGGCGTTGAAATCGGTGACGGCTTTGCGGTGGTTAACCAGCGCGGCAGTCAGCATCGCGACGAGATCCGCCACGATGGTTTCCAGAGCAACCACGCCGGGGGGATTCTGGGCGGCATCAGCAGCGGCCAGACCATCAGCGCCAATCTGGCGATGAAACCAACCTCCAGCATCACCGTGCCGGGTAAAACTATTACCCGCGACGGCGAAGAAGTGGAGATGATCACCAAAGGCCGTCACGATCCCTGCGTCGGGATCCGCGCAGTGCCGATCGCCGAGGCGATGATGGCGATCGTCCTGATGGATCATCTGCTGCGCCAGCGGGCGCAGAACGGTGACGTTAACAGCTCCGTACCGCGCTGGTGATACCATGAAGGCTCTTCTGCTTACCCTGAGTGCGCTGTTGATTAGCGCCTCCAGCCTGGCGGCGACGCCGTGGCAACGTATCCAGCAGCCGATCACCGGCGCACCGCAGTCAATCGGTGGCTTTGCCAACGGCTGTATTGTTGGCGCCGAGGCGCTGCCGCTGAATTCACCAAATTATCAGGTGATGCGTCAGGATCAGCGGCGCTACTTTGGTCATCCCGATCTGATTCAGTTTATTCAGCGTCTCAGTACGCAGGTGCATAACCTGCAACTGGGCAACGTGCTGATTGGTGACATGGGCATGGCAGCAGGCGGACGTTTCAGCAGTGGTCACGCCAGCCATCAGACCGGACTGGATGTCGATATCTGGCTGCAACTGCCGAAAACCCGCTGGAGCGCCCAGCAACTGCTGAAGCCGCAACCGCTCGATCTGGTTGGGCCGGGTGATAAAAATGTGATTGCGCGTCACTGGCAGCCGGAAATTGATAGCCTGATTAAACTGGCCGCCAAAGATGATGATGTGACACGGATCTTCGTCAATCCGGCGATTAAAAAGCAGCTTTGTGCCGATGCGGGTAACGATCGTGACTGGCTGCGTAAAGTGCGCCCGTGGTTTGCTCATCGGGCCCATATGCATGTGCGCCTGCGCTGCCCGGCGGGCAGTATTGGCTGCGAAGATCAGCCCGCACCGCCTGCTGGCGATGGCTGTGGCGCAGAGCTGCAGAGCTGGTTCCTGCCGAAACAGCCTGGTTCGGGCGCGCCGGTGAAACGTGAGCCGCCGCCATTACCGCCTGCCTGTCAGGCCCTGCTGGATAAACATCTACTGTAAGGGATTCCATGGATTGGTTTGTGGTCAGCCCGCTGCTCGTCGGGCTGCTGTTTTTAATCGCCATGCTCGCCGGTTTTATTGATTCAATCGCGGGTGGCGGGGGATTACTTACGGTACCTTCGTTGCTGGCGGCGGGCCTCTCTCCGGCCCAGGCGCTGGCGACCAATAAACTGCAATCGGTCGGTGGATCGTTTTCCGCCAGTCTCTACTTTATCCGGCGTGGTGCGGTCAATCTGAATGAACAGTGGCTGAACATTGCCATGACGCTGCTGGGTTCCGTGCTGGGCGCGATACTGATTCAGCGCCTGCAGGCGGATTTCCTGCGCCAGATGCTGCCGCTGTTTTTAATCGCTATCGGTCTGTGGTTCCTGCTGATGCCGCGCCTCGGCGAAGTGGATCAGGCGCGTCGCCTGCATGGTCTGGCCTATGCGCTGGTCGGCGGCGGGGCTGTGGGATTCTATGACGGATTTTTCGGACCGGGCGCAGGCTCTTTTTATGCGCTGGCTTTCGTCACGCTCTGCGGCTACAACCTTGCCAAAGCGACCGCCCATGCCAAGGTCCTCAATTTCACCTCGAACCTCGGCAGCCTGCTGTTCTTTATGTTCGGCGGCAAAGTGGTGTGGGGAACCGGCCTGATCATGATGCTCGGCGCTTTCTGCGGCGCGCGTCTGGGCGCAAGACTGGTGCTGAGCCGCGGACAGAAGCTGATCCGCCCGATGGTGGTGATTGTGTCTGCCGTCATGAGCATTAAATTACTGTGGGACAGCCATGGCAGCGCCGTTATGGCCTGGCTTGCTACGCTGCAATCGTAACCTAAAACCTGATACCGTCATGAACCCGACTCATCATTATGAACAGCTGATCACGCTGTTTGATCGCTGTTTCAGCGATGAATTTCAGACCCGTCTAATTAAAGGCGATGATGAACCGATCTATCTTCCTGCTGATGCCGAATCGCCGTGGAACCGTGTGGTCTTTGCTCACGGCTTCTACGCCAGCGCCCTGCATGAGATCTCTCACTGGTGCATCGCCGGTGAAGCGCGCCGCAAACTGGTCGATTTTGGCTACTGGTACTGTCCGGATGGCCGCGATGCGCTGACCCAGGGTCAGTTTGAAGCGGTGGAAGTGAAGCCACAGGCGCTGGAATGGATGTTTTGTACGGCGGCAGGCTTTCCCTTCAACGTGAGTTGTGACAATCTCGACGGAGATTGTGAGCCGGATCGCATTGCGTTCCAGCGTAAAGTGCATGCTCAGGTCATGAGCTATCTGACGTCGGGCATTCCCGACCGTCCCGCGCGTTTTATTACCGCCCTGGCGGAATTTTATGGCAGGCCTTCATTAACAGCATCGCAGTTTCCCTGGCCGGACGATCTGTGATGCAGAAAGGCATTATTAAAAGAGGAATTGAGATGATCGCAGAATTTGAAGCGCGTATTCTGGCCCTGATTGACGACATGGTCGAGCATGCCAGTGACGATGAGCTGTTCGCCAGCGGTTATCTGCGCGGGCATCTGACACTGGCGGTCGCTGAAGTGGAGCAACTGGGCGAACATACGCCAGAAGCGCTGCAGATTCAGGTGACCCGCAGTCTGCAAAATGCCATTACTGCCGGAGAACTCTCGCCGCGCGATCAGGCATTAGTGGTCGGGATGTGGGATAACCTGTTTGTTCAGGCACGCCAGCTCTCCGCGTAGTGGTGCAGGGCGGCGTGCCGCCCTTAGCGTCCGCTAAACGGCTTTTCCCTTCAGTAATTTCCTCACCCAGTAACGATTCGGATTGAGTGCTGCCAGGGTACTGGTATCCAGAGGCTGCGGCTCGCCCGCCAGCTGAGCTGCCAGCACTTCGGCCGCCAGCGGCGCACTGCACAGGCCGCGCGAGCCCAGCGCGCCAAACAGATACAAGCCCGCAAGATCGGGTGCGTCAGCGATATCGCCGCCTGCCGCCTGCTGTGCCGGTAAATCAGCATACTGCGCCAGCGTAGCAGCATAATCCGGCACGCCGCCCACCATCGGCAGGTGATCCCGGGTGGCGCAGCGCACCCCCATTCTTGCCTCTCCGTCACTGACATCCACCGTTTCGGCCCAGCTGCTGTCAGGCAGGCAATGCAGCAGGCGGCTGCGGTTCTCCTGCTGATCCTCCTCCCGATACGCGGTTGCGGTATCGCCACGGTGATAGCTGGCCCCGATACAGTGCGTACCAAACTGCGGGCTGACAGGCGTCAGATAGCCGTCGTAACAGAGTACCGTTTGCAGCGCGTTGAGGCCCGGCGTGGAGGGAACATGGCTTACCTGACCGGCCACCGGATAGGTCGGCAGCGGGGCGCTTTGCGCAAAGTCGGCAATCGCATGACCGTTTGCCAGTACGACGGTCGGATGACGCACCGCCGGACGATCGCTGAACGTCAGCGTCCAGTGATCATCCTCCCGGGAAAGCGCACTCACCCGGTGCAGCCAGTGAATGCGCAATCCCTGGGTTTCGCCATGCGCCAGCATCGCGGTGGTCAGCTCTGCCGGTGAGAGCCAGCCGCCTTGCGGATAGAAAATGCCGCCACAGCCATGTTTAACATTCGCCAGTTTCTCTGCCTCTGCCACATCGACGCCACAGGCGATGGTTTCAGGCAGGTCCATCGCCAGCATCTGATCGATCTTCTTACGGCTTTTCTCATCCCAGCCCAGCTGCAGCACACCGCTCCAGTGATGCTCATAGGTGACGGTTAATTGATCATAGAGCCGCCGGGCAAAGCTGAAGGCCGAGGGGAAAAAAGTGGCAAGTGCCGGGTCGTGCTGATTGAGCAGCGGATAGAGCGCTCCCTGACGATTGCCGGATGCGCCCAGCGCGGGCGCCTCATCGGCGCAATAAAGCGTTACCCGCCAGCCGCGACGCAGCAGCGCCAGCGCCAGGGTGGCACTGGCGACGCCGCCGCCAATAAGAGCCACATCACGCTGCTCCGCAGCCTGACGATGATACCAGGGCTGCGCGGCGGGCAGCGGAGGCGCATCCTGCAACGGCCCGCATAGCATTTCGCGCTTCGGGCCAAATCCTTTGCGGCGAATGACCGCAAAGCCCGCCTGCTGCAGACCGCGCCGGACAATACCTGCAGCCGTAAAAGTCGCGAAGGTCCCCTGCGGCCGCGCCAGTTTTGCCATCATGCCGAACAGCTCCGGCGTCCACATATCCGGGTTCTTTGAGGGCGCGAACCCATCCAGGAACCAGGCATCCACCTGACGATTCAGGCTCTCATCCAGCTGGCCCATCAGCAGGTTAATATCGCCCAGCCACAGGTCGAGCGTGATGCGGCCGCCATCAAACAGCAGACGCTGACAGCCGGGCAGGGCAGCGGGCCACTGCGCCTGCAGCGCCTCCGCCCAGGGGGCCAGTTCGGGCCAGTGCTGCTGCGCCGCGGTTAAATCTTCACGGGTTAACGGAAATTTCTCAAAGCTGATGAAATGCAGACGTTTTAAAGTGGCGTCGGGCTGTTCGCGCTGAAACGCATCGAACGCCTGCCACAGCGTCAGGAAATTAAGACCGGTGCCAAAACCGCTCTCCGCCACGATCAGCAGATCGCGCGGATGCTCAGTAAAACGCTGGGGAAAACCGTTGCCGCCAAGGAAGACATAGCGTGTCTCTTCCAGACCGTTGTCATTAGAGAAATAGACATCGCCAAACGCTCGGGAAACAGGTGTACCCTGTTCATTCCAGTTTAGCTTTGCATGTTCAACCGGGGTCAATTTCACGGTAAAGGCTCGTTTTTCAGGCAGTGGCGCGATTCTAGCGACCCGCGTGACATGACGCAAATTTACAAAAGGAAATAGCTGATCGGACTTGTTCGGCGTACAAGTGTACGCTAGAGTGCATGCCAATTAAGAAGAAGTGGATGAGGAAGATTGAATGAAACGTGCTGTGATTACTGGCTTAGGGATCGTTTCCAGTATTGGTAATAACCAGCAGGAGGTGCTGTCATCTCTGCGTGAAGGACGCTCTGGCATCACCTTTTCTGAAGAGATGAAAGATTCCGGCATGCGTAGTCACGTCTGGGGTAACGTTAAATTAGATACCACCGGCCTCATCGATCGCAAAGTTGTGCGCTTTATGAGTGATGCGTCCATCTATGCTTATCTTTCCATGGAAGAAGCGATTAAAGATTCTGGCCTTAGCGCTGAAGCGTATCAGAGCAACCCACGTGTGGGTCTGATTGCGGGTTCAGGCGGCGGCTCCCCACGTTTCCAGGTATTTGGTGCTGACGCAATGCGCAGCCCACGCGGCCTGAAAGCGGTTGGCCCTTATGTGGTCACCAAAGCGATGGCCTCTGGGGTCTCTGCCTGCCTCGCAACGCCATTCAAAATTCATGGCGTAAACTACTCGATTAGCTCCGCCTGTGCCACCTCTGCGCACTGTATCGGTAATGCCGTTGAGCAGATCCAGCTTGGCAAACAGGATATCGTTTTTGCGGGCGGCGGCGAAGAGCTGTGCTGGGAAATGGCCTGTGAGTTCGACGCCATGGGCGCGCTCTCTACCCGTTACAACGACACGCCTGAAAAAGCGTCACGCACTTATGACAATGAGCGCGACGGCTTTGTTATCGCCGGCGGCGGTGGCATGGTGGTCGTTGAAGAGCTGGAGCATGCGCTGGCACGTGGTGCGCATATCTATGCCGAAATCGTCGGTTATGGTGCTACTTCAGACGGTGCAGACATGGTTGCTCCATCAGGTGAAGGCGCAGTGCGCTGCATGAAGATGGCAATGCACGGTGTCGATACACCCATCGACTATCTGAACAGCCACGGAACCTCTACCCCGGTGGGTGATGTGAAAGAGCTGGGTGCGATTCGTGAAGTGTTTGGCGATAACACGCCATACATCTCAGCAACGAAAGCGATGACCGGCCACTCTCTGGGTGCGGCTGGCGTGCAGGAAGCGATCTACTCGCTGCTGATGCTGGAGCATGGCTTTATCGCGCCAAGCATCAACATCACCTCGCTTGACGCGGCAGCAACCGGTATGAACATCGTCACTGAGCCGATGGAAAAAGAGCTGACTACCGTGATGTCTAATAGCTTTGGTTTTGGCGGCACCAACGCCACGCTGACCATGCGTAAATATCAGGCGTAATTATTACGTCAGCACTCTGAAGGGCCGGCTTGCCGGCCCTTTTTGTTTTACAGCCCATCCGCGTTACCTCGTTCAACCCTCCGTTTTAGCCCTGCCGCTGCAGCAGCCGCAGCAATGTATCGCATCCCGCCACAATCTCGTCAGGCGTCAGTGCGGCAAAGCCCAGCATCCAGCCTTGCTGAGACGAAGGCCCGGCATAGAGCGGACTCAGACGCGGCAGCAGCAAACCCTGTTGAGCCGCTAGTGCGCTTAATCGCGCTTCATCCTGTTGCAGTCTGACAGTTACCTGTAATCCGCCGCTGCTGGTAATCGGCGTGATCCACGGCGACAGTTGCTGAGCGATTAGCGTCAGCAGCAGATCGCGACGGCTGCGATAGAGCTGACGCATCAGCCGCAGATGGCTGGCGAAATGTCCCTGTTGCAGAAAGGCGGCGGTGACAGCCTGCGGCAGCAGGGCGCTGTGTCCATCCAGCACGCTGCGTGCCTGGCCTATGGGGGTAATCAGCGCGGGCGGGACCACCATCCAGGCCAGCCGCAGGGAGGGAAACAGCGACTTCGAGAAGGTACCCAGCGTAATCACCCGCTGATGGCGATCCAGTCCCTGTAGCGCAGGGATAGGACGTTCGTCGTAGTGAAATTCGCTGTCATAATCGTCTTCGATCAGCCAGCAACGGTTGCGCTGCGCCCAGTCCAGCCACGCCAGGCGTCGCGTCAGGCTCAGCGTCACGCCGGTAGGATAATGATGCGATGGCGTCAGATACATCAGTTTTGCACTGCCGCTGGCGGGGATGGCACCTTCGGCATCGACCTCAATCCCGCGCACCTGTGCGCCGGCAGCCAGAAAGGCGTTACGCGCACCAGGATAGCCCGGCTCCTCCATCCATACCTCATCACCGGGATCGACGAACATCATTGCCAGTAACTGCAGTGCCTGTTGTGAACTGGTCAGAATGATCACCTGTTCCGGCTGGCATGCCACGCCCCGGGAAAGTGCCAGATAATCCGCGAGTGCGCTGCGTAACGGCAGGTAGCCGCAGGGATCGCCGTATCCCATTGCGGCACTGCCCAGTGAACGCTGCACGCTGCTGCCGAGGCGTCGCCACGTGTCATGGGGAAAAGCGCGTAACTCCGGTGAACCGGCGGCGAATGCATGGGGAAAAGGGGGATCCTGACAGCCACCGGTTGCCAGTACCTGCTGGCCCCGCGCCGAGAAACGGACGGGCTGAGGCCGGGCTGGAAATGATGATGAGTGGGTGGGGATGATGATGGCAACAAAAGTACCGCGACCGGTCTCGCGTCGCAGATAGCCTTCACTTTCCAGCTGTCCGTAGGCCGCTTCCACCGTCACACGTGACAGACGCAGATCCTGCGCCAGCTGACGACTGGACGGCAACTGCTGACCAGCATGCAGATGGTGCCGGTTGATCGCCAGTCGCAGGGTAGAGCAGAGCCGCTCGCGCACGCCGCCACTGGTCTGATGCTGAAAAAGTTGTAATAACGGTGAAGACATATGGGTCTTATACCTGATGGGGAATGGGTATCAGTAAGCAGTCCACTTTGCCGTAAACTGCAGACTCACCACAACAGGAGAATCGCTATGTCATCGGTTTTACGAATTCCGGCCGCCACCCCGCAGCAAAGCCTCGACTATCTGCAGGCAAAACTCGCTTTTTACACCGACGCCTGGGATCTGGCGGAAGATCTGGGGCGGCAAATCCCGGATATCGTGGTAATCGATGCTCGCGCGCCGGAGGCTTATCGCGCCGGGCATATTTGCGGCGCGATCAACTTTCCGCATCGTGAGATGGATGCCACTACGACGGCCCGGCTCGATCGCAGCAAAGTTTATGTCACGTATTGTGACGGCATTGGCTGTAACGGCTCGACGAAAGCGGCCTGGAAACTGGCCTCGCTGGGATTTCAGGTGAAGGAGTTGATTGGCGGGCTGGATTTCTGGAAACGTGACGGTCATCCGCTGACCTGGGGTGATGCTCCGGGTGAATGGCCAGTCGCCGCGCCCAAAGCATTCTGTGGCTGTTAACTCAGAGGACCAGCCAGAGTAAAAGGGTGATGACGACCAGTGCGACAAAGAAACCCAGCAGGGGACGTTCTGCCAGAGGCTGAATCGCGGGCGGCAGCGAGGCGACAAAGGGCGACCAGATCGGCTGCGGTTTAATCTCGCTGGCAGCCAGCGGCTGTTCGAGAAGTTTTTCTGCCCGGTCTGCGCGACGGCTGAACAGGAAGTTCAGCAGATCCTGGGTCTGCGTTACGGTGAGCACCGTCTGCGGTGTCGCCTGAAAACGCTGCTGGCTGTAGTCCTCCAGTTGCTGCCGCTCCTGCTGATCAAGCGGCTGTTTCAGGGACGCTTCCAGCAATTGCAGCGTCGGTGCACTATGCTGACTCAGCGTCTGACGCACCTGCAGATACTGGGTCAGCAGCGGGAAGTGGCGCGACGGGATGGGATCACCGCTGGTCAGGTTGACGAGTTTCAGCGCAGCCGTCCACAGCTTACCGGTGGATTCGCCAGTGGCAGCGGCCAGGCGTACCACCTGCTGATTCAGCGTATGGTGCTCGGCAGGCAGCAGCGTGCGATCGCTGACGCGGATCTGCTGCGGCTGAGGAATGGTCATCTGCCCGTTCTGCAGCATCGTCAGCACCTGGCGCAGCTGATCCTGGCTCAGCGCGCTCAGTACGGTCTGACCAAATTGCTGACGGATAAAGTCGCTGACGGCCTGACGGTTATTCCCTTTCGGCAGCAGATCGGTGAGCTGGGTCATCAGCTGGCGTGTGGCATGCCCATTTTGCGTCTGCGTAAGGCGACCATTAAGGTACTGTTCCGCTGCCGGAAAATGACGCGACTGCAACTCCGCTTCACTCTTTACGCCCACTTCATGGCGTACACCCGCCCACAGTTCAGGCGCTTTAAGATTACTGAGCGATGAGATACGCACGATCAGGCGTTCTAACGTCGTGCGCTGCGCAGGGGATAGGGGCTGTTCACCGGCCACTGAACCGTGACGCGTTACGCCAGTTTGTGGATTGACAGATGAGCGATCGCCGACCGGCACACCGGGGCCGCTGAGTGGTTGCATGGCGGATTCCTTGGGAAAACAGAACAGCGTGGGGTGCGCCGGAAAATGAATAGGCCATGATAGCAAAAGCCCCCGGGAAATCCCACGGGGGCGCACGCGTTTCGGCGGGAGATTTACTCTTCTGCCAGCTTCAGACGATGACGACGCCAGCGTTTCCAGATTGGCGGCACGACCAGCACGGCAATCGCCAGCACCAGCAGTACTTTGCAAATCAGGCTTTCCCACAGGATGACCATATTCCCGTTGCTGATCGACAGCGCACGACGCAGGTTCTGCTCCAGCATTTCACCCAGCACAAAGCCCAGAATCAATGGCGACATCGGAAAATCCATCTTACGCAGGATATAGCCGAAGATCCCCAGCCCGACCATCAACAGCAGATCGAAGGTGGTGCTGTGTACCGCGTAAACACCAACGGCCGAGATGGCGGCGATTGCCGGTACCAGGAACCAGAGGGGAATGGTCAGCATACGGGCGAAAACGTTGATCATCGGGATATTCATGATCAACAGCATCACGTTGCCGATTAACAGAGCGGCAATCAGACCCCAGACGATATCAGGCTGTTCAACAAACATCGCCGGTCCTGGCGTGATGTTATACAGCGTCAACGCGCCGACCATCACCGCAGTCGTGCCCGATCCGGGGATCCCCAGCGTCAGCATCGGGATAAAGGATCCACAGGCGGAAGCGTTGTTTGCTGCTTCCGGCGCAGCCACACCGCGAATATCGCCTTTACCAAATTGATCGCTGCCGCTGATCTTCTTCTCGGTCATATAGGCGATGGCGCTGGCAATGGTTGCACCGGCACCCGGCAGTACCCCGACGAAGAAACCAATGAAAGAGGAACGCAGCGTGGCGCCGGTCACCATTGCCGCTTCTTTCATATTGAACATCATGCGTCCGCTGGCCCGAACCGCTTTCTGCCCGCCGCTGGTCGACTCCAGCATCAGCAGAATTTCACTGACCGAGAACAGGCCAATCACCACCACCACAAACTGAATGCCGTCGGAAAGATGAACGCTGTCAAAGGTAAAGCGGTAGACGCCGGTATTGGCATCAACGCCCACCGTGGCCATTCCCAGCCCAATCAGCGCGGCGAGGAACGATTTCAGCGGATTATGGCTCATCATGCTGCCAAGACAGGCGATAGCGAACACCATCAGGGCAAAATATTCTGCCGGACCAAAGGCCAGCGACCAGCTTGCCAGCAGCGGAGCGAACAGAATAATGCCGATAATGGCAATGGTAGAACCGATAAAGGAGCTGACCGCCGAAATCGACAGAGCGACGCCCGCCTTGCCCTGTTGTGCCATCGGATAGCCATCCAGCGCGGTCATGATTGCGCCGGCGTCACCGGGTACGTTAAGCAGGATAGAGGAGATACGTCCGCCATATTCACAACCGATGTAGACCGTTGCCAGCAGAATCAGCGCAGATTCCGCCGGTAAGTGCAGCGCAAAGGCCAGCGGCATCAGAATCGCCACGCCGTTAATCGGGCCAAGACCCGGCAGCAGGCCGACGATGGTGCCGATAAAGCAGCCAATCAGGGCAATCAGCAGGTTCTCTGGCGTCATGGCGACGGCAAAGCCCTGCATTAAAAAGGACCAGGTATCCATGATGCTCTCCTTAACTCAGCCAGCTGCCGACCGGAAGGGTCACTTCCAGCAGGCGATCAAAGGCGTAAAACAGCGTGCTGCCCATCACCAGCCCGGCCAGCGCTGCTGCCCACCAGCGCGCGCCAAACAGCAGACCGATACCGAAGGTCAGCAGGGTGGTGCAGATGGCAAAGCCCAGTGTTTCAAAAAACCAGCCATACAGCAGCATCATCAGCGCCAGCGCGACCAGCCGTTTCAGCGTGCTGCGTGAAGGCCAGTGAATGGTGTCGGGTTTACGGAACAGCATCAGCAGGGCACAGATCGCCATCAGGCCGAGAATCGCCATCGGGAAGGGCCGCGGCCCCACCGGCTCATAGCTGTATTCGCTCTGAATTTGCCAGGCCACCACCATGCCGCCAAGACAGAGCGCCAGCCACAGGCCCGCAAAAATACGATCGCTCATGATGTACTCCTGTTATTTGGCCAGGCCAAATGATTTTGCCTGCTCACGGTAATCCGCCACCTGCTTTTTCACGTAGCTGTCGAGTTCCTGTCCGAACAGGTTGAATTCGAACAGCCCACGCATATCACGCTGCTTTTTGAATTCCGGGGTATCCACCATTTTTTTGAAGGCCTGCTCCCACCACTGATAATCGGCGTCGCTGACTTTGGGTCCGAGGTAGTAGCCGCGAATAATCGGCCAGACGATATTGAAGCCTTGTTCTTTGGCGGTTGGTACCTGTGCCAGCTGGCCCGGCAGGCGCTGATCTGACATGACCGCCAGTACCCGCATTTTGCCGCCCTGCAGATGCGGTACCATTTCACTCATGTCGCCGGAGACCACCTGAATATGATTGCCGAGCAGTGCCGTCACCGGCTCTCCGCCGCCTTCAAAGGCGACATAGCGCATCTTGCGTGGATCGATACCGGCTTCCCGTGCCAGAAGCGCTGTTTTCATCCAGTCCTGGCTGCCGATAGAAGCCCCGGCTCCGACTACCACTTTGGTTGGATCCGCTTTCATCGCCGCCATCAGTTCACCGAGGTTTTTCCACGGCGCATCCTCACGGACTGCCACCATGCCGTAATCAGTGCCCACCGCTGCCAGCCACTTCACGTCATCAACTGAGTAGCGGCCAAATTTTCCCTGCGACAGATTCAGCAGCGAGCCGCCCGAGAAGGCGACTACCGTGCCGGCTTCAGCCGGGCGCTGGGCAATAATTGCGTTATAGGCAACCGCGCCGACGCCGCCGGGCATATAGGTGACGCGCATCGGCGTCTCAATCTGTTTGGTTTCCTGCAGCGAAACCTGCAACAACTTACAGGTGAGGTCAAAACCGCCACCCGGTTTGGCCGGTGCAATACATTCAGTACGGCCTGGACCGTCGGCGGCGATTGCAGCAGGCACCATCAGTGCCAGCAGAGCGGTAGTCAGGGCGGTATGGATTATTTTTTTCATCGTAGGCTCCATTCATTCTTCCAGAGTGTGATTGCTGCCGAACTATTGGCGTTGCTGAATTGTTAAAACAATTACCTTTCATTTACCTTTCACTGCCCGGATTTAATGACAGGATGTGATATGCGTCTCTTACTGGTGGAAGATACGGCTGACCTGGCGCGCTGGCTGCAGAAAGCGCTGACGCAAAAAGGCTTTGCTGTTGACTGGGTGGCAGATGGTGTCGCCGCCGATCACGCCTTGCAGTGTGAAGCCTATGCGCTGGTCGTGCTGGACGTCTCACTGCCGCGCATCGATGGGCTGGAGGTGCTGACGCGGTTGCGGCGACGCGGACAGAGCGTGCCCGTTTTGCTGCTGACAGCGCGCAGTGCGCTGGACGATCGGGTTCGCGGCCTGAACCTCGGGGCGGATGACTACCTGACCAAGCCTTTTGAACTGGATGAACTGGAAGCGCGGCTACGGGCGCTGCTGCGGCGCAGCCAGAACCAGGCTGCGCAAACGCAGTCGCTGGGCCAGCTGGTGCTGGATGGCGAAGGCTATTTCATGCTGGGCGACCGGTCGCTGGCGCTGACGCCGCGTGAATCGAGCATTCTGACTACGCTGATGCAGCGCCACGGCCGGCCGGTTTCCCGTCAGCATCTGTATGAACAGACTTTTAGCCTGGCGGATGAGGCCAGCCCGGAGAGTATTGAGCTGTATGTCCATCGGGTGCGGAAAAAACTGGCGGGCAGCGATGTCGCCATCGTGACGTTACGCGGACTCGGGTACAGCCTGGAAACGCTGCCGTGCGGTTGATCCATTCACTGCGCGGCGAGCTGCTCGCCTGGCTCGGCCTGCCGCTGCTGCTGCTGTGGGCGCTGTCGGTTTACACCCATTATCAGAGCGGGCTGGCGGCCGCTAATCAGGCGTACGATCGCTCGCTGCTGGCCTCGGCGCGCACCGTGGCAGAACGGCTGGTAGTGCGCCAGCATCATCTGGAGGTCGATGTCCCCTGGGTGGTGCTGGACAGTTTCGAACGCAACATGAATGACCAGTTGTTTTATCAGGTGATCTCCCCACAGGGAAAGACGCTGTCCGGTTACGACGACCTGCCGCCGATTCCCCCCGCCAGCGAAATGTCGACCGCTTACCCGGCGCTGGTGCACTTTTATGACGGGCGTTATCACCAGCATCGCATTCGGGTAGCGGCACTGTGGCAACCGGTGAGCGAGGCGGGCGTCGACGGTATGGCGCTGGTACTGGTGGCGGAAACGGTCAATTCACGCCAGGAGTTTGCCCGCGGGCTGATGCGTACCGCGCTGATCAGCCAGAGTGGGCTGGTGCTGATGACGTTGCTGCTGGCCAGCCTGATGCTGCGTAGGGTGTTACGCCCGCTGCGGCGTCTGTCACGGATTGTATTACAGCGCGACGGCGGAGAATTAACCCCGTTGCCCTCGCTGCCATGGTCAGAACTGCAACCACTGATCATCGCCTTTAACCGCTATCTGGAGCGTTTGCGCGGCCTGCTGGCGCGTCAGGATCGCTTCAGCGCAGACGCAGCACATCAGTTGCGCACACCGCTCACTATCCTCAAAACCCAGGTGAGCGTGGCGCTCAGCAGTGAACGACCCGAGCAGTGGCAGGAGAGTCTTCATGGTATGCGTCATACACTGGATGAGACCATCTTACTCACCGATCGGCTGCTGCAGCTGGCGCGTATCAAGGCACGTCACGGTGAAGATAAGCCAATGATGCGGGTCGATCTGGCGGTCATCGTGCGTGAAGCCTGTCTCAGCCGTTACACGGCGGCGCGCACCCGGCAAATCGATCTCGGCTATGAGGGCGATGAGAGCAGTGAGGTGATCGGGGACGGCGTGCTGCTCGGCGAGTTGTGTGCCAACCTGCTGGACAACGCCATTAAATATACTCCGCATCACGGTATCGTTACCGCACGGGTGGTGGCGGGAAAGCTGGAAATCGAGGACAACGGGCCAGGCATTTCCGGGGCAGAGCAGTTGAAGGCGTTACAGCCCTTTCAGCGGCTGGATAATGTCGGCGTGCAGCCCGGTGCCGGCATTGGGCTGGCGCTGGTACAGGATATCTGTGCCTGGCATGGTGCCCGTATGCAGCTGGATCGCAGCCCGCAACTGGGCGGGCTGCGCGTGACGGTATGGTTTACAGCCGACGCAGGTTGACCGGTTTTGTTCGGGTGAGCGGTGTGCGCAGCCGCTGCGCCAGTATCACACCGCCAAGCGTCAGACCGCCGCCAATCCAGTGGTAACTATGTAGTTGCTCATGCAGGAAAATCACCGCGATCACCGCGGTAAATACCGGGATCAGATTCATAAAGATACTGGTGGTGCTGGCACCCAGACGCTGCACACCGTGGATCCACAGGAACGGCGCGATGATCGAAGCAAACAGTCCGGCAAA
The DNA here is from genome assembly GCA_020205505.1 of Panax japonicus. NCBI lineage: Eukaryota > Viridiplantae > Streptophyta > Magnoliopsida > Apiales > Araliaceae > Panax > Panax japonicus. The sequence continues at coordinate 1,045,566 of JAINUV010001461.1, read as the reverse complement.
GGCCACCAGCGGCAGGTTATGCCGGTTAAGCGCCACCTCGGGGGCCAGCAGAAAACCAGGCAACAGCAGCACGACACCAAATAAAATCTGCACATACAGACTTTGCCAGATCGGCAGCGGCAGTGCCCAGCGCCGTGTCAGCACGCCATACAGCGCATAGGCGGCGGAGGCGGCCAGCATCAGCAGCTCACCTTTACCCAGACCGTGATTCAGCAGTTGCATCACGTTGCCCTCACTGACCAGCCACACCAGACCGGTAAAGGAGATGATGCTGCCGAGCAGGATGCCCAGCGTCGGGGCAATCCGCAGGATCACCACGCTCAGCAGTACGGTGAGCAGGGGGATGAGGGCGCCGATAATGCCCATAAAGAGTGCGCTGACACTTTGTGCTGCGTAGTAGGCGAGACTCTGATAGAGCACCATGCCGAGCAGGCCAAGGATCGCCAGCCGCCAGAGGTACGGTTTAATGACCTGTCGCGTGCGCCACACGCCGGGCAGCACAAAGGGCGTCAGCACCAGCAGCGCCAGTAACCAGCGGTAGAATGAGATCGCCGCCGGATCGATCGCATCCGCCGAGAGTTTGCTGACAATTGAGTTGATCGACCAGATTATTACCGCAAAGAGCGGGTACAGGAAAAACATGCTGACTCTCCACACGCCATAATGAGGCGCAGTGTACGCTTGTCCGGATTTATTCAGATAGTTAATATCGGACAAAATTAGTTGTGGAGCGGACAGAATGACCCTGAAAGTGATCTACCAGCCGCCCCTTGACGCGCCGCAGCTGCGCTACTTTATGCGTTATGAACAGGCCAATGCCCGCACCGAATATCTGCCGCATGCGCATGCCTGGGGGCAGCTGATTATGGTGAAAAGCCACGTACTGGAGATGCAGGTCGAGGGTGAGCGATTGCTGACACCGGCAGATATTCCGGTCTGGATCCCACCGGGTCAGCTTCACAGTAGCTATAACCATCGTCAGGCACAGTTCCGTACCTTTAATCTGGCGGCCCCGTTATGCGTCGATCTGCCCCGGCGCGCCTGCCTGCTGCTGGTCGATCCCATTGCACATGCCATTATGGATGAGTTTGCTGAGCAGCAAATCGAGCAACCCGAAACGGATGCGCAGTGGCGGCTGTGCGAGGTGCTGCGCGATCGCCTGCAGCTGGCGCAGGTACAGGAGAGTTATCTGCCCACCTCTGACGATAAATTTCTGGCGCCGGTGTTACATGCGCTGGAAGCGCATCCGGGCGATAACACCACGCTGGCAGGCTGGGCGGCGCGGGTCTTTACCACCGAACGGACGCTGGCGCGTCGCTGCCAGCAGCAGCTTCATATGACCTTTGGCGAGTGGCGGCAGCGGCTGCGGTTTCTGCGCGCCATTGTGCTGCTGGAGCAGGGGGAAAGCGTGCAGAGCATCGCCCATGAGCTGGGATACAGTTCAGCTTCGGCACTGATTGTGATGTTCCAGCAACAGGCGGGAACCACGCCCGAACGCTACCGTGCACGGTTAGGCTAACGCGTCGCTTTGTGCCAGAATAATTGCCTGATATGTAACTGACAGGAAAGCCGTGGTGAAAATTCTGGTCGATGAAAATATGCCTTATGCCCGTGAGCTATTCAGCCGTACCGGCGACGTGGTCGCGGTGCCGGGGCGTCCGCTGCCGGTGGCTGAACTGGCCGATGCCGATGGCCTGATGGTGCGCTCAGTCACCCAGGTTAATGAGGCCCTGCTGGCAGGAAAGCCGGTGAAATTTGTCGGAACCGCCACGGCGGGCACCGATCATGTCGACGAGAACTGGCTGCAGCAGGCGGGCATTGCGTTCTCTGCCGCACCCGGCTGTAACGCCATTGCGGTGGTGGAGTATGTTTTTTCTGCGCTGCTGCTGCTGGCGGAACGCGATGGTTTCCAGCTGCGTGACCGCACTGTCGGCATCGTTGGCGTCGGTAACGTCGGTGGGCGACTGCAAAAGCGTCTTGAGGCCTGGGGCATCAAAACCCTGCTGTGCGATCCGCCGCGTGCCGATCGCGGTGACGAGGGGGATTTCCTGTCGCTGGAGGCTGTGACAGAGCAGGCTGATATTCTGACGTTCCATACGCCGCTGTTTAAAGAGGGCCCGTATAAAAGCTGGCATCTGGCGGATGCGGCGCTGCTGATGGCGCTAAAGCCTAATACTATTCTGATCAACGCCTGTCGCGGCCCGGTGGTGGACAACAGCGCGCTGCTGGAGGTGCTGAAAATGCGGCACGATCTTAGCGTCGTGCTGGATGTCTGGGAGCCGGAGCCGGATCTGTCGCTGGCGCTGCTGGATAAGGTCGATATCGCCACGCCGCACATCGCGGGCTACACGCTGGAAGGCAAAGCACGCGGCACCACCCAGGTGTTTGAAGCCTGGTGCGACTTTATTGGTCAGCCGCAGCAGGTGCCGCTCAGCACCTTACTGCCGGTGCCGGAATTCAGTGAAATCACCCTGAATGGCCCGCTGGATCAGCCAACGCTGAAACGCCTGGCGCATCTGGTGTATGATGTGCGCCGCGATGATGCCCCCCTGCGTAAAGTGGCGGCGAAACCCGGCGAGTTTGATCGCCTGCGCAAGCAGTATCAGGAGCGCCGCGAGTGGTCATCGCTGCAGGTGAACTGCGATGACGCCACAACCGCTGAGCTGCTGAACCAACTGGGCTTTAACGCAATCATCTCCCCGGAATAGCGGGCGCTGCAGGTCAGGCGCCCTGGCGCGGTTTCCGCACTGAATTAATCAGTGAACGGAAGGCGCGCGCTGCTGGCATGTCTGCATGACGGCGGGTTCTGGGGGGATATACCCAATGGATTTCGGGTTGCATTGAGGCGGCAAGAGAACGAATCCCGATGAGCTTACTCAGGTAAGTGATTCGGGTGAGTGAACGCAGCCAACAAAGATGCAACGTGAAAGACGACGGGGATAAATCTGAATCCCTGGGCGGTGAATATCACCGCCTTCTGTTTTTATGTCATTGTCTGGAGTAAACCAACATGTCTGACGGCTGGAATATTGCGCTACTTGGCGCGACAGGCGCAGTAGGGAACGCTGTACTGGAACTGCTGGCGGAACGCCAGTTCCCGGTTGGTGAATTATATTTGCTGGCCAGCGAAAACAGCGCGGGCGAAATCAAACGTTTCGAAGGCCGCTCGGTGCGGGTCGAAAATGCGGAGACGTTCGACTGGTCACAGGCGCAGCTGGCCTTTTTCGTGGCGGGACGTGACGCCTCGGCGCGCTTTGCCGAGGAAGCGGCGAATGCCGGTTGTCTGGTGATCGACAGCAGCGAGCTGTTTGCGCTGGAACCCGATGTGCCGCTGGTGGTGCCGGATGTGAATCCGCAGGTGCTGGCAGATTATCGCAATCGCAACATCATCAGCGTGGCGGACAACCTGGTAAGCCAGCTGCTGACCGCAATTAAACCGCTGGTGGATGCGGCCGGATTGAGTCGTTTACAGGTGACTAACCTGATTTCAGTCTCCAGCTACGGCAAAGTGGCTGTCGATGCGCTGGCCGGGGAAAGTGCCCGCCTGCTGAACGGTCTTCCGGCCGATGAACACCATTTTGGTCGTCAGCTGGCGTTTAACCTGATGCCACAACAGGCCGACGCAGAAGGCAGCGTGGAGAGTGAGCGTCGCCTGATTGATCAGGTGCGTAAGGTATTGCAGGACGAAGGCTTACCGATTGCGGTCAGCAGCGTACAGGCTCCGGTGTTCTACGGTAATGCGCAGATTGTGCATATCGAAAACCTGCGCCCGCTCTCTGCTGAAGAAGCGCGTGCCGAACTGGCGCTGGCGTCAGATATTCGTCTGAGCGAAGAGGATGAAGTGCCGACGCCGGTCACGGATGCCTCAGGCAACGGCGAACTGAGCATCGGCGCTGTGCGCAACGACTACGGTATCCCGGAACTGCTGCAGTTCTGGTCAGTGGCGGACAACATTCGTTTTGGCGGCGCGCTGATGGCGGTGAAAACCGCTGAGAAACTGGTTCAGGAGTATCTGTAACCATGTCCGATGGTCAGACGCAAAAACTGGCGCTCGGCATCGAGTATGACGGCAGCCGTTACTACGGCTGGCAGCGTCAGAATGAAGTCCGCAGCGTGCAGGAGAAGGTAGAACGCGCGCTGTCGAAAGTCGCCGATCATCCGGTCAGCATTTTTTGTGCTGGCCGCACCGATGCAGGCGTACACGGGACGGGGCAGGTGGTGCATTTCGAGACCACCTCGCAGCGGCCTGATGGCGCCTGGACGCTGGGCGTCAACGCCAATCTGCCGCCGGATATTGCGGTGCGCTGGGTGAAAGCGGTGCCGGATGAATTTCATGCCCGCTTCAGCGCCACGGCCCGACGCTATCGCTACCTGATCTACAATCAGCGTCTGCGTCCGGCGGTGCTGGCGCAGGGCGTGACGCACTTTTACCATCCTCTGGATGCAGAGAAAATGCAGCGCGCCGGGCAATGTTTGTTAGGCGAGAATGATTTCACCTCATTCCGTGCCGTGCAGTGCCAGTCGCGTACACCGTGGCGCAACGTGATTCACCTCAACGTGACGCGTCAGGGTCCCTACGTGATTGTGGATATCAAAGCCAACGCCTTTGTGCATCACATGGTGCGCAATATCGTGGGCAGCCTGATGGAGATAGGCTGCGGCAATAAGCCGGAGTCATGGATGGCAACGCTGCTGGCGGCGAAGGATCGGACATTAGCCGCAGCCACAGCCCGGGCAGAGGGGTTGTATCTGGTGGCGGTGGATTACCCATCCCACTTTGCGTTACCACAGCCGTCGATGGGACCGTTGTTCCTCGCGGATTAATTCACTTTCAGGACTTAAAAGGGCGCGCCATGGAGTTTCTCCATTTTCTGGTTGATTTTATTCTGCACATTGATGTGCATCTTGCCGAACTGGTTGCACAGTACGGTATCTGGATTTACGCTATTTTGTTCCTGATTTTGTTCTGCGAAACCGGTCTGGTGGTGATGCCCTTCCTGCCGGGTGACTCGTTGCTATTTGTCGCGGGCGCACTGGCGGCGTTGCCGGGTAACGATCTTAATGTGCATCTGATGGTGGCATTATTAGTGGTGGCCGCGGTTCTGGGCGATGCGGTGAACTACACTATTGGCCGCCTGTTTGGCGAACGGTTGTTCAGTAACCCGAACTCGAAGATTTTCCGTCGCAGCCATCTGGATAAAACCCATGCTTTTTATGCTCGTCACGGCGGAAAAACCATTATCCTGGCGCGCTTCGTGCCGATCGTGCGAACCTTTGCGCCGTTTGTTGCCGGTATGGGCCATATGTCCTATCGCCACTTCGCGCTGTTCAACGTGACGGGTGCGCTGCTTTGGGTGCTGCTGTTCTCCTATGCCGGTTACCTGTTTGGCGATCTGCCGGTGGTGCAGGAAAACCTGAAGCTGCTGATTGTGGGCATTATCCTGGTCTCGATTCTGCCAGGTGTGATTGAAGTCTGGCGTCATCGCCGTCAGGCTAAGCAGCATAAGCAGCCGTAAGGCTGCGCTCAGGGGTAAGACCAGATTTTTATCCACAGTCTGAACTGGTTGTGGTTTAATGAGCGACATTTACCGTCTGCTGAAGCGGTTTTCAGCAGTATCAAGACGACTGGACCAGGTCAGTTTTAAACAGAAAGGTCATCAATGAGCTGGATTGAACGCATTCTTAATAAAAGCACCGGAACGCCTGTGCGCAAAGCCAGTATCCCGGAAGGGGTCTGGACCAAGTGTGACAGCTGTGGTCAGGTGCTCTACCGCGCCGAGCTGGAGCGTAATCTTGAGGTCTGCCCGAAGTGTGACCATCACATGCGGATGCACGCCCGTGAGCGCCTCGGCAGTGTCCTCGATCAGGGCACGATGGTTGAGCTGGGTAGTGAACTTGAACCTAAAGATCTGCTCAAGTTCCGTGACTCCAAAAAGTACAAAGATCGTCTGATCGCGGCCCAGAAAGACACCGGTGAGAAAGATGCGCTGGTGGTCATGAAAGGTCAGCTGCACGGCATGTCGGTTGTTGCGGCGGCCTTTGAATTTGCCTTTATGGGCGGTTCAATGGGCTCAGTGGTCGGTGCGCGTTTTGTACGTGCGGTTGAGCAGGCGTTAGAAGATAACTGCCCGCTGATCTGCTTCTCCGCCAGCGGCGGGGCGCGTATGCAGGAAGCGCTGCAGTCGCTGATGCAGATGGCGAAAACCAGTGCGGCACTGGCCAAAATGCGGGAGCGCGGTTTGCCTTATATTTCCGTGCTGACTGACCCGACTATGGGTGGTGTTTCGGCCAGTTTTGCCATGCTGGGCGACCTCAATATCGCGGAACCTAAAGCACTGATTGGCTTTGCCGGCCCACGCGTTATTGAGCAGACCGTGCGTGAAAAACTGCCGCCGGGCTTCCAGCGCAGTGAGTTCCTGATTGAAAAGGGCGCGATTGATATGATTATTCGCCGTCCGGAAATGCGCTACAAACTGGCAAGCCTGCTGGCAAAAATGATGAACCTGCCGGCACCGCTGCATGACGGTGAACAGTCCGCTCCGGCGACGACTGAATCGGAAAGCAACGAGGCCTGACAGGAGATAGAGAGGTGCGTCCAAAGCACCTCTTACCAATGCACCGTATACCGCAGCAGCAGCCTGCCAGGTATAAATAAGCAAAACGGGACATATGGACAATCTTCACCTTCCCCAAGCCACGTCGCCTTTGGCCACGTGGCTTTATTATCTTGAGCACCTGCATACTCAGGCCATTGAACTGGGTCTGGACCGTATTCGTCAGGTAGCGCTTCGTCTCGACCTGCTGAAACCCGCTCCTTTTGTCTTTACCGTGGCCGGTACCAATGGCAAAGGCACCACCTGTCGTACCCTGGAAACGCTGCTGATCGCCGCGGGCTACCGCGTGGGCGTGTACAGCTCACCGCATCTGGTGCGCTATACCGAGCGCGTTCGGGTTCAGGGAGAAGAGCTGAGTGAAGCGCAGCACTGTGCCAGCTTTGCGGAGATTGAAGCCGGACGAGCAGATATTTCGCTGACCTATTTTGAATTTGGCACGCTCTCCGCGTTGAATCTGTTCCGCCAGGCGCAGCTGGATGTCGTGATCCTCGAAGTCGGCCTCGGCGGACGGCTGGATGCGACAAACATCGTGGATGCCGATGTCGCGGTGGTCACCAGCATTGCGCTCGATCACACCGACTGGCTTGGCCCGGATCGCGAAAGCATCGGGCGTGAAAAAGCCGGTGTGTTCCGGGCGGGAAAACCTGCGGTAGTGGGTGAACCGGATATGCCGCAGAGTATTGCCCTGGTCGCACAGGAAAAAGGTGCGCAGCTGTTGCAACGCAACCATGACTGGTCGTGGCATGCGCAGGCAGAAAGCTGGTCACTGCGTGATGCGACAGGTGAGCTGAACGATCTGCCGCTGCCGCAGGTGCCGCTGCCTAACGCGGCGACCGCGCTGGTGGCGCTGCGGGTCTCCGGGCTTGAGGTCAGTGAGGCGCAGATTCGCGCCAGCCTGCCGCTGGCGATGCTGCCAGGCCGTTTTCAGACCCTCAGCGAATCACCGCGCGTTATTCTGGATGTCGCCCATAACCCGCATGCGGCAGCGTATCTGGCGTCGCGGCTGGCGTCACTGCCGAAACGCGGCAAAGTGCACGCCGTGGTGGGCATGCTGCATGATAAAGATATCGCCGGTACGCTGGCGGCGCTGGCACCGGTGGTCGATGCCTGGTACTGCGCGCCCCTCGAGGGGCCGCGCGGCGCCAGTGCAGAGCAACTGCTGAACAACCTGTCGCAGGGCGAGGCTTTTAGTTCGGTTGAGCTCGCCTGGCAGCAGGCACGCCAGCGGGCAGCGCCGCAGGATATTGTGCTGGTATGTGGTTCATTCCACACCGTTGCACAGGTCATGGAATCGATTGAAACGGAGAAAGGACGTGGCAAGTAAGTTTCAGAACCGTTTAGTCGGCACCGTTATTCTGGTCGCCGTTGGCGTGATTGTGCTGCCAGGGCTGCTGGATGGTCAGAAAAAGCATTACAAAGAGGAGTTTGCCGCCATTCCGCTGGTGCCGAAACCTGACGATCAGCAGGACAGCGAAATGGTGCCGCCGGTAACCCAGTCGCTGCCGGCACAGCCGCCGGAAGGCGCGGGCAATGCGGTCAGCAGCAGCAATGGCAATGGCAACGGTAAAACTAACGCTACGGCAGAGCAGGGTCGGACTCAACCGGAAGACGAGAGCGATCCGGTAGTGGTCTCGCCGCCGCCGGTCCATCAGTCTGTGCCCGCACAGACGGTGACGAAGCCGAAGGTCGTTGAGCAGCAGAAACCGAAAGTAACAGAGCAGCCTAAGCAGAAGCCGGTCGAACAGCAGAAGCCAAAAGTCGTGGAGCAGCCTAAACCTAAACCGGTTGAACAGCCTAAAGTGGTCGAACAGCCGAAGCAGGAAGAGCCGCCGAAAACGGCAGAGACGACAGCGCCGGCAGGGCAGGCTTATGTGGTGCAGTTAGGTGCGCTGAAAAACGCCAGCAAAGTGAATGAGATTGTCGCGCAGTTGCGGCTGTCGGGCTATCGCGCCTTTACCGTGCCTTCAACGCCGGTACAGGGTCAGATCACCCGCATTTACGTTGGGCCTGATGCGTCGAAAGCCAAAATGCAGAGTGCGGTTGGCGAGCTGAAAAGCATCTCAGGACTGGGCGGTGTCGTGAAACCCTACAGCGCCCGCTAAAACGGGCGATTGGCGCTGCCAATAGCAGTAACAGGCAGCGTCTTTTACCCCTCAGACAGCGCGTTTATAGCGCGCTGCCGCACAAAATAGTCAAGATTTTCAACGGCCTGTCCGGCTGAGAATCACCCGGGCGATAGCGTTTTTTTTCATCGCCTTTTTTATGGATGCAGAAAAAGAAAACCGCTACGCAAACGTTTTCTTTTTCTGTTAGAATGCGCCCCGAACTGGATGCAGGGGTGCAATTGCACTGGCGCTGGAAGAGTTCATGATCTGGATTGATTACGTCATTATTGCGGTAGTTGGTTTTTCGGCTCTGGTCAGCCTGGTCCGTGGGTTTGTCCGGGAAGCCTTATCTCTTGTTACCTGGGGATGCGCGTTTTTTGTCGCCAGTCATTACTACGCCTACCTTGCAGTCTGGTTTACAGGTTTTGACGACGAACTGGTTCGTAACGGTATCGCCATCGGTGTGCTGTTTGTGGCGACCCTGATTGTGGGGGCCATTGTGAACTACGTTATCGGCACGCTGGTGGAAAAAACCGGCCTGTCGGGAACCGACCGGGTGTTGGGCGTCTGTTTCGGGGCATTGCGTGGTGTGCTGATCGTAGCCGCTTTGCTGTTCTTCCTCGATACATTCACTGGGTTTTCCAAAAGTCCGGACTGGCAACAGTCTCAACTCATTCCCGAGTTCAGTTATATAATCAGGTGGTTTTTTGATTACCTGAAAAGCACGTCGAGTTTTTTACCCCGGTGATGTGACCGGGAGTGCGGCTTAATGAGGAAATGACAACATGTGCGGTATTGTCGGTATCACCGGTTTCATGCCGGTCAACCAGTCGATCTATGACGCGTTAACGGTGCTCCAGCACCGCGGGCAGGATGCCGCAGGCATTTGTACTATCGATGCGCTGAAATGTTTTCGCCTGCGAAAGGCAAACGGCCTGGTCAGCGACGTTTTCGAAGCACGCCACATGCAGCGTCTGCAGGGCAATATGGGGATCGGTCACGCGCGTTATCCAACCGCGGGAAGCTCCAGTGCCTCTGAAGCGCAGCCATTCTATGTAAACTCCCCGTATGGCATCACCCTGGCGCACAACGGTAATCTGACCAACGCCCACGTGCTGCGTAAGCACCTGTTTGAAAAGGGCCGCCGTCACGTTAATACCACCTCAGATTCTGAAATCCTGCTGAACATCTTTGCGCAGGAGTTAGATCGTTTTCAAAACGATCCGCTGACAGCCGACAACATCTTTGCTGCGGTTGCTGCCGTGCATCAGCAGGTGCGCGGTGCCTATGCGGTGGTGTCGATGATTATCGGCCACGGTATGGTCGCCTTCCGTGATCCTAACGGTATCCGTCCGCTGGTGCTGGGCAAGCGCGTTATCGCTGATGGCCGCACCGAATATATGGTCGCCTCCGAGAGCGTGGCGCTGGATACGCTGGGCTTTGAGTTCATCCGTGACGTTGCACCGGGTGAAGCGGTTTATGTGACTGAAGCGGGCCAGCTGTCTACCCGCCAGTGCGCTGAAAATCCGAAAAGCAATCCGTGCCTGTTCGAGTATGTCTATTTTGCGCGTCCCGACTCCTTCCTCGACAAAATCTCGGTCTACAGCGCCCGTGTTCGTATGGGCACCAAGCTGGGTGAGAAAATTGCGCGCGAGTGGGAAGATCTCGATATCGACGTTGTGATTCCGATTCCTGAAACCTCCACCGATATCGCGCTGGAAATTGCACGTATTCTCGACAAACCCTATCGTCAGGGCTTCGTGAAGAACCGGTACGTTGGCCGTACTTTTATCATGCCGGGCCAGCAGTTACGTCGCAGCGCGGTGCGCCGCAAGCTCAACGCTAACCGCGCCGAATTCCGTGATAAAAATGTGCTGCTGGTGGATGACTCTATTGTTCGCGGTACCACCTCAGAGCAGATCATTGAGATGGCGCGTGAAGCGGGCGCAAAACGGGTTTATCTGGCGTCAGCGGCGCCGGAAATTCGTTTCCCGAACGTCTACGGTATCGATATGCCCAGCGCCACGGAACTGATTGCGCATGGCCGTGAAGTGGAAGAGATTCGCCAGCTGATTAAAGCCGATGCGCTGATCTTCCAGGATCTGGACGATCTGATCGAAGCGGTTCGCGAAGAGAATCCGGACATTGCACAATTTGAGTGCTCGGTGTTCAACGGCATTTACGTGACGAAAGATGTCGATCAGCAATATCTGGAGTATCTCGAGTCGCTGCGTAATGATGATGCCAAAGCACTTCAGCGGCAGAACGAAGTCGAAAACCTCGAGCTGCACAACGAAGGCTGATACCTTCAGCAGGCGGGCAGCATAAAACAGGGCGGGAGCAATCCCGCCCTGTTTGTTTTCAGAAACCCGCAGGCCGCGTATGATGGCCCATTGGCTGACATAAGGTTGGAATATGAAACGACTCATCATTGGCATCTCTGGCGCAAGCGGGGTGATCTATGGCGTGCGCATGCTGCAGGTGTTGCAGCAGGTGGAAGAAGTAGAAACGCATCTGGTCATGAGTCAGGCGGCGCGTCAGACGCTGGGACTGGAGAGCGATTATTCGCTGCGTGACGTGCAGGCGCTGGCCGATGTGGTGCATGACGTGCGCGATATTGCAGCAAATATCTCATCTGGATCGTTTAAAACGCTGGGCATGGCGATTTTACCCTGCTCAATGAAAACGCTCTCTGGCATCGTCCACAGTTACAGTGACTCGTTGCTGACCCGTGCGGCTGACGTGGTGTTAAAAGAGCAGCGTAAGCTGGTGCTGTGCGTGCGCGAAACCCCGCTGCATGTTGGCCATCTGCGAATGATGACCACCGCCGCAGAGCTGGGCGCCATTATCATGCCCCCTGTGCCGGCATTTTATCATCGGCCTGAAACGATCGATCAGCTGATCGATCAGACCGTTAACCGGGTTATCGACCAGTTTGATATCGAATTATCGGAAGATCTCTTCACGCGCTGGCAGGGTGCATAAAGTTCCGCTGGCGCACTTATTTAGTGCATAAGCGCGCCTCGGATCACTCTTCGTGCATTTCACGCACCAAAAGTTAACAACGTCGCTTTTTCTCTTTTACTTCACTGCTATATTCCCCTCACAAACACAGCGTTTTCGCCTGTCTGACATCACGCTAACAGCGTGGTTAACTTGCAGAACTGGCATGAAACATGCAAATTACTTTGCGCAAACACATCACGAACCACATAACAAAAAGCACTTCACTTGAGGGTAATCTATGAAAAAGCGTGTTCTGGCTCTTTCCCTGATGCTAGGCTTATCCAGTGCTGCCAGCGTCTTCGCGGCGGTTCCGGGTTCAATCCGTATCGGCACAGATCCAACTTACCCACCGTTTGAGTCGAAAAACGCGCAAGGCAAGTTAGTGGGCTTCGATATCGACCTCGCTAACGAAATCTGTAAACGTATTCATACCCAATGTACCTATGTTGAAAGCGACTTTGATGCGCTGATCCCTTCGCTGAAAGCGAAGAAAATTGATGCCATCATCTCCTCACTTTCCATCACAGCGAAACGTCAGGAAGAGATCGCCTTCTCGGAAAAACTCTACGCCGCTAACGCGCGTTTAGTCGCGCCGAAGGGATCGAAAATTGAGCCGACCATTGAGTCCCTGAAAGGCAAAAATATCGGTCTGCTGCAGGGCACCACGCAGGAAACTTACGCCAATCAGAACTGGCGGCCAAAAGGGGTAAACGTCACGCCTTATGCAAACCAGGATCTGGTCTATCAGGATCTGAATGCCGGTCGTATTGATGCTGCCTTCCAGGATGAAGTGCAGGCCAGCGAAGGATTTCTGAAGCAGCCGGTCGGTAAAAATTACGCCTTCGCCGGTCCGGCCGTGAAAGATGACAAGATTTTTGGCGTCGGTACCGGCATGGGACTGCGTAAAGATGACAGCGAACTGAAAGCCGCCATCGACAAAGCCTTTGCTGACATGCGTAAAGATGGCACCTACGACAAGATTGCGAAGAAATACTTCGATTTCAACGTGTACGGCGACTAACCATCCTGTCGCTTTACCCTCTGTATCCGTTTTGCCGGGTCTGAGCCGGTTCTGCCAGGTGTAGAATCGGGTTCTTTTCCGCTAATGGTGGATGGCATCTGCAACGGAGAGGTAAAGCTAAACTGCCCGTCTCGCTTGCGGGCAGCGTTTCGTTTTCACCCCACGACAGGACCCTCTCGATGCTGTATGGCTATTCTGATGTAATTCTTCGGGGCACGCTGGTGACGCTGGAACTGGCGCTCACTTCCGTCGTGCTGGCAGTGCTGCTGGGCCTGATTGGCGCAGGCGCGAAACTGTCGCGCAGCCGGCCACTGGCGATGATTTTTGAAGGCTACACCACGCTGATTCGTGGCGTGCCAGACCTTGTACTGATGCTGCTGATCTTCTACGGTCTGCAGATTGTCCTCAACCAGATAACCGATGCGCTGGGTATGGCGCAGTTTGATATCGACCCGATGGTCGCCGGTATCATCACGCTCGGCTTTATCTATGGTGCCTACTTCACCGAAACGTTCCGCGGCGCCTTTATGGCCGTGCCTCAGGGGCAGATTGAAGCAGCAACCGCGTTTGGCTTTACCGGCGCGCAGGTGTTCCGCCGCATTCTGTTTCCGGCCATGATGCGCTACGCGCTGCCAGGCATCGGCAACAACTGGCAGGTGATTCTGAAAGCCACCGCGCTGGTCTCGCTGCTGGGGCTGGAAGATGTTGTGAAGGCGACGCAGCTGGCAGGAAAAAGTACCTGGCAGCCGTTCTACTTCGCCATTGTGGCCGGTGTGATTTATCTGGTGTTCACCACGCTGTCAAACGGTGTGCTGTGGTGGCTCAACCGGCGCTATACGGTAGGTGTGAAGAGGGCGAGTTATGATTGATATTATTCAGGAATACTGGAAATCGCTGCTCTGGACTGACGGTTATCGTTTTACCGGTGTGGCTATCACCCTGTGGCTGCTGATCCTCTCGGTCACCATTGGCGGATGTCTGGCAATCCTGCTGGCGATAGCGCGGGTTTCCCCTAACCGGGTTATCAGCTTTCCGGTCTGGCTCTTCACCTATGTGTTTCGTGGCACGCCGCTCTATGTGCAGCTGCTGGTGTTCTACTCCGGCATGTACACGCTGGAGATTGTGAAAGGCACCGAACTGCTGAATGCATTTTTCCGCAGCGGTCTGAACTGTACGTTGCTCGCCTTCACCCTCAACACCTGCGCCTACACCACGGAAATTTTTGCCGGTGCGATTCGCTCGGTGCCACACGGTGAAATTGAGGCGGCACGGGCATACGGCTTCTCCACCTTTAAACTCTATCGCTGCATTATCCTGCCATCGGCGCTGCGTACGGCACTGCCGGCCTACAGCAATGAAGTGATTCTGATGCTGCACTCCACGGCGCTGGCCTTCACCGCCACCGTGCCGGATCTGCTGAAAATCGCGCGGGATATTAACTCGGCGACCTATCAGCCGTTTACCGCCTTTGGTCTGGCGGCTGTTTTGTACCTGATTATCTCTTACGTGTTGATTAGCCTGTTCCGCCTGGCGGAACGTCGCTGGCTGGCCCACGTGAAACCCTCTTCATCGCATTGAGTAGAACTATGGCTGACAATAAATTAAGCGTCACCGAATTGCATAAGCGTTACGGTGAACATGAAGTGCTGAAAGGGGTCTCGTTAACTGCTAAAGCGGGTGATGTGATCAGTATCATTGGATCGTCCGGCTCAGGGAAAAGTACCTTTTTACGCTGCATCAACTTCCTCGAAAAACCGAGTGAAGGCAGCATCATGGTGAATAACCAACAAATCACCTTAGTCCGTGACAAAGATGGTCAGCTCAAAGTGGCTGACAAAGAGCAGCTGCGCGCGTTACGTACCAGCCTGACCATGGTGTTCCAGCACTTTAATCTGTGGAGTCACATGACCGTGCTGGAAAACGTGATGGAAGCCCCGATTCAGGTGCTGGGGCTGAGTAAAGCGGCAGCGCGTGAGCGTGCCATCAAATACCTCGATAAAGTCGGGATTGATGCGCGGGCGCAGGCAAAATATCCGGTTCACCTCTCCGGCGGTCAGCAGCAGCGTGTGTCGATTGCGCGCGCTCTGGCGATGGAGCCAGAGGTGTTGCTGTTTGACGAACCCACTTCGGCGCTTGATCCGGAGTTGGTCGGGGAAGTACTGCGCATCATGCAGAAGCTGGCGGAGGAGGGCAAAACCATGGTGGTCGTGACCCACGAGATGGAATTTGCCCGCCACGTCTCCAGCCATGTCATTTTCCTGCATCAGGGCAAAATCGAAGAGCAGGGGCCGCCTGCGGAACTGTTCGGCAGCCCGAAAAGCCCGCGTTTACAGCAGTTCCTCAAGGGATCGCTGAAGTAATCCCGCGCCCGCGTCTCGCTGACGCGGGCCAGGATTAATGCTTCACAACATCCTGCAACGCTTCCTGCAAATCGTACCAGCGGAAGCCAAAGCCTGAGGCTTCCAGCCGTTTTGGCAGCACATGCTGTCCTCCCAGCACCAGTACCGACGATTCGCCCATCATCAGTTTAATGGCGCTGGCAGGCGTGCGCATAAAGGCCGGGCGATGCATAACCCGGCCCAGGGTGGCGGCAAACTGCTCGTTACGCACCGCGTAGGGAGCGACCATATTGAAAGGCCCCCGCAGATCGTCATGCACCAGCAGCCAGATAATGGCGTTTAGCATGTCATCAATGTGAATCCACGGCATGTACTGTTTACCACTGCCAATTGGCCCGCCGATGCCGAGTTTAAAGGGCAGCTTCATTTTGCTGAGTGCGCCGCCCTCAGGCGCCAGCACCACGCCGGTACGTAGCAGACAGACGCGGGTGCGTTCGCTTTCAGCCGCGAGCGCCAACTGCTCCCAGCGGGCGCAAAGCTGATGAGTAAACTCATCCTGACCCTGATCCTCTTCAGTCAGCACCAGATCGCCGGTGTTGCCATAAAAGCCGGTTGCCGAACCTGAGATCAACACGGACGGTGGCGTGGCGCTGGCGTTGATCAGTGAGACGATCTGCTCGGTTATCTGCCAGCGGCTTTCGCACAGCTGCTGTTTATGCGGCTCCGTCCAGCGTTTGTCGGCAATAGGTTCTCCCGCCAGATTAATGACCGCATCGATCGTATCCAGGTTCGACTGTTGCGCCAGCCCTGACCAGAGCGCGACCTCGTCGCCCAGTTTTTCACGCGCGCTGACCACGTCACGCGTCACCACGCTGATCTGATGCCCCAGCTGTTGCAGGCGCGGAATCAGGTGACGGCCAATCAGTCCCGTGCCACCGGTAATAAGAATATGCATGTTGCGGCTCCCTTGATGTTTTTGTTATTTGCACCTTTCAGCATAGAAGAGTCGAGCCACTCTATCGTGAGTCGCGTCGCGCTTTCTTATTCCGGAGGCAGAGATCGGATCAGCTCAGCGTTGCCTTCCCAAAAAAAAATCGGTAAACATGATGCAACCCTGACAGCCAATTGAGGTAACCGATGAATTATCCGTCCATCACCCTGTGGTCAGATTCATCATTTTTCAGTCCTTACGCCATGTCGGCCTATGTTGCTCTTACCGAAAAAGGGATCCCTTTTCAGCTGAAGCGCGTCGATTTGTCGCAGAATCAGCAATACGCCGCGGCTTACCGCGAGCTGTCGCTGACCTGCCGGGTACCGACTCTGCAGATTGATGCGTTCCTGTTAAGCGAATCCTCGGCGATTACCGAATATCTTGAAGAGCGCTTTCCGGCGCCCGAGTTTGAGCGTCTCTATCCCCGCGACCGCGAGAAGCGCGCCCGCGCCAGAGAGATCCAGGCCTGGCTGCGCAGTGACTTCCTGTGGATACGTCAGGAGCGTCCCACAGAAGTGCTGTTTGCCGGTGAGCGTTTTTCACCGCTGACCGCATCAGCGCAGCAGGCGGTGGATAAACTGGTTATGGCCGTCGATCGCCTGCTGCCGGACGGGCAACAGAACCTGTTTGGCGAGTGGTCAATTGCGGATACCGATCTGGCGGTGATGCTTAACCGGCTGGTATTGCATGGCGATCCTTTGCCCGCGCGTCTGCGGGATTATGCTGAGTTTCAGTGGCAGCGAGCCTCAGTACAGCTGTGGTTAGCAGAAAGTGGTAAAAATCGGTAACAGCCAGGGCTTGCTCAGGCTGCCGGAAGTGATTACCTTACGCCACATAAAAATAAAGACGTGGCAAACTGCGTACCCAAGTGTACGCCAAACAGGAAAGGGTTACGGATGGTGGATCAAACTGCGGGTGACGGCATCGAGTGGGTCGATATCGTAAACGAAGAGAATGAAGTTGTTGCTCAGGCAACACGTGCGCAGATGCGCGCTGAGTGCCTGCGTCACCGCGCTACCTATATTGTGGTTCATGACGGTATGGGCAAGATTCTGGTGCAGCGTCGTACTGAGATAAAAGATTTTATGCCGGGCAAACTGGACGCAACCGCAGGCGGCGTGGTGCAGAGCGGTGAAGATATGCTGGAGTCTGCGCGACGTGAAGCGGAAGAGGAGTTAGGGATTGCCGCGGTGCCGTTTGCTGAGCATGGCAAATTCTACTTCGAAGATCAGCACTGTCGCGTCTGGGGCGGACTGTTCAGTTGTGTGTCACATGGGCCATTCGCCATGCAGGAATCGGAAGTCGATGAGATTATCTGGATGACGCCCGATGAGATCACCGCACGTTGTGATGAGTTCACTGATGATTCGCTTAAAGCGCTCTCTCTGTGGATGAGCCGCAACGGCGATAACCGGGCCTGAAAGCGGGCGCTTTAACGCGTCTCAGCGATCCGCGTTAAAGCCTCCGGCTCTGTTACCGGCAAAAAAAAGGCATGCCCTGGGGCATGCCTTTTTCGTTCTTACCTGACGCTTAGCCTTGTTCAGCCTGCTGAGACTGAATAGCGGTTAAGGCGATGGTATAGACGATGTCATCAACCAGCGCACCGCGCGACAGGTCGTTAACCGGCTTACGCATACCCTGCAGCATCGGCCCGATTGAGATCAGATCGGCTGAACGCTGTACCGCTTTATACGTGGTGTTACCGGTGTTCAGATCCGGGAAGATAAAGACGGTGGCGCGACCGGCAACCTGTGAATCTGGCGCTTTCGACTTCGCCACATCTTCCATGATCGCGGCGTCATACTGCAGCGGACCATCAATAACCAGATCAGGACGTTTTTCCTGCGCGATACGCGTTGCTTCACGCACTTTTTCAACGTCGCTGCCTGCACCTGACGTGCCGGTAGAGTAGGAGATCATCGCAACACGTGGATCGATACCAAAGGCTTTAGCAGAGTCGGCTGACTGAATAGCGATCTCAGCCAGCTGCTCAGCGGTGGGATCCGGGTTAATCGCGCAGTCACCGTAAACCAGCACCTGCTCCGGCAGCAGCATAAAGAACACCGATGAAACCAGTGAGCTGTTAGGCGCTGTTTTGATCAGCTGCAGAGGCGGACGAATGGTGTTGGCGGTGGTGTGAACCGCACCTGAAACCAGGCCATCCACTTCGCCACTTTCCAGCATCATGGTGCCCAGCACCACGTTATCTTCCAGTTGTTCCTGGGCGACCACTTCGGTCATCCCTTTGCTCTTACGCAGCTCAACCAGACGCGGCACGTAGTTTTCACGCACCTGTTCCGGATCAACAATCTCAACCCCTTTGCCCAGTTCGACACCCTGAGCCGCAGCGACGCGCTGAATCTCATCCGGGTTGCCTAACAGTACGCAGGTGGCGATACCGCGTTCAGCACAGATAGCGGCCGCTTTAACCGTACGCGGCTCGTCACCCTCTGGCAGCACGACGCGTTTGCCCGCTTTACGCGCCAGCTCAGTCAGCTGATAGCGGAAGGCCGGTGGCGACAGGCGACGGCTGCGCTCTGACGTGGCGGTCAGTGACTCAATCCAGTCGGCATTAATGTAGCTGGCAACATATTCCTGCACTTTCTCGATGCGCTGCGTATCATCAGCGGGCACTTCAAGATTAAAGCTCTGCAGGCTCAGAGAGGTCTGC
Organism: Panax japonicus; assembly: GCA_020205505.1. Taxonomy (NCBI): domain Eukaryota; kingdom Viridiplantae; phylum Streptophyta; class Magnoliopsida; order Apiales; family Araliaceae; genus Panax; species Panax japonicus. Next base: position 1,026,819 of record JAINUV010001461.1, on the reverse strand, counting down.
CAGGTATTGGTTTTCACCATGAACACCGGCAGGCCGGTCTGGAAGGCACGGTCACAGAGGCGCGCGATGCGATCATCAATCTCGTAATTACCGGTCAGCAGGATAGCGCCGATCTCAATGCCGTTCATGGCGGCCAGACAGGCGGCGACCAGTACATCCGGGCGGTCCGCGGAAGTCACCAGCAGTGAGCCTGGACGGAAATGCTCCAGCATGTGCGGGATACTACGGGCGCAGAAGGTGACCGATTTAACCCGGCGGGTCTGAATCTCACCTTCGTTGATGATGCGCGCATCCAGGTGGCGGCACATATCGATTGCGCGGGTGGCGATCAGATCAAAGCTCCACGGCACGCAGCCCAGCACCGGCAGCGGGCTGTCTGAGAACAGCTGCTTAGGATCGATATTGGCGATGCTGGCTTTTGACGAGTCATCAAAAATTTCTGACAGATCAGGGCGGGTACGCCCCTGATCATCGACCGGCGCGTTGAGTTTATTGATGATCACGCCAGTGATATTTTTATTCTTCTGACCGCCGAAGCTGCTCTGCGTCAGTTCAATGCGCTCTTTCAGCTGTGCCGGAGAGTCATTGCCCAGCGCCATCACGAAGACGATTTCCGCATTCAGGGTTTTCGCGATTTCATAGTTCAGCGCGTTGGCGAACTGATGCTTACGGGTAGGGACCAGACCTTCAACCAGCACTACTTCCGCATTCTGCGTGTTGGCATGGTAACGGGAGATGATCTCTTCCATCAGCACATCCTGCTGGTTCGATCCCAGCAGTGATTCAACACGTGACATCTGCAGCGGTTCAGCGGCAGGAATCGAAGAGTTCTTACGGATAATAGTGGTGGTTTGATCCGGCGTATCGCCGCCGGTACGCGGCTGAGCAATCGGCTTAAAGACGCTAAGTCGAACGCCTTTGCGTTCCATGGCGCGGATAACGCCGAGGCTGACGCTGGTCAGGCCGACGCTGGTGCCGGTCGGAATGAGCATAATTGTACGTGACACGTTTGAACCTCTCAGTAATGGCAGGGTGTCAAAAACAACTCCGTCAGCCTGAGCTGACGGAGAGAAGTGTTTACGCAGTCAGACGCGCGGCGTCCTGGGCGATGACCAGCTCTTCGTTGGTCGGGATCACCAGCGCCGGGCGGGTGCCTTCTTTATTGATGTAACCAGATTTACCGAAACGGGCCGCCAGGTTGCGATCGTGATCGACGTCAAAGCCCAGCAGCGCCAGTTTTTTCAGTGAGAGTTCACGAACCATCGCGGCGTTTTCACCGATGCCGCCAGTAAATACCACGGCATCAAGGCGGCCATCCATCAGCGCGGTGTAGCTGCCGATATATTTCGCCAGGCGATGACAGAAGACATCCATTGCGCGCTTCGCATCTTCTTTGGTGGTGTAGTTTTCTTCTACGTAGCGGCAGTCGCTGGTGACTTCGGTCAGACCTAACAGGCCTGACTCTTTGGTCAGCAGTTTATTGATGGCATCGACGCTCATACCCAGCGTATCGTGCAGGAAGAAGATAATTGCCGGGTCGATGTCGCCACTGCGGGTACCCATCACCAGGCCTTCCAGTGGGGTCAGGCCCATTGAGGTGTCTACGCATTCGCCGTTGCGAATGGCAGAGACAGAACCGCCGTTACCGAGGTGGCAGGTAATAATATTCAGTGACTCAAGCGGCTTGTTGAGCATTTTTGCCGCTTCGTGGGTCACATAGAAGTGGCTGGTGCCATGCGCGCCATAGCGACGAACGCCATGCTCTTTATACAATTTGTACGGCAGCGCATAGAGATAAGACTCTTCCGGCATTGTCTGATGGAAAGCGGTGTCAAATACCGCGACATTCTTATCTGACAGGTGCGGGAAGTTTTTCATCGCTTCATCAATACCGATCAGATGAGCCGGATTGTGCAGCGGTGCAAAAGAAGAAGCGTCTTTGATGCCCTGTACCACTTCTTCAGTGATGATGACTGACTGAGTCAGCTTCTCGCCGCCATGAACGATACGATGACCGATTGCAGCAATTTGTGCCGAAAGCTCAGGTTTTTGTGCCAGAATGGTTTTAACGATAAAGTTCAGCGCTTCACTATGCGCTGCGCCAGCACCCAGAGGCGCTTCCTGTTTTTCGCCTTCCAGCTTCCATTTGATGCGGGCTTCAGGAAGGTGGAAACATTCCGCCAGGCCAGACAGGAATTCTTCACCGCTGGCAGGGTTGAGGATGGCAAACTTAAGGGAAGAGCTGCCACAGTTCAGAACCAGAACTAACTTACTCGACATGGAAGTACCTATTTTTTGAGAGTGGCTAAATAAAACGCAATCAGACTAACAGCGTAGCCCATGAAAGCTGGTAGATTAATGACAAACATCATGCGGTAGACAGAATTCTGCATTTCCGCAAAAAATTTCGGCAATCTTACGCGAAAATTTGAAGATTGCCTCGTCTGAACCTGGCTCAGGCCTCTTCCCAAAAGCGCAATCCGCTTCCGGAAAGGGGGTAAAACGGCGTCAGAATAGCTGGAGTCACCTTTAAAGACAAAAATAATTGAAGGATGTCACGTAAAGTTGTGTAGTTATAACTATTTTTTAATTTTTACAGCATTAGTTGAGGTGAGCCATGGCGAATGAATCTGGCAGTACCAATTGGTTTCGGATGTTTCAGCGCGGCCAACACTATATGAAGACCTGGCCGGCTGATAAGCGCCTGGCACCCATGTTCCCGGAAAACCGTGTTTCATCGGCAACGCGTTTTGCTATTCGCTTTATGCCACCTTTGGCGATTTTTACGCTGACCTGGCAGATCGCGATGGGCGGTCAGTTAGGCCCGGCCGTGGCGACCGCGCTGTTTGCCTGCACCCTGCCGATGCAGGGATTATGGTGGCTGGGAAAGCGTTCTGTAACGCCGCTGCCGCCGACGCTGCTTAACTGGTTTCATGAAGTTCGTGCCCGGCTGGAAGAAGCGGGGCAGGCGACAGCGCCAGTAGAAGGCAAGCCGACCTATCAGGCGCTGGCCGATGTGCTAAAGCGGGCGTTCAAACAACTCGACCGCACTTTCCTCGACGATCTCTGACCCATCCCAGGCTGGCGGTAAAATATTTACCGCTAACCTGCGGCCAAATCAAAGAATGGTGATACGGCGATTTCCGTGTCGCTAACGCTGTGCAATGATTTCTCCATTGTCGATTAACTGAGCGGTCTTTGACCGGGAGTAAATGATGGAAATGACCCATGCGCAGCGTTTGATTCTCACTAATCAGTACAAAATGATGGCCATGCTTGAGCCGGAAAATGCGGAGCGTTTTCGCCGTTACCAGACCATCATCGAACGCGGTTATGCGCTGCAGATGCGGGAGCTGGACAAAGAGTTTGGCGAACTCAGCGAAGCGATCTGCCGGACGGTGATCGATATTATGGAAATGCATCACGCTCTCCACGTCTCCTGGTCGAACCTTAAAGAGAAAGGTGAGCTTGAAGAGCGCCGTCTGGCCTTTCTGGGCTTCGATGCGGCAACGGAAGCGCGCCTGCTGGGTTATGTCCGTTTTATGGTCAATACAGAAGGGCGCTATACCCACTTCGATTCCGGCACCCATGGTTTTAATGCGCAGACCCCGATGTGGGAAAAGTATCAACGGATGTTAGCTTTGTGGCAGACTTGTCCGCGCCAGTACCATTTAAGTGCAAACGAAATTGCGCAAGTGATTAATGCCTGATGAGGAGGAGCGCGTGACCTACAGAGGTTTTCTATTTGATTTAGACGGCACGCTGGTGGATTCACTGCCAGCAGTTGAACGAGCCTGGAGCCAGTGGGGTGCCCGTCATGGCATCGCGGCTGATGAGATTCTGGATTTCATTCATGGCAAACAGGCGATCACCTCTCTGCGTCATTTCATGGCAGGCCAGTCGGAAGAGGCTATTCAGGCGGAGTTTGTTGCGCTGGAGCAGGCTGAAGCGGCGGACACCGACGGTGTGCAGGCGCTGCCAGGTGCCAACGCGTTGCTGAACCAGCTGAACGAACTGCAGATTCCCTGGGCGATTGTCACTTCCGGTTCAGTGCCGGTCGCACATGCACGTCATAAAGCCGCAGGCTTACCTAAGCCTGCCGTGTTTATTACCGCTGAACAGGTGGCTAAAGGTAAACCGGAGCCCGATCCCTATCTGCTTGGTGCGGAGAAGCTGGGATTAGCGGCGACATTGTGCGTGGTTGCAGAAGATGCACCTGCCGGAATCTTATCCGGCCTGAATGCTGGCTGTGCGGTGATTGCCATCAATGCGCCGGCGGAGACACCCCGGCTGGATGAGGTAGCGCTTCAGCTCGACTCACTGGCGTCACTGGTGATAACCCGCGAGTCTGACGGTAGCTTTACCTTCCGTCAGCAGGCTTAAGGGCTGGCCCGGCGGCCAGACCGTCGGGCTTAGAGTGGCGTATCCTGCGAGATTTCATCCAGTGACAGGCTGAAGCTCGGAATAAACACCTCAACGAAGTAATCCATCTCCGGCGAACGCCGAAGTGCCAGGGTCTTTTCCAGCCGTGCTTTGGCCAGTAAAAATTCGTTGTTCCCGGCAGACAACTCCTCAAGACATTTTACATATGCACAGAGCGCATCCGCCTGTTTCACAACCGCCTGCTCCTCTTCGCTGTGCAGATGCTCATCGATCAGCGGGCGATAGATCGCCTGAAACTCTTCAGGCAGCATCTCAATCAGCTTCTGCTGAGCAATCTTCTCGATTTTCTTATATTCGTGGGCGATCTGCGCGTTGTAATACTTTACCGGAGTCGGTAAATCGCCGGTGAGCACTTCGCTGGCATCGTGGTAAAGCGCCAGCATGGCAATGTGATCGGCATTAAGCGACCCGTTGAATTTAAGGTTTTTGATCACGGCCAGGGCATGCGCCACCATGGCGACCTGCAGACTGTGTTCGGAGACATTTTCGGTGCGCACATTGCGCATCAGCGGCCAGCGATTGATCAGCTTAAGACGGGAGAGATGAGCAAAGAAGTGACTTTGTGTCATGAGCGTTCCTGTTGGCTGGCGGGGGAGAGACAGGTTCTGGCTCTCCCCAAATAGCGTCAGTATACGCGGGCCTGATTATTGACGATAGCCTTGCAGGAAGCGGCCAAATTTATTGATCGCCATCTCAAGATCATCCACACGAGGCAGCGTAACAATGCGCAGGTGATCGGGCCATGGCCAGTTAAAGGCACTGCCCTGAACCAGTAGCACCTTCTCCTGTAACAGAAAATCCAGCACCATCTTCTGATCGTCGAAAATGTTGAATTTTTTGGCATCGATTTTCGGGAACATATAAAGCGCGCCCTGTGGCTTCACACAGCTGACGCCTGGGATATCATTAATCAACTCCCAGGCGCGCTGCCGCTGCTCGTAGAGACGACCACCCGGCATGATAAATTCGCTAATGCTCTGATAGCCGCCCAGCGCCGTCTGAATCGCATGCTGCGCCGGTACGTTGGCACACAGGCGCATCGAGGCGAGCATCTCCAGTCCTTCTATATAGCCTTTAGCATGTTTCTTCGGCCCGTTCAGTACCATCCAGCCCTGACGGAAACCGGCAACGCGATAGGTTTTAGAAAGGCCATTAAAGGTAACAGTCAGCAGATCGGGTGCCAGCGCTGCGATGCAGTGATGCTGTGCATCGTCATAGAGGATCTTGTCGTAGATCTCATCGGCGAAAATAATCAGGTTATGCTGACGCGCAATTTCAACCACCTCTAACAGCAGCTCTTTGCTGTAGACCGCGCCAGTGGGGTTATTCGGGTTAATAATCACGATACCGCGGGTACGAGGCGTTATCTTGCTGCGGATATCATCGAGGTCAGGGAACCAGCCTGCTGATTCGTCACAGAGATAGTGCACTGCTTTACCGCTGGAGAGGGAAACCGCAGCCGTCCATAACGGATAGTCGGGGGCCGGCACCAGCATTTCGTCGCCGCTGTTCAGTAACGCCTGCATCGCCTGCACGATGAGTTCTGAAACACCGTTGCCAATGTAGATATCTTCTACGGTGACATCGCGCATGTCGCGCGCCTGGTAGTGCTGCATAATCGCTTTACGGGCGGAATAGAGACCCTTGGAGTCACAATAGCCCTGAGAGCTGGGAAGGTTACGAATAACATCGACCAGTATCTCATCCGGTGCTTCAAAACCAAACGGCGCCGGATTGCCAATGTTCAGCTTCAGAACTTTGTTACCTTCTTCTTCGAGGCGCTTAGCCTCTTTCAGTACCGGGCCACGGATGTCATAGCAGACGTTATCGAGTTTTCCGGATTTATCAATTTGAAAAGTCATTGTTACCGCCTTAATGGGCAGAATCCTTTTGGCTGCCACAGAAATACAACCAGCACAATGTACTCTCCTGACAGTCACAAAAGAAGGGTGCCGCCCCGTTTTGGCGGGTTCAACAACTTTTTGCCCGGTGCGCAGCGTAAAAAATATTTGTTGTCGCGTAAACTGGTTAATAAAACCATAAATTGGCATCAATGCAGGATTTTAACTTGTCCAAAGCGCTGCTGAACCGACATATGGCTTTAGCATCATGAACGCTATCTGGAAGTTATTGAAATGGAACTTTTCTTTGCACCTGAAATATACACTTAGAGAAATAGTTAAAGGATATTTTATAAATGTTCAAATTATGGACGATTTTAGAACGTACCTAAAGATTACGCCTTAACGCTGCTTAAGAGTGGCGCGTTTAAGGCCTTGTGTTCGCCGGAAAAGTGCCAAAAGCAGAGCTTCATATGGCACCTTTATTGCAGGATTGTGAGCCGTACTTAACACTTCCTCACTAAATTTCAGAACGCTGAAGGCTTAAAAAGTGATCAATAATGTGGCATAAGGGTCTGGAAATGCCTTTAGCACAAAATTTACAGCGCTTTTCACAAAATCATTTCCATTTTGAAGTCAAAAATGATTAAGTATAATTTATTATTTAGTGCACTTTGCCGCTTCGCTTGGATAGCCCGTAAAGTGCGCTTTCTATCCCATACGATTCTTTCTGGTGGGAATAAGACAACTACGCAGCTTCCTGCATTTGCGCACCCAGCGCCATCGGTTCAGAAGTTGTATCTGTCTTGAATAGCACTATGACCCTTCAGAGGAGTCAACAGTGCAGGATCCACATAAACTTTTTTTGTGTCAGTCTTCACACAGGACTGTCATTGAGCACCATTACTGCTTATCACTTTGATAAGCTTGTGATAACACCAGGGTAGTAGTTCGTAAAAATCTTATAAGTGAAGAAAAAACATGACTAATGCAAATCGTCCGATACTGAATCTCGACCTCGATCTGCTGAGAACCTTCGTTGCCGTTGCGGATTTGAATACCTTTGCAGCAGCCGCTGCAGCGGTCTGCAGAACCCAGTCAGCAGTCAGTCAGCAGATGCAGCGTCTGGAACAATTGGTAGGTAAAGAGCTGTTTGCCAGACATGGACGTAATAAGCTTCTGACAGAGCACGGTATCCAGCTTTTAGGCTATGCGAGAAAAATTCTTCGTTTTAACGACGAAGCCTGCACATCTCTGATGTACAGCAACATTCAGGGCGTGCTGACTATTGGCGCCTCTGATGACACCTCTGACACTATTCTGCCGTTCCTGCTAAACCGGGTGACCTCGGTGTATCCGAAACTGGCAATCGATGTGCGGGTTAAACGTAATCCGTTTATGATGGAAATGCTCAATCAGGGTGAAGTGGACCTGGTTGTGACCACTTCCAGCCCGGGCAATTTTACCTATCAGGTACTGCGTACTTCACCTACCTTGTGGTACTGCGCAGCGGATTATATCTTCCAGCGTGGCGAAGCCATTCCATTGGTATTGCTGGATGAGCCAAGTCCTTATCGTGATATGGCTATCGATCATCTCAACGAAGCGGGCATCCCGTGGCGTATCTCTTATGTCGCTTCCACACTGGCTGCAGTACGCGCAGCGGTGAAAGCGGGACTGGGTGTGACGGCACGTCCGGTCGAGATGATGAGCCCGGAACTGCGTGTTATGGGTGCAGCTGAAGGACTGCCGGTACTGCCGGATACGCAATATCTGCTGTGCCGTAATCCAGACAGCGATAATGAACTGGCGCTGGCTATCTTCAATGCCATGCAGTCCACCAATGATCCTTATAACCTGAGCAATAATCCCGACGGTTCACTGTTGCTGGATGATGAAGAGTAATTTCGCTAACGTGTTGTACTCAATACCCGCGTGATTGCCTTAATAAACGCTTATAAATAAGCCTCTCCTTCCCTGAAAAGAACGAGAGGCTTTTTTGTGTCTGACCCCCGCCCGATGCTCCTTACTGACTCATCTGCCTCTCCTGACCCGACTAAAAAAATTTCACCATCTACTGAATTGAAATTTCCAGACCAAAAAACCGAACGCTTTGTTCCGAATCACCGTTTCAGGTGGGGAAAATTAACGCATAAAGGGCAAAAGTGTGTTCTGGATCAAAAAAATAGCCCTGGAAAGGGGAGGGAAAATTCAGTGATACCTGTCAAAATATGTTTGTTAAATGCACGATCCATGCATGTGAATACCCGCTACACTAAAATTAACCCTACAGACTGAAGCGATTTAGCTGGAAAGCGGGGCATCATTTGTTAATAATATGATGCAGGTGTGAAATAATGTTTGGATACTTTTGTCAAAGTTGACAAAAGGTTATAGAAAGGAGTAAAAAACCCCATAAAATAGCTGCTTATTACGTAATAACAGCGACATTTGAAAGGTTTTTATCCTTCCCTTGAATCGATGTGGTCAGTTTGCTGCGGGAAACGCGTGCAGGATGCCAGCGCCACTTTTGATGAGTAAGCAATGAGTATGTCAACTACCACCGAAATCATCGCTCAGCACTGGGCGTTTATCGTATTTATCGTTATTGCCTTTGGCCTGTGTGCTTTCATGCTGACCGGAGGATGGCTGCTTGGCGGCAGAGCGCGCGCCCGCTACAAAGACACGCCATTCGAATCGGGCATTGAATCCGTTGGTGATACCCATATCCGCCTGTCGGCGAAATTTTATCTGGTTGCGATGTTTTTCGTCATCTTCGACGTCGAAGCCCTCTTTTTATACGCATGGGCGACTTCAATCCGTGAAAGCGGTTGGATCGGCTTTGTGGAAGCCGCAATTTTCATTTTGGTGCTCCTGGCGGGTCTGGTCTATCTGGTACGCATTGGCGCACTGGACTGGGCTCCAGCTCGCCGTCGCGTGGTGGTCAAAACCACTACGGTCAGCCACACCAATCCTCATAAGCAGTAAAAGAGAGGCAATAAGATGGACTATACGCTCACCCGCATAGACCCGAACGGTGGTGAGAACGACCGTTATCCTCTGCAAAAGCAGGAAATCGTCAGCGATCCGCTGGAGCAGCACGTTCATCGCAGCGTTTATATGGGCAAACTCGAAAATGCCCTGCATGACATGGTGAACTGGGGACGTAAAAACTCCCTCTGGCCTTATAACTTTGGCCTGTCCTGTTGTTACGTTGAGATGACAACATCGTTCACCGCGGTCCACGACGTAGCACGTTTTGGCGCCGAAGTTATGCGCGCTTCGCCACGTCAGGCCGATTTCATGGTCATTGCCGGTACGCCGTTCACCAAAATGGCCCCGGTTATTCAGCGTTTGTACGATCAGATGCTGGAACCCAAATGGGTGATTTCCATGGGTGCCTGCGCCAACTCTGGCGGCATGTATGACATCTATTCCGTGGTGCAGGGTGTCGATAAATTCCTGCCGGTCGATGTTTATATTCCTGGCTGTCCGCCACGTCCTGAAGCGTATATGCAGGCACTGCTGCTGTTGCAGGAGTCGATCGGCAAAGAGCGCCGTCCGCTCTCGTGGGTGGTTGGCGATCAGGGCGTTTATCGCGCCAACATGCCATCTGAGCGTGAAAGAAAACGCGGCGAGCGCATCGCAGTCACAAACCTGCGCAGCCCGGACGAAGTTTAAAACCGTATGGATGGAAAACAGCGCCTGCAGCAGAACATCACAATTTAATGCATGGCCCCATCCTGACGCCTTCATTTGAGTGCCTGAGACCAGGCCGGAATGGTGAGTAACGTATGACAGATTTGACCACGCAAGATCTCGCTCAGCCTTCATGGCAAACCCGTGATCACCTTGATGACCCGGTGATCGGCGAGTTGCGTAACCGTTTTGGGCCGGATGCCTTCACTGTTCAGCCAACCCGTACCGGTATTCCGGTGGTGTGGGTGAAGCGTGAACAGATACTGGAAATTATCGAGTTCCTGCGTAAATTACCCAAGCCTTACGTCATGCTGTATGACCTGCATGGCGTGGATGAGCGTTTACGTACCCACCGTGCAGGCCTGCCTGCGGCGGATTTTTCCGTTTTCTACCACCTGCTGTCGATTGAACGCAACCGCGACATCATGCTCAAGGTGGCACTCTCTGAAAACGATATGCATCTGCCGACCATCACCCGCCTTTTCCCGAATGCCAACTGGTATGAGCGTGAAACCTGGGAGATGTTTGGTATCACCTTTGATGGGCACCCGCATCTGACGCGCATCATGATGCCGTCGACCTGGGAAGGCCATCCGCTGCGTAAAGATTACCCGGCGCGCGCCACCGAATTCGATCCGTTTACGCTGACTAAACAGAAAGAAGATCTGGAGATGGAAGCGCTGACCTTTAAGCCTGAAGACTGGGGCATGAAGCGCAGCACCACCAACGAAGACTTCATGTTCCTGAACCTCGGGCCTAACCACCCGTCGGCGCACGGGGCATTCCGCATCATTCTGCAGCTGGATGGTGAAGAGATTGTCGACTGCGTGCCTGACATCGGCTATCACCATCGTGGTGCCGAAAAGATGGGCGAGCGTCAGTCGTGGCACAGCTACATTCCTTACACTGACCGCATCGAGTACCTCGGCGGCTGCGTAAACGAAATGCCGTACGTACTGGCGGTGGAAAAACTGGCCGGTATCGTGGTGCCCGATCGCGTTAATGTGATCCGCGTGATGCTCTCTGAACTGTTCCGCATCAACAGCCACCTGCTCTATATCTCCACCTTTATTCAGGACGTCGGGGCCATGACGCCGGTGTTCTTTGCCTTTACCGACCGTCAGAAAATCTATGACGTGGTTGAGGCGATTACCGGTTTCCGTATGCACCCGGCGTGGTTCCGCATTGGTGGCGTCGCGCATGACCTGCCGCGAGGCTGGGAACGTCTGCTGCGTGACTTCCTCGACTGGATGCCAAAACGTCTTAAAGAGTATGACAAAGCGGCACTGCGCAACAGCGTACTGATTGGCCGTTCCAAAGGCGTTGCCGCTTACAATATGGAAGAGGCGCTGGCGTGGGGCACCACTGGTGCTGGCCTGCGTGCTACCGGTCTCGACTTTGACGTACGTAAATGGCGTCCCTACTCCGGCTACGAAAACTTCGATTTTGAAATCCCGGTCGGCGACGGCATCAGCGATGCTTACAGCCGCGTCATGCTGAAAATGGAAGAGATGTGGCAGTCGCTGCGCATTCTTGAGCAGTGTCTCAACAACATGCCAGAGGGTCCGTTTAAAGCGGATCATCCGCTGACCACGCCGCCACCGAAAGAGCGCACGTTGCAGCACATTGAAACGCTGATTACGCACTTCCTGCAGGTTTCGTGGGGGCCGGTGATGCCAGCCAATGAGTCGTTCCAGATGATTGAAGCGACGAAAGGGATCAACAGCTACTACCTGACCAGCGATGGCAGCACCATGAGCTACCGCACCCGCGTGCGTACGCCGAGCTTCCCGCATCTGCAGCAGATTCCTTCAGTAATCCGTGGCAGCCTGGTATCCGACCTGATCGTATATCTGGGTAGTATCGATTTTGTTATGTCAGACGTGGACCGCTAATTATGCACGATCAAAACATTGCCATTAAAACGATCGACCCTAACGAGGTCTTCGTGCTGAGCGCGGAAGAGCATCACGCCATTGAGCACGAAAAACACCACTACGAAGATGCGCGTGCAGCCTCGATTGAAGCGCTGAAGATCGTGCAGAAACAGCGCGGATGGGTGCCGGACGGCGCCATCAATGCGATTGCCGAGGTACTGGGTATCCCGGCGAGTGATGTTGAAGGTGTGGCCACATTTTACAGCCAGATCTTCCGCCAGCCGGTTGGACGTCATGTGATCCGCTACTGTGACAGCGTGGTCTGTCATATCACCGGTTATCAGGGCATCCAGTCAGCACTGGAACAGCAACTGAATATCAAACCGGGTCAGACCACTGCCGATGGCCGCTTTACACTGCTGCCAACCTGCTGTCTGGGTAACTGCGATAAGGGGCCAACGATGATGGTGGATGAAGACACGCATGTGCATCTGACGCCGGAAGGCATCCCTGGTTTGCTGGAGCAGTATCAATGACAATTAAACAGATCATTCGCACTGCAGAAACCCATCCGCTGACCTGGCGGATGCGTGACGACAAGCAACCTGTCTGGCTTGACGAATATCGCAGTAAAAACGGCTATGCCGGTGCGGAAAAAGCGCTGAAAAGCATGTCGCAGGATGAAATCGTTGCGGCAGTCAAAGATTCAGGCCTGAAAGGGCGCGGCGGTGCGGGCTTCTCCACCGGGCTGAAGTGGAGCCTGATGCCGAAAGATGAGTCGATGAATATCCGTTACCTGCTGTGTAACGCCGATGAGATGGAGCCGGGCACCTATAAAGACCGCCTGCTGATGGAGCAGATGCCTCACCAGCTGGTGGAAGGAATGCTGATCAGCGCCTTTGCGCTGAAGGCTTACCGTGGCTATATCTTCTTACGTGGCGAATACATTGAAGCCGCGGTGCATCTGCGTCGTGCGATTGCTGAAGCGACGGAAGCGGGCTATATCGGTAAAAATATTCTCGGTACCGGCTTTGACTTTGAGTTGATTGTCCACACCGGCGCAGGTCGTTATATCTGCGGCGAAGAGACGGCACTGATTAACTCACTGGAAGGCCGTCGTGCTAATCCGCGTTCGAAACCGCCATTCCCGGCGAGTGCGGGCGCGTGGGGCAAACCGACCTGCGTGAACAACGTTGAAACCCTCTCCAACGTTCCGGCGATTCTGGCCAACGGCGTGGAGTGGTACAAAAACATCTCTAAAAGCGAAGATGCCGGTACCAAAATGATGGGCTTCTCCGGACGGGTTAAAAATCCCGGCGTCTGGGAGCTGCCATTTGGTATCACCGCACGTGAAATCCTTGAAGATTATGCGGGCGGTATGCGTGACGGACTGAAGTTCAAAGCCTGGCAGCCCGGCGGGGCAGGGACTGACTTCCTGACCGACCAGCACCTTGATCTGCCCATGGAATTTGCCAGCATCGGCAAAGCGGGCAGCCGTCTGGGTACGGCGCTGGCGATGGCGGTCGATCACGAGATCAACATGGTCTCGCTGGTGCGTAACCTGGAAGAGTTCTTTGCCCGTGAGTCGTGCGGCTGGTGTACACCGTGTCGCGATGGCCTGCCGTGGAGCGTCAAAATTCTGCGTGCGCTGGAGCAGAAGCAGGGTCAGCCAGGTGATATCGAAACCTTACTGCAACTCTGCCGTCAGCTTGGCCCGGGTAAAACCTTCTGCGCGCACGCGCCGGGTGCGGTTGAGCCACTGCAGAGTGCGATTAAATATTTCCGTGAAGAGTTTGAAGCCGGCATGGCACCGCAGGTGTTTGGCAATACCCGCGCCATTGGCGGGATCCAGCCAAACCTGCTGAAAGCGCGCTGGTAATTCGCCGAAGAACACGGAACAGGCCTGGTGCCGCCGCCCCGACAATGTCGTGCGTCGGGGCAAGAATATGATTAACGCTCGTCTCTGACGAGCCTTACGGAAGCATGTCACTATGGCTACAATTCATGTAGACGGTAAAGAGTATGATGTGAACGGAGCGGACAACCTGCTACAGGCATGTCTCTCTCTGGGCCTTGATATTCCTTACTTTTGCTGGCATCCGGCGCTGGGAAGCGTTGGGGCCTGCCGCCAGTGTGCGGTAAAGCAATTCCAGAATGCCGAAGATACCCGCGGCCGTCTTGTCATGTCCTGCATGACGCCGGCCTCTGACGGCACATTCATCTCCATCGATGATGGCGAAGCGAAAGAGTTCCGCGAAAGCGTGGTGGAGTGGCTGATGACCAACCACCCGCACGACTGTCCGGTGTGTGAAGAGGGCGGTAACTGTCACCTGCAGGATATGACAGTAATGACCGGCCACAGCTTCCGCCGCTATCGCTTCACCAAACGTACCCACCGTAATCAGGATCTCGGCCCGTTCATCTCCCATGAGATGAACCGCTGTATTGCCTGTTATCGCTGCGTGCGTTACTACAAAGATTATGCCGATGGCAAGGATCTGGGTGTCTACGGCGCACACGACAACGTCTACTTCGGTCGCCCGGAAGATGGCACGCTGGAGAGCGAATTCTCCGGTAACCTGGTTGAAATCTGCCCGACTGGCGTCTTCACCGATAAAACGCACTCCGAACGCTATAACCGTAAATGGGATATGCAGTTTGCGCCGAGCATCTGCCAGCAGTGCAGTGTGGGCTGTAACACCAGCCCGGGTGAGCGTTATGGTGAGTTACGTCGTATCGAAAACCGTTATAACGGCACCGTAAACCACTATTTCCTGTGTGACCGTGGCCGCTTTGGCTATGGCTACGTGAACCGTAAAGATCGCCCACGCCAGCCAATGCTGCTGCGCGGCAACGACTGGGTGACGCTGAACGCAGAGCAGGCGGTCAATGCCGGTGCAGATTTGCTGCGTCAGGCGAAAAAAGTGATCGGTATCGGCTCGCCGCGCGCCAGCATTGAAAGTAACTTCGCGCTGCGTGAACTGGTCGGTGCAGAGAACTTCTCTACCGGCATGCCAGCGAGCGAGCAGGCACGGCTTGAACTGATGCTGAAAATCCTGCGTGAGGGCGGTATCTATACGCCATCGCTGCGTGAAATTGAAAGCTACGATGCGGTGCTGGTACTGGGCGAAGATCTGACCCAGGTGGGCGCACGCGTGGCGCTGTCAGTGCGTCAGGCCGTGAAAGGCAAAGCGCGCGACATGGCTGCGGCTCAGAAAGTGGCAGACTGGCAGATCGCCGCGATCCTGAACATCGGTCAGAATGCGAAACATCCGCTGTTTATCACTAACGTCGATGAAACCCGTCTGGATGATATCGCGGCATGGAGCTATCGCGCACCGGTTGAAGATCAGGCGCGTCTCGGTTTCGCTATCGCCAGTGCGCTGGATGAAACCGCCCCGGCGGTGACCGATTTCGACAGCAAACTGAACGGCAAGATGGATGTCATCGTGCAGGCGCTGGCCGGCGCGAAAAAACCGTTAATTATTTCCGGGACCCATTCCGGCAGCAGCGCGATGATCGAAGCGGCTGCCAACGTGGCCAAAGCGCTCAAAGCGCGCGGTGCCGACGTCGGGATTACGCTGCTGGCGGGACACGCCAACAGTGTGGGGCTTGGCCTGATGGGCGGCAATCCTCTGGAAAGCGCGCTGGAGCAACTGAGCAACGGTGAAGCCGATGCGCTGGTGGTACTGGAAAATGACCTCTATCGCCATGCACCGAAAGCGCTGGTTGATGCGGCGCTGGCCCAGACCACTAACGTGATTGTGGTTGATCATCAGCGCACCGCGACGCTGGAGAAAGCGGGTCTGGTGTTATCAACCGCCAGCTTCGCCGAAAGTGATGGCACCTCGATCAACCATGAAGGCCGCGCACAGCGCTTCTTCCAGGTTTACGATCCTTCCTATTATGACAACAACGTTGTGATGCTGGAGAGCTGGCGCTGGCTGCATTCGCTGCACAGCACGCTGGAAAGCCGTCACGTCGACTGGACGCAACTGGACCACGTCATCGATGCGGTGGTGAGTCATCTGCCACAGCTGGCCGGAATCAAGGATGCGGCACCGGATGCCAGCTTCCGTATTCGTGGACAGAAACTGTCGCGTTCACCGCACCGTGCCAGTGGCCGTACCGCGGCGCGCGCCAATATCAGTGTGCACGAACCGCGTCAGCCGCAGGATCAGGACACGATGTTCGCCTTCTCAATGGAAGGGAACAACCAGCCAGGCGCACCGCGTTCGCAGATTCCGTTTGCCTGGGCACCGGGCTGGAACTCACCGCAGGCGTGGAACAAGTTCCAGGTTGAAGTGGGCGGCAAACTGCGTAATGGCGATCCGGGTGTACGGCTGTTTGAAGCCAGCGCAGCCAGTCTGCCCTGGTTCAGCAACGTTCCGGCGGCATTCGTCAGTGAAGCGCAGTGGCGCGTGGCCCCTCTCTACCAGCTGTTTGGTAGCGAAGAGATGTCACAGCGTTCACCGGTCTTCCAGCAGCGTATGGCACCGCCTGCACTGGTGATTAACCCGGAAGATGCAGCGAAGCTGGGCGTCAACAATGGCGCGGCGGTTGAGTTCATCTGTGCCGGTGAGACAGTGCGTCTGCCGGTCCGTTTCTCGGCGTCACTGCAGGCGGGACAGATTGGTCTGCCGCTGGGCATGCCGGGCGTTCCGCCATTCCTGGCGAACGGTAAAATCGACACTCTGCAGGAGGCGGCGCAATGAGCTGGTTAACACCGGACGTTATCGACATTCTGCTGGCCATTGTTAAAGCCATCGTGATTCTGCTGGTGGTTGTGGCCTGCGGCGCGTTCATGAGCTTCGCCGAGCGTCGTCTGCTCGGCCTGTTCCAGAACCGTTACGGACCAAACCGCGTAGGCTGGGGCGGCTCGCTCCAGCTGGTAGCGGACATGATCAAAATGTTCTTTAAAGAGGACTGGGTCCCGCCGTTTACCGACCGCTTTATCTTTACCCTTGCGCCGGTTATCGCCTTTGTTTCACTGCTGCTGGCCTTTGCTATCGTGCCGGTTTCGCCAACCTGGATGGTGACAGACCTGAATATCGGTCTGCTGTTCTTCCTGATGATGGCGGGCCTTGCGGTCTACGCGGTGCTGTTTGCCGGCTGGTCGAGTAATAACAAATACTCGCTGCTGGGTGCGATGCGCGCCTCGGCGCAGACCCTGAGCTACGAAGTGTTCCTGGGGCTGTCGCTGATGGGTGTGGTAGCGCAGGCGGGCTCGTTCAACATGAACGATATCGTCAACAGCCAGACGCACCTGTGGAACATCATTCCGCAGTTCTTCGGTTTCGTGACCTTCTGTATTGCTGGCGTGGCGGTGTGTCACCGTCATCCGTTTGACCAGCCAGAAGCGGAGCAGGAACTGGCGGACGGTTATCACATCGAATATGCCGGTATGAAGTTCGGCCTGTTCTTTGTCGGCGAATATGTGGCGATTACCACTGTTTCAGCGCTGATCGTAACGCTGTTCTTTGGTGGCTGGCACGGCCCATTCCTGCCGCCGTTCATCTGGTTCGCCCTGAAAACGGCGTTCTTTATGATGATGTTCATCCTGATTCGTGCTGCGCTTCCGCGTCCACGCTACGACCAGGTGCTGTCATTCGGCTGGAAAGTGTGTCTGCCGTTGACGCTGTTGAACCTGCTGGCGACTGCCGCAGTGATTCTCTACACAGCGCCGTAAGGGGTTAACAAATGACTTTGAAAGATATTGTCGTAGGCTTTGGCACGACAGTTCGCAGTATCTGGCTGATCGGGCTGCACGCCTTCGCCAAACGTGAAACTCAGATGTATCCGGAAGAGCCGGTTTATCTGCCACCGCGCTATCGTGGCCGTATCGTGTTAACCCGCGATCCGGATGGTCAGGAGCGTTGCGTCGCCTGTAACCTGTGTGCGGTTGCCTGCCCGGTTGGCTGTATCTCGCTGCAGAAAGCCGAAACCAAAGATGGCCGCTGGTACCCGGAGTTCTTCCGTATCAACTTCTCACGCTGCATCTTCTGCGGCATGTGTGAGGAAGCCTGTCCAACCACGGCGATTCAGCTGACCCCCGATTTCGAACTGGGTGAGTTTAAGCGTCAGGATCTGGTGTATGAGAAGGACGATCTGCTGATTTCGGGGCCGGGTAAATATCCGGAGTACAACTTCTACCGCATGGCAGGTATGGCGATTGACGGTAAAGATAAGGGCGAAGCAGAAAACGAAGCGAAGCCTATCGACGTCAAAGGCTTATTACCTTAAGGAGCAAGGCATGGAATTTGCGTTTTATCTTTGCGGACTGGTGGCGGTGCTGACGACGTTGCGCGTCATTACCCACACTAATCCGGTACATGCGTTGCTGTACCTGATCGTTTCGCTGTTATCGATCGCGGGCGTCTTCTTTTCCATGGGTGCCTATTTTGCCGGTGCGCTGGAGATCATCGTCTACGCCGGTGCCATTATGGTGCTGTTCGTCTTCGTGGTCATGATGCTGAACTTAGGCAAGCAGACCGAGAAGCAGGAGCGTGAGTGGCTCAGCCCGTCACTGTGGATTGGTCCGGGTATCGTCTCGTTGCTGCTGCTGGTCGTAATGGTCTACGCCATCCTGACTGCCAACGATCAGGGCATCGATGGCACCATCATCGACGCCAAAGCGGTCGGCATCAGCCTGTTTGGTCCTTACGTACTGGCGGTTGAACTGGCCTCAATGCTGCTGCTGGCGGGTCTGGTCGTGGCGTTCCATATCGGTCGTGAAGAGCGTCAGGGCGAAGTCCTGAGTAACCGTAATGCTGACGCCGCTCAGGTGAAAAAGGAGAGCGCATGATCCCGTTACAACATGGATTGATTCTTGCTGCCGTGCTGTTTGTCCTTGGACTGACGTCGCTGGTAATACGCCGCAATCTGCTGTTTATGCTGATCGGCCTTGAAATCATGATCAACGCCGCCGCCTTAGCCCTGGTGGTTGCCGGGAGCTATTGGGGTCAGGCCGATGGACAGGTGATGTATATCCTGGCGATCAGCCTGGCGGCAGCGGAAGCCAGTATTGGTCTGGCACTGCTGCTTCAGCTCTATCGTCGTCGTCAGACGCTGAACATTGATACTGTGAGCGAGATGCGCGGATGAATCTTCTCTATTTAACTGTCTTGTTTCCGCTGATCGGCTTTCTGCTGTTAGCGTTTTCGCGCGGTCGCTGGTCAGAGAACCTGTCGGCCACGATTGGTATGGGATCGGTGGGTCTGGCGGCCCTGACCACGGCTATGGTCGGTTTTGACTTCTTCGCCAACGGCCAGCAAGCCTACACGCAGGCGCTCTGGACCTGGATGCATGTCGGCAACTTCGACATGAAGGTGAACCTGACGCTGGATGGCCTGTCGCTGACCATGCTGTCTGTCGTGACCGGTGTCGGTTTCTTCATTCACATGTTCGCCTCCTGGTACATGCGTGGAGAGGAGGGCTACTCCCGCTTCTTCGCCTATACCAACCTGTTTATCGCCAGCATGGTTGTTCTGGTGCTGGCCGATAACCTGATGCTGATGTATCTGGGCTGGGAAGGGGTAGGGCTCTGCTCTTATCTGCTGATCGGTTTCTACTACAGCAATCCGGAAAACGGCAAAGCGGCGATGAAAGCGTTCATCATTACCCGCGTGGGTGACGTCTTCCTGGCATTTGGCCTGTTCATTCTCTACAACGAGCTGGGCACGCTGAACTTCCGCGAGATGATGGAGCTGGCTCCTGCGCACTTTGCCGCAGATAACCATATGCTGCAGTGGGCAACGCTGATGCTGCTGGGTGGCGCGGTCGGTAAATCGGCTCAGCTGCCGTTACAGACCTGGCTGGCAGATGCGATGGCTGGTCCGACACCGGTTTCGGCACTGATCCACGCCGCGACCATGGTGACAGCAGGTGTCTACCTGATTGCCCGTAGCCACGGTCTCTTCCTGCTGACGCCGGAAGTGCTGCATCTGGTCGGGATTATCGGGGCGATTACCCTGGTGCTGGCAGGCTTTGCCGCGCTGGTACAGACCGACATCAAACGTGTTCTCGCTTACTCCACCATGAGCCAGATTGGCTACATGTTCCTGGCGCTGGGTGTTCAGGCGTGGGATGCGGCGATTTTCCATCTGATGACGCACGCCTTCTTTAAAGCGTTGCTGTTCCTCTCTTCGGGTTCAGTGATTCTGGCCTGCCATCACGAGCAGAACATTTTCAAAATGGGTGGCCTGCGTAAGAGCATTCCGCTGGTCTACACCTGCTTCCTGGTGGGCGGCGCGGCGCTGGCGGCACTGCCGCTGATTACGGCGGGCTTCTACAGTAAAGATGAGATCCTGTTTGGCGCACTGGCTAACGGTCACATCAACCTGATGGTTGCGGGTCTGGTGGGGGCGTTCCTGACCTCTATCTATACCTTCCGTATGATCTTCATCGTGTTCCACGGCGAAGAGAAAATTCATGCGCACGCCGGTAAGGGTATTACCCATCATCTGCCGCTGATTGTGCTGCTGCTGCTCTCCACCTTTATTGGTGCGCTGATCACGCCGCCGCTGGCAGGTGTACTGCCAGCCAATGAGTTCGGTGAAGCGGGCAAAGTGGGACTTGAAATCACCTCGGGCGTTGTAGCGATTGTCGGCATTCTGATCGCTGCCGCGCTGTGGCTGGGCAAACGTGAGCTGGTTACCCGTATAGCAAACAGTGCACCAGGCCGTTTCTTCGGCACATGGTGGTTTGCGGCCTGGGGCTTCGACTGGCTCTACGATAAAGTGTTCGTCAAACCTTATCTGGGTATTGCGTGGCTGCTGAAGCGCGACCCACTGAATGGCCTGATGAACCTGCCTGCGCTGCTGTCACGTATTGCCAACAAAGGCCTGGTAGTCAGTGAGAATGGCTACCTGCGCTGGTACGTTGCGTCAATGAGTGTGGGCGCCGTGCTGGTGCTGGCTCTGCTGCTGGTGATTTAAAGATTGATGAGCGGGGCAGGTTAGCTAATCTGCCCATTGAGAATGTCAAAAATTGTCCTGAGCAAGGGCGTTATCGTCGCGGCCAGTTTGGTTACCGCCAGCGCACCGCAACCGGAGCATACCGAGGTATGTGAGGATTGCGAGCACTGCCGGGAGCTAAAATGGCAAGTAAGATAGCCCGAACTAAGACAAAGAAAAGGGAAGTGTGCCGTGTTATTACCTTGGCTAATTATCATACCCTTCGTCGGTGGTCTGATCTGCTGGCTCACTGAGCGCCTCGGCGCGAAGGTGCCACGCTGGATCGCACTGATCACTATGGGGCTGACGTTGGCGCTTTCACTGCAACTCTGGTTGCAGGGAGGCTATTCACTGACGCAGGCAGCGGGCATTCCGCAGTGGCAGTCAAGTTTCTCCGTTCCGTGGATCCCACGCTTCGGTATCAGCTTCCATTTAGCCATTGATGGCCTGTCGCTGCTGATGGTGGTGCTGACCGGCCTGCTCGGTCTGATGGCGGTGCTCTGTTCATGGAATGAGATTTCAAAGTATCAGGGCTTCTTCCACCTGAACCTGATGTGGATCCTGGGCGGCGTAATCGGTGTGTTCCTCTCCATCGACCTGTTCCTGTTCTTCTTCTTCTGGGAAATGATGCTGGTGCCGATGTACTTTCTCATCGCGCTTTGGGGTCATAAAGCATCGGACGGCAAAACCCGTATTTCCGCCGCGACCAAATTCTTCATCTACACCCAGGCTTCAGGTCTGGTAATGCTGATTGCGATTCTGGGCCTGGTGTTTGTTCACTACAACGCGACTGGCGTCTGGACATTCAACTACGAACAGCTGCTGCAGACGCCAATGTCGAGCGGTGTTGAATATCTGCTGATGCTGGGCTTCTTTATCGCCTTTGCGGTGAAGATGCCGGTGGTACCGTTGCACGGCTGGCTGCCGGATGCGCACAGTCAGGCGCCAACTGCCGGCTCTGTCGACCTGGCGGGTATCCTGCTGAAAACCGCAGCTTACGGTTTACTGCGTTTCAGTCTGCCGCTGTTCCCGAATGCGTCAGCTGAGTTTGCACCGATTGCCATGTGGTTAGGCATCATCGGTATCTTCTACGGTGCCTGGATGGCCTTCTCGCAGACCGATATCAAACGTCTGATTGCTTACACCTCGATTTCGCACATGGGCTTTGTGCTGATTGCCATCTACACCGGCAGCCAGCTGGCGCTGCAGGGCGCGGTGATTCAGATGATTGCGCACGGTCTCTCCGCTGCAGCACTCTTCATTCTGTGTGGTCAGCTGTATGAGCGTCTGCATACTCGTGATATGCGTCAGATGGGTGGCCTGTGGTCGCGCATTAAATGGATACCGGGTCTGTCGCTGTTCTTTGCTGTTGCCAACCTCGGTATGCCAGGCACCGGTAACTTCGTCGGCGAATTTATGATTCTGACCGGCAGCTTCCAGGTGGTGCCGATGATTATCATCATCGCGACCTTTGGTCTGGTGTTCGCCTCGATTTACTCGCTGGTGATGATGCAGCGCGCTTACTACGGCGAAGCGAAATCGAAAGATCCGCTGCCAGGCATGTCACCGCGTGAGTTTATGACTATCGGGGTTCTGGTGGTGCTGCTGGTGCTGCTGGGCGTCTATCCACAGCCGATTCTGGATACTTCGCACGCTGCCATGAGCAATATTCAGCAGTGGTTTACCGCTTCAATTTCAACTACAAGGCCGTAATTCGCCATGACAATAACTCCTCACCAATTGATTGCGTTGCTACCGCTGTTAATCGTCGGATTGACGGTGGTGGTTGTGATGCTGTCCATTGCCTGGCGACGCAACCACTTCGTTAACGCCACGCTAACGGTAGTTGGCCTGAACCTGGCGCTGCTCTCGCTGTACTTTGTCGGTCAGGTCGGAGCGATGGATGTCACGCCGCTGCTGCGCGTCGATGGCTATTCGATGTTCTATACCGCGCTGGTCATGCTGGCGAGTCTGGCGACCTGTACCTTTGCCTATCCATGGCTGGCAGGCTTCCCGGACAACAAAGATGAGTTCTACCTGCTGGTGCTGATTGCGGCACTCGGTGGCATCGTGCTGGCCAGTGCAAATCATCTGGCCTCGCTGTTCATCGGTATTGAACTGCTGTCGCTGCCGCTGTTTGGTCTGATTGGCTACGCCTTCCGCCAGAAACGTTCGCTTGAAGCCGCGCTGAAGTACACCATTCTTTCGGCGGCGGCCTCGTCGTTTCTGCTGTTTGGTATTGCGCTGATCTACGCCGACTCCGGTAACCTGAGCTTTGTGGCGCTGGGCCAGAGCCTGACTGACAGCATGATCCACGAGCCACTGCTGCTGGTGGGGCTGGGTATGATGATCATCGGTCTGGGCTTTAAGCTCTCACTGGTTCCGTTCCACCTCTGGACCCCCGATGTTTATCAGGGTGCGCCTGCGCCGGTTTCAACCTTCCTGGCCACCGCCAGCAAGATTGCAATCTTCGGTGTCATCATGCGTCTGTTTATGTATGCGCCGGTGACCGACAGCGAAGCGGTGCGCACAGTGCTGGCCATGATCGCCTTTGTGTCGATTCTGTTCGGTAACCTGATGGCGATTTCGCAGAGCAACATCAAGCGTCTGCTGGGTTACTCCTCTATCGCCCACCTCGGTTATCTGCTGGTGGCGCTGATTGCGGTTAAAGATCATCAGCTGTCGCTGGAAACCTCTGGCGTATACCTGGCCGGTTATCTGTTCAGCAGCCTGGGCGCGTTTGGTGTGGTAAGTCTGATGTCCAGCCCGTATCGTGGTCCGGATGCTGACTCGCTCTACTCCTATCGCGGTCTGTTCTGGCATCGCCCTATCCTGTCAGCGGTAATGACGGTGATGATGCTGTCACTGGCGGGTATCCCGATGACGCTGGGCTTTATCGGTAAATTCTACGTTATCGCTTCAGGCGTCAGTGCGCACCTGTGGTGGCTGACCGGTGCTGTAGTCGCGGGTAGTGCGATTGGCCTCTACTACTATCTGCGCGTGACGGTGAGTCTCTACCTCAGCCCGCCGGAACTGCATACCCGTGATACCCCGGCTAACTGGGCATTTACGGCCGGTGGTGTGGTGGTACTGATCTCTGCCATTCTGGTGCTGCTGTTAGGGGTTTACCCGCAGCCGCTGATCAGACTGGTGCAGATGGCTCAGCCGCTGATGTAAGCGCGTTGCTGCGACTGACGAATCAGGCCTCCGGGCCTGATTTTTTTTGCCTGTAACATAGTGTCACCAGCAGGTGCTGGCGACACCGCGCTGATGTAGAGTGTGTGGTTTAAAGGAGAGACCATGGACATTAACTGGCAGGATAAACACCATAGCGAACTGACCCCCTCACAGCTCTATGCCCTGCTGGCGTTGCGCAGTGCCGTGTTTGTGGTGGAACAGCAGTGCGCTTACCTTGATGTGGATGGCAAAGATTTGCAGGCGGAAAACCGGCATCTGCTGGGAATGGCGGATGACCAGCTGGTGGCCTATGCGCGACTGCTCTCTCCGGAGGATGAGACCAGCCCGGTGAAAATCGGACGGGTGATTGTTTCAGATCGGGTTCGTGGTGCGCGGCTGGGGAATCGTCTGATGGAGCAGGCAATCAACAGTTGTCAACAGCACTGGCCGGGCCGCGATCTGTTTCTCTCCGCGCAGGCGCATCTGGAAAGTTTCTATGGGCAGCATGGCTTTGTCGCGGTGGGAGAGAACTACCTGGAAGATGGGATCCCTCACGTCGATATGCTGAAGAACGCGCCATAAAAAAGGCGAGGCCTGAGCCTCGCCTTTTTTACATCAACCCACCGTCATCTGGCGGTCATCGACATATTTACGCTGATCCGGCGCAGGCGGGAAATATTGATAGAGCCAGGTTTCACTCAGCGTCTCATCTTTGCTGCGCAGGAACAGACGCATCTCTACCGGCTCGGTGGAATCGCTGTTCGGATACCAGTCAAACAGGATGCGATAGCCCTTAAGCGGATCGACATACAGAATCTCAACCTGCTTCACGCTGCCGGATGAAACGGTAATCACCGGCTCAATCCCTTTCGGCGCAGCAGCCTGCAGATCGCCACCAATAAAATCAATGGCGAAGCGGCGGCACCAGGTTTCCGGGAAGTGTTCGCCAGGCGCCCAGCCTTCCGGGAAACCACCGATACCGGTACGGGTTGCATCCACGCGTGCCAGACCGCTACGCACCGGCGGCAGACCACTCCAGTAAAGCTTGTAGGAGAAGTTCAGCTCGCTGCCCGCTTTGACCGGCTCAGCCGGTTGCCAGAAGCAGACCACGTTATCCAGCGTTTCACCCGTGGTCGGGATCTCCATCAGGTTGATCGCGCCTTTGCCCCAATTACCGACCGGCTCAACCCACAGGCTGGGACGTTTGTCATACCAGCCAATCACATCCTGATAATCTTTGAAGTCGTGATTAAGCTGCAGCAGGCCAAACCCACGCGGATTCTCATCTTCATAGGCGTTGAACTGCAGACGCTGAGGATTATTCAGCGGACGGGCAATCCATTCGCCTTTACCGGTCCACATCGCCAGGCGATCGGAGTCATGGATCTGCGGATGGTAAGTGTTGCACATACGGCGTTCGTTGGTGCCGCAGCTGAACATGCTGGTCATTGGCGAGATGCCAATCTGACGGATCTCTTTACGGGCAAACAGGTGGTTTTCCACCTCCATCACCACGCGTTTCTCTTCGCAATGGATGATGAATTTGTAAGCACCGGTGACGCTGGCACCATCCAGCAGGGCGTAGCAGGTAAAGGTGGTATCTTCCGCTTTTGGCGTTTCAAACCAGAAGGCGGTGAAATCGGGAAACTCTTCCTGGCCATTGCTGAAGGTGTTGATCGCTACGCCACGCGCCGAGAGGCCGTACTGGAAAGTATCGTCAACGGCACGGAAGTAACTTGCGCCAAGGAAGGAGACGATGTCGCGACGGGCCAGTTCCGGTTTTTTAAAGGCGCGGAAACCGGCGAAGCCGAGGTCAGTTTTGCCCTCCAGCTGCTTCGTGTCAACTTTGGCGTCGTTGTAGTTGAACAATTCGGGACGGAAGTGAATTTCGCGTGCTTCGCGACTCTCGCCGTCAACAGAGAACATGCGGATGCGCCGCTTGAAGCCCATACCGACATGGAAGAACTGAACGTCCAGTTGACGATCGGGCAGGTTGTTCCAGAGTGAGTGGTTGGCGTCATACTGAATTTCGTTGTACGCCTGCGGGGTCAGTGTGGCCAGCGTCTCCGGCAGCGCGCCCGGTGCTCCGCCCCAGGGTTTTTTCGCCAGCGCAGCCGCGTTTTTCTTCAATACGTCGAAATCGAAGCGTACTGCGGTTCCGTCAGCAATGCCATCTTCTGCCCATGCGGATTGCGCAAACAGCGTTGACAGGCCGGTCATGCCGCTGACGGCGGAGAAGGCCATTGACGCTTTCATAAACATTCTTCGATTCATGCCAGAGATTATTCCTTAGCTGTTCGAGGGTGTCGTGACTGTCGTGCAAAATGCACTTTCATGGCCCGATAATCACAGGCAACAGAGGGGTACGACAGTAGGGTTACTGGAAAATTCAGTCACGACAAAATTTATCAGATTAATCAAAGAAGCGAAGCGAAATTCCGCGGTTGCCGCTGCGTCTTACACTTCTTTGCGTAGCGAAACGGCGCACAGCCTGCACTGAGCAAGATTAACAGATGAAAAATCAGGTGATTCCTGGAGCAGGAAATCAGCAGAGCGCCAGATTATGACTATAGTTAATGAACTGCTTTGCAATTCACACGGAGGAAACGATGGTAAACCAGACAAATCAATTCGAAACGGGCCTCGATGACGATATTGCGTTACTGACTGAAACGCTGGAAGAAGTTCTTAAGGCATCAGGCGATCCGGCCGATCAGAAGTACATTGAGCTTAAAAGCAAAGCCGAACAGGCGCTGAACGATGTGAAATCCCGTGTCAGCCAGGCGTCCGATAGCTACTATTATCGCGCTAAACAAGCGGCTTACCGTGCAGACGACTACGTACACGAAAAACCATGGCAGGGTGTCGGTATCGGTGCAACAGCCGGTCTGGTACTCGGTCTGCTGCTGGCGCGTCGTTAATCGCGATTCGCTGACCCGGTTGTAGCAGACAACAGTAATAAAAAAGCGGCGGGGCAATCCCGCCGTTTTTATTGGTTTTTAACTCCCTGAACACCTTCCCCTCCCTTGATCCTGCTTCACCCTCGCTATCTTTATGCGCAACGTGCCTGAGACGCAATGGTTACAATCCCTGGTGATGCCGATTGTGTCTGGCGGGAGGAGTTCGTACAGTAAAGCAAACGTGAAAAGGAGAACTCAACGTGATTAGAGTAGAGATGCTGTCGACCGGGGATGAGGTGCTGCATGGCCAAATCGTCGATACCAACGCAGCCTGGCTGGCGGATATGCTGTTCCAGCAGGGGTTACCTATGACCAGCCGCACCACGGTAGGAGATTCACTCGAATCGCTAATCGCCACGCTACAGGCGCGTAGCCATGAGGCAGATGTGCTGATTGTAAATGGCGGTCTGGGGCCGACCAGTGACGATCTCAGTGCGCTGGCAGCCGCCAGAGCCTGTGGCGTTGAGCTAGAGGTGCAGCAGGAGTGGCTGGAACAGATGGAAGCCTGGTTCGCCAGCCGGGGACGCGTGATGGCGGCCAGCAATCGCAAGCAGGCGGAAATCCCGGCCAATGCGGAGCTGATTGATAATCCGGTCGGTACCGCCTGTGGCTTTGCCCTGCAACTCAATCGCTGCTGGATGTTTTTCACGCCTGGTGTGCCGTCTGAATTTAAAGTGATGGTTGAGCAGCAGATCATCCCCCGCCTGAAAGCGAAATTTTCGCCGCCCGAGCCACCGATTTGTCTGCGGCTGACCACCTTCGGTCGTGGTGAAAGCGATATTGCCGCTGAACTGGAGCCGCTGGCGCTGCCGGAAGGCGTGGTCATGGGATATCGCTCGTCCATGCCGATCATCGAGATCAAACTCACCGGCCCGGCCAGTCAGCGGGTGGCGATGGAGCAGGTGTGGCAGCAGGTGCGCCTGCAACTGGCGGAGTGCACCATTTTTGAAGGCACCGAAGGCTTACCGGCGCTGCTGGCACGTGAGCTGGAGCAGCGCGGTGAGCAGCTGGCAATCAGTGAGCAATACACCGCCGGACTGCTCTACTGGCAGTTGGCTGGCGCCAGCGTGCCGCTGCGTGGCGCTGACATCCTGCCATCCGGGCAGGAGACGCTGGAGCAGCAGGTGATCCGCACCCGCGAACTTGCTGCACAGCAGCAGGCCGCGCTGGCGCTCTCTGTTGGCAGCCTGGAGCAGGAAGAGATTTCGGTGGCGCTGCATACGCCGGATGGCAGCTTTGGTCAGCGCGTGAAGTTCAGTACCGGTCGCCATAATCTGGAGACGCGGCAGAAGGTGGTGGCAATGATGGCGATGAACATGCTGCGCCGCTGGTTACACGGCAGCGAAGTGAGCACCGGTCACGGCTGGATTGATGTGGTTGAAACGGTCAGACAGTAATGTCAGTGAAAATAAAACGGGCGCCTGAGGCGCCCGTTTTTGTATGTGACTGCGAATTAACCCCCATACAGCGTCATTCTCGCAGCAATAAATTAGCTCAAAGCGCAGGGAACACGGGCAGAGGAGGAAAGCGTCCCGCGCCTGGGACAAAAACGCCGGGAGCGTTTTTGAACAACGCAACGCGTTGGCCCGGCTACGGGCGCACCTCAGGGATGAGGTGCGTAATCGCGCGGGCCGAGCTGTCAGGGATGACGCTTTTTGCGTCTTTCCGATCTGACCGTGTTCCCTAAGCTGACTCGATCTCACAGCAAATCAAGCCAGACTTATTCCACCTCAGTTATAACTCAAGCTCAATCTCGCCTTTGGCTTTGCAGCAGCAGGGCAGGATCTCATCCTGCTGCACAAAGGCCAGCGGCCGCTGTGGGTAATGCACTTCGCCTTTCAGCAGCCGCATCCGGCAGGAGCCGCAATAACCTTCGCGGCACTGAAACTCCACGCAGAGATTGTTGGCTTCCAGCAGCGTCAGCAGATTGGTATGCTCGTCTGTGCATTCCAGCCGGGTGCCGGAACTGCGCAGAATAACAACGTCGCGGCTCATAATTAAAGCTGGAAGTCGTCGAAGTCGTTAGCGCCTACTTCAGAATCGATCTGACCCACCAGATAGGAGCTCACTTCCACTTCCTGCGGCGCAACCTGAACGTTGTCAGAGACCAGCCAGGAGTTAATCCATGGGATTGGGTTTGAGCGCGTCTGGAACGGCAAATCAAGGCCGACAGCCTGCATACGGATATTGGTGATGTACTCAATGTACTGGCAGAGAATATCTTTGTTCAGGCCGATCATTGAGCCGCCGCTGAACAGATATTCTGCCCACTCTTTCTCCTGCAGCGCTGCTTTCTTAAACAGCTCGAAGCACTCTTCACGGCACTCTGCCGCAATCTCTTTCATCTCCGGATCGTCTTCACCGCTGCGCAGCAGGTTCAGCATGTGCTGAGTGCCGGTCAGGTGCAGCGCTTCATCGCGGGCAATCAGCTTGATGATTTTGGCATTGCCTTCCATCAGCTCGCGCTCGGCGAAAGCGAATGAACAGGCGAAGCTGACATAGAAACGGATCGCTTCCAGCGCATTGACGCTCATCAGGCAGATATAGAGCTGCTTCTTCAGGGCGCGCAGGCTGACGACAACCGGTTTGCCATTGACCTGATGCGTGCCTTCACCCAGCTGATGCCAGTAGTTGGTCATCTCAATCAGATCGTCGTAATAGCGTGAGATATCCTGAGCACGCGCCAGAATCTGCTCATTGGTGACGATATCGTCAAACACCACCGCCGGATCGTTAACAATGTTACGGATGATGTGGGTGTAAGAACGGGAGTGAATCGTCTCTGAGAACGCCCAGGTTTCAATCCAGGTTTCCAGTTCAGGAATCGAGATCAGCGGCAGCAGCGCGACGTTCGGGCTGCGGCCCTGAATCGAATCCAGCAGCGTCTGATATTTCAGGTTGCTGATAAAGATATGTTTTTCGTGGTCTGGCAGCGCCTGGTAATCGATGCGATCGCGTGAAACGTCGACCTCTTCCGGACGCCAGAAGAAGGAGAGCTGCTTTTCGATCAGCTTTTCAAAGATGTCATATTTTTGCTGGTCGAAGCGCGCCACGTTTACGGACTGACCGAAAAACATCGGCTCTTTCAGCTGATCATTTTTGTTCTGTGAGAAAGTGGAGTAAGCCATAAAAGTTGTCCAAAAGTAGACGAAGCCAGGCCTCGTGAAATGAATGAGGCGGGAGATTCTCCCGCCTGACCATTAGATCTTACAGGCGCCGCTCTCGCAGCCATCATCCTGGATGGAAGGTGCCAGGTCATCCTGTGCATCTTCAGCACCGTCACGGGTGTTTTGATAGTAGAGCGTTTTCACGCCGAACTTATACGCCGTCAGCAGATCTTTCAGCAGCTGTTTCATCGGCACTTTACCGTTGGTGAAGCGCGACGGATCGTAGTTGGTGTTGGACGAAATCGCCTGGTCGATGAATTTCTGCATCAGACCCACCAGTTGCAGGTAGCCGTCGTTGTTCGGCATTTCCCACAGCAGTTCGTACTGATCTTTCAGACGCTCATACTCCGGCACGACCTGACGCAGGATGCCATCTTTTGACGCTTTGATACTGATGTGACCGCGCGGAGGCTCAATACCGTTGGTGGCATTGGAGATCTGCGACGAGGTTTCAGACGGCATCAGCGCAGACAGGGTCGAGTTGCGCAGGCCGTGCGTTTTAATCTCTTCACGCAGGCTTTCCCAGTCGAGATGCAGCGGTTCGTTGCTGATCGCGTCCAGATCTTTCTTGTAGGTGTCGATAGGCAGAATGCCCTGCGCATAGGTGGTTTCATTGAACCACGGGCAGGCACCTTGCTCTTTCGCCAGCTCGTTTGAGGCTTTCAGCAGATAATACTGAATTGCTTCAAAGGTCTTGTGTGTCAGGCCATTGGCGCTGCCATCGGAGTAACGCACACCATGCTTCGCCAGATAGTAGGCGTAGTTGATCACGCCGATACCCAGGGTACGACGACCCATCGCGCCACGCTGGGCAGCCGGGATCGGGTAGTCCTGATAGTCGAGCAGCGCATCAAGCGCACGTACGGCCAGGGTAGCCAGCTCTTCCAGATCGTCGAGGCTTTCGATGGCGCCGAGGTTGAACGCAGAGAGCGTACACAGGGCAATCTCACCGTTTTCGTCGTTAACATCTTCCAGCGGTTTGGTCGGCAGGGCGATTTCCAGGCAGAGGTTAGACTGGCGAACCGGCGCAATGCTCGGGTCAAACGGGCTGTGGGTGTTGCAGTGATCGACGTTCTGAATGTAGATACGGCCGGTAGAGGCGCGTTCCTGCATCATCAGTGAGAAGAGATCGACCGCTTTAACACGCTGCTTACGGATGCTCTGATCCTGCTCATATTTGGTATAGAGGCGCTCAAACTCATCCTGATTGGCGAAGAATGCGTCATACAGGCCAGGCACGTCAGACGGGCTGAACAGGGTGATATCTTCGCCCTTCAGCAGGCGCTGATACATCAGCTTGTTGAGCTGTACACCATAGTCCATGTGACGCACGCGGTTGCCTTCAACACCACGGTTGTTCTTCAGCACCAGCAGGCTTTCGATTTCCAGATGCCACATCGGATAGAACAGGGTGGCTGCGCCGCCACGAACGCCGCCCTGAGAACAGGACTTCACCGCGGTCTGGAAATGTTTGTAGAACGGGATACAGCCGGTATGGAACGCTTCACCGCCGCGAATCGGGCTGCCCAGCGCACGGATACGACCGGCGTTGATACCGATGCCGGCACGCTGAGAGACATATTTCACAATCGCGCTGGAGGTGGCGTTGATGGAGTCCAGGCTGTCGCCACACTCGATCAGTACACAGGAGCTGAACTGACGCGTCGGGGTGCGTACACCAGACATGATTGGCGTCGGCAGGGAGATTTTAAACGTCGAGATCGCATCATAGAAACGCTTGATGTAATCCATACGCGTGTCGCGCGGGTAGCCGGAGAAGAGGCAGGCGGCGACCAGAATGTAGAGGAACTGCGCGCTTTCGTAGATTTCACCCGAAACGCGGTTCTGCACCAGATATTTGCCTTCCAGCTGCTTCACAGCGGCATAGGAGAAGTTCATGTCACGCCAGTGGTCGAGGAACTCGTCCATCTGCGCAAACTCTTCCTGGCTGTAATCTTCCAGCAGGTGGCGATCATATTTGCCCATGTCGACCATCTTAACGACCTGGTCATAGAGCTTTGGCGGCTCAAACTGACCATACGCTTTTTTGCGCAGGTGGAAGATCGCCAGGCGGGCAGCCAGGTACTGATAGTCAGGGGCATCGCGGGAGATGAGGTCTGCTGCGGCCTTGATGATGGTCTCATGAATGTCAGAGGTTCTGATGCCATCATAGAACTGAATGTGAGAGCGCAGCTCAACCTGTGAAACTGAGACGTTGTTCAGCCCTTCAGCTGCCCAGTCCAGCACACGGTGAATTTTGTCGAGATCAATGCGCTCCTGGCGGCCATCGCGTTTAGTAACGAGCAGACTCTGGTTCATGTCGCGTTTTTACCTTTGCGTGAGTATCCAAAAATTAAAAGAAATCCCGGTTTATACACAGCCTATTCATTGTGAATAATGTGTGGATAAACACTACATCTAGGGGGTGATGGGAAAAGCCATAACTACATGGGGGCATATTTTAGTATTTTACGGCCGCTTAACAAGAGCAAAAAATGATGGCTGGAGGGGTTGTAATTCTTGCGAAATTTCTTAGCCCACGCCTTGTAAGGCCTGGCATCATGTCAACCAGATCACACTTTTTTTTCTTATTATGATCGGGCGCGTGTTTCTTATTCAATCCTCAGGATTCAGCAGGAAAAGGGATGAAAAATGGCTAAAAGCCGCTAGCGGGTTGCTGTGAGCGGGTCAGGCCATTGCCGCTGCTTCTGATGACTCACCGCCAGAAACGTGTAACTCTCTGGCACATAACAGAATGCCTCAGTGTGCGTTTTCCTGCAGCAATCTCTCTTTGGCACGGAAGAGAGTAAAGTGAATTGCCTCTGACATGAATCCTGTACGGCAGAGGCGGAAAAACTAAATAAGCTGGCTGATCAGGATGACCATGCCCAGACCCACGACCGAGTTGATCAACTCCAGCAGCCCCCAGGTTTTGAAGGTGTCTTTCATGGAGATACCAAAGGTCTCTTTGAACAGTAAAAAGCCACCGTCATACATCAGCGTGATGGTGTTGCTGCCACAGGCTACGGCAAGCACCATCAGCGCCGGATTAAGATGAAAGGCCTCGATCATCGGGGCCACAATGCCCGCTGAAGTAATGGCGGCTACCGCGCCCTGGCCGGTAAGAATGCGGATCACTGCCGTGATTAACCAGGCAATGATAAAAGGTGAGAAGGGCACATGACTCATGAGCTGGACAATGCTGTCACCCACATCAGAATCGATGATCACCTGTTTAAGGATGCCGCCGGCGCTGATGACAAACAGCACATTGGAAATTTGCGAAATCGAGTTGGTGACGTGCTCTGTTATGCCTTCGGAGGTCATCCCCCGTTTAACCCCCAGAAACCACATCGCAGCCAGCGTGGCGAACAGCATGCTGACCTCCGCGCTGCCCAGCAGTTTAAAGACGCGTGTCAGCTCTGCACCATCACCGGCCAGGGGTTTGACCACTGACGCCAGAATCATCAGCACTGCAGGGATCAGTGGGATCAGAATACTGATTCTGAAAGAAGGAAGATCTTCAGGTGCCAGCTCTTTTATCGGTTTGATCATGGAATTAAGCGGAATACGGCTGATTCCCGGCAGGAAACGAGGCAGTAAAACGCCAGCGCAAAACAGGGCAGGGATAATCACCACGACGCCGTAAAGATAGACCTGAACGATATCCGCATTAAATGCGCTGATGAGGGCAACCGGCCCCGGCTGTGGTGGAAACAGGCTGTGTCCCATGGTGGCGCCGACCACCGTCGGGATGACCAGCTTCATGTAAGGGATATCCGCTTTTTTAGCAATGTTCATCACCAGCGGCATGGCAATCAGAAAGGCGACCTCGTAGAACATCGCAATACCGAAGATGACGCCGATAAACATCAGCCCGGTCGAGAGGAAGCGAGTGCCACAATGGCGGATGACCGTATCTGCTATCTGCTGGCTTGCACCCGATTCGGTCATAAACTTGCCAATAATCGCGCCGAATATGATGATCAGCGCAAGGTGACCCATGATGCTGCCGATCCCCATCTGGACTACGCCGACAATTTTATCTGACGGAATGCCCACCATGATGGCAACAAACATGCCCGCAATCAGCAGAGAGAAGACGTTGTGGAATTTATATTTCAGATTGAGTACGACTAATATCGCGATACCTGCCAGTACCCAAAAAAGCGATAAAAAGGGCGTCATGATTATCCTTAACAGTGATGAAGTTAATCTTATGCAGGCATATACGACTGCCCGTTATTATTCTGGCTGGTAACTTATTCAGCACCGTTTGCCCTGTTCAGAATTAAAGTCGCTGTTTGTCTGGCCGGAGGCTTTCAGCCTTATTCGCCATTTATAGCGCTCACTGTAGCGACGTTTACAGATTGATTGCCGGGCTATACAGGTTTCAGCCCTCTTTATCTAAGGCATCAACAGTCAGGTCACTGAGTATCAGGTAATTCTACCATTCTAGTATATTGAATTGCGGCTGGAGGTTTTTTGAAGCGTGTCACAGTGTGTTAAAACCATCACTTCAGAGCGGTATGAGCGCATTGACAGGATAAGTTCTTTACCTGATGAATAATTAAATCTGGGATTTTATCAACGTGATTTTTATTTTTTTATTTTTTAAATCAATAAGTTTTTAAAGGTCAGGGTTGAGTCAGTAATCCGGTTTAATGAATTAAAGCCAATCGGCTATTAAGGCCTGATTTTAATTATTCTCATACGCTGAACGTGGTTTTATTCAGTTTTGGTGAGGGGGTTATTTTAATGTGCCAGCGAAGGTTGTCAGGCAGGGAGGGGCTATGAAAAGCGCGCCTGTATTTAGCGTGATTCGTAACTGAATGCTGCAATGGTTACGGTTAATGCGCGGACAGTTTTATTTGAGCGGTTAACGCAAGTGAGACTTCAATATTACCCGCCTGCTTCCAGGCGGGTAATATCACTCAGACGGCGCGGTGGGTGTGCACCATATAATTCACGTCAGTGCCGGGAGCCAGTTTGAAGCGGTTGGTCACCGGGTTGTAGTGCAGGCCAATGATGTGGCGTTCACGCAGGGCCGTTTCATCGACCCAGCCCAGCAGTTCGGAAGGACGGATAAATTTCTTCACGTCGTGGGTGCCGCGCGGCAGCATGTGCAACACATATTCCGCGCCAAATATCGCCAGCAGCCAGGCTTTTGGATTGCGGTTCAGCGTAGAGAAAAAGACTTCGCCGCCGGGTTTGACCAGCTTCGCACAGGCGTGAACGACTGAGCGCGGATCCGGCACGTGCTCCAGCATCTCCATGCAGGTGACCACATCATATTTTCCGGCGTGCTGCTCCGCATGCTCTTCGACGGTCTGCTGCACGTAGTCCAGCGTCACTCCGCTCTCCAGAGCATGCAGGCGCGCCACGGCCAGCGGTTCCGCGCCCATGTCCAGACCCGTGACCACGGCGCCTTCGCGCGCCATGCTTTCGGCTAAGATGCCGCCGCCGCATCCGACGTCGAGCACGGTTTTACCGAACAAGCCGTTGCTGTGCTGCGCGATATAGCCCAGGCGCAGCGGGTTAATGCGGTGCAACGGTTTAAATTCACCCTCCAGATCCCACCAGCGCGAGGCAACGGCCTCAAACTTGGCAATTTCCTGCGCATCGACGTTCTGCTGATGATTCTGCGGTTGTGCATTCATTGAATCGTAACTCCTGACAAAATGTGCCCACAGTATAAACGCTTAACCGCAGATGGCACACCTTTCAGGCGCAAGGAAAAGCGGGTGAAATCGGTGGTTAGCGTTCACCAGAGCATTGCAGTGTGATATACTTTCGCACCTTTAAAATCCGGGATTAAGTAGAGGGATAGCGGCTCCATGAGCGACCTTGCGAGAGAAATTACACCGGTCAATATCGAAGAAGAATTAAAAAATTCTTACCTCGGTTACGCCATGTCGGTCATCGTTGGCCGAGCTTTACCCGATGTGCGTGATGGCCTGAAGCCGGTTCATCGTCGCGTACTTTTTGCGATGAGCGTACTGGGTAACGACTGGAACAAACCCTATAAAAAATCTGCCCGCGTCGTCGGTGACGTTATCGGTAAATATCACCCGCATGGTGATTCCGCCGTATACGACACCATTGTACGTATGGCCCAGCCTTTCTCCCTGCGTTACATGCTGGTGGACGGACAAGGCAACTTCGGTTCCATCGACGGCGACTCCGCCGCGGCGATGCGTTATACCGAAATTCGCATGTCGAAAATCGCCCACGACCTGTTAGCTGACCTGGAAAAAGAGACCGTCGATTTCGTACCGAACTACGACGGCACTGAGCAGATCCCTGAAGTTCTGCCGACCAAAATTCCTAACCTGCTGGTGAACGGCTCTTCCGGTATCGCCGTGGGTATGGCAACCAACATTCCGCCGCATAACCTGCGTGAAGTGATTAACGGCTGCCTGGCTTACATTGAAAATGAAGACATCAGCATTGAAGAGCTGATGGAGCACATTCCGGGGCCTGATTTCCCGACCGCCGCTATTATCAATGGTCGCCGTGGCATCGAAGAAGCGTACCGCACCGGACGCGGTAAAATTTATATTCGTGCGCGTGGCGAAGTGGAAGCTGATGCTAAAACGGGCCGCGAGACCATCATCATTCATGAGCTGCCGTATCAGGTTAACAAGGCACGCCTGATTGAGAAGATTGCGGAGCTGGTGAAAGAGAAGCGTGTCGAAGGCATCAGCGCACTGCGCGATGAGTCTGATAAAGACGGCATGCGTATCGTGATTGAGATCAAGCGCGATGCGGTCGGCGAAGTCGTGCTGAATAATCTCTATTCACTGACCCAGCTGCAGACCTCGTTTGGTATCAACATGGTTGCCCTGCATCAGGGTCAGCCGAAGATCATGGCGCTGAAGGAGATTCTGGACGCCTTTGTTCGCCATCGTCGTGAAGTTGTGACGCGTCGTACTATCTTTGAACTGCGTAAAGCGCGCGATCGTGCGCATATCCTGGAAGGTCTGGCGATTGCGCTGGCGAATATCGATCCTATCATCGAGCTGATTCGTCGTGCACCAAACCCGGCAGAAGCGAAAGCGGGTCTGATTGCACAGTCGTGGGATCTCGGTAACGTGTCAGCGATGCTCGAGCGTGCCGGTGATGACGCCGCGCGTCCGGAGTGGCTGGATCCACAATATGGCATCCGTGATGGTCAATACTATCTGACCGAGCAGCAGGCTCAGGCAATTCTGGATCTGCGTCTGCAGAAACTGACCGGCCTTGAGCACGAGAAGCTGCTGGATGAGTATAAAGCGCTGCTGGAGCAGATCGCTGAGTTGCTGCGCATTCTGTCGAACGCGGACCGTCTGATGGAGGTGATCCGCGAAGAGCTGGAGCTGATGCGTGATCAGTTCGGTGATGAGCGTCGCACAGAGATTACCGCCAACACGGCTGACATTAATATCGAAGACCTGATTAATCAGGAAGATGTTGTGGTGACATTGTCGCATCAGGGCTATGTGAAGTATCAGCCGCTGACCGACTATGAAGCGCAGCGTCGTGGCGGTAAGGGCAAGTCAGCCGCACGTATCAAAGAAGAGGATTTCATTGATCGTCTGCTGGTTGCCAATACGCATGACACGATTCTTTGCTTCTCCAGCCGTGGCCGTCTCTACTGGATGAAGGTTTACCAGCTGCCGGAAGCAAGCCGTGGCGCACGTGGACGTCCAATCGTCAACCTGCTGCCGCTGGAAGCCAACGAGCGTATTACGGCGATTCTGCCGGTACGTGAGTATACCGAAGGCTTTAATATCTTTATGGCGACCGCGCTCGGTACCGTGAAGAAGACCGCACTGAAAGAGTTCAGCCGTCCACGCAGTGCGGGCATTATTGCCGTGAATCTGCGTGACGACGATGAGCTGATCGGTGTGGCGCTGACCAATGGTAACGATGAAGCGATGCTGTTCTCAGCGGCCGGTAAAGTGGTGCGCTTTGCAGAAACCGCAGTCCGTGCGATGGGTCGTACCGCCTCTGGCGTACGCGGCATCAGGCTGGCTGAAGGCGATCGCGTTGTGTCATTGATTGTGCCGCGTGAAGAGGGTGCAATTATGACCGTGACGCAGAATGGTTACGGCAAGCGTACGGCCAACAGCGAATACCCGACCAAGTCGCGTGCGACTCAGGGTGTTATTTCAATCAAAGTGACCGAACGTAATGGTCCGGTGATTGGCGCCGTTCAGGTCGTTGATGGCGATCAGATTATGATGATCACCGATGCCGGTACGCTGGTGCGTACCCGCGTTTCAGAAGTCAGCGTCGTGGGTCGTAATACCCAGGGTGTGATTCTGATTCGTACCGCAGAGGATGAGAACGTCGTAGGTCTGCAGCGTGTTGCCGAGCCGGTTGAAGAAGAAGAGCTGGATTCAATCGACGGTAGCGTGGCGGAAGGCGAGGAAGATATCGCGCCGGAAGCAGAGAACGACGATGAAGAGATTGCGCCGGAAACGGATGCAGAAGACGAAGACGACGCGGCTGAAGACGAAGAGTAATTTGTCTGGCGTGAGCTGAGGTTCGTTGCAGAAACGGCAGGTCTGGGGAAACCCGGCCTGCCGTTTTTTTTTTGTGATGGGGAAGGAGCAGGGAGCTTAGGGCTGGAGGCTGGAGGCTTGTTGCTGGAGGCTTGTTGCTGGAGGCTTGTTGCTGGTGGCTGGTGGCTGGTGGCTGGTGGCTGTGAGTTGGGAGCCGCCGAAAGGCCCACTATGCCCGATCGCAAAGGATTCCCGCATCCATGCGGATCGGCCACGCCATCGCGGGCCAGACGCTTTGCTCTTCGGGCATAGCAGGCCTTTCTTGTTGGGGTTGTGATGTCGCTTTGAGGGGATGTGTGCGTGCATTTGTTTGAGGGGGAGAGGCGGCGACTTCTTCCTAAGATAAAGATGTTGCTTTGGCTGTCTTAAAAGATTCCCAAACCGCCCGCTAAGCCTGCGGCTGGCTGGCTTTTTACGCCCGATAAAGCTAGTGTATGGGCATTAAAAATCGATGATGCGACTAACCTTGCCAACTGCGAGTTACCTTTGAAATATCCTGTCTCTTTCCGCACTACGCTTCGCATCTCGCGCTATCTTTTTCGCGCGCTGGCGCTGCTAATCTGGACGCTGGGCGCCGTTCTTACTGCGTTTTACATTATCAGCGTGCTGCACAATAAAGAGACGCAGGTTCGGCAGGAGTTTGCCAGCAACTACGGCACGATACAGTGGTATGTGCGCCATTCGGCGGACATGATGCGTGAGTTGAAATATATCACCGAGAACCGCTTAACCAACGCCAGCAGC
This sequence comes from Panax japonicus, assembly GCA_020205505.1. Classification (NCBI taxonomy): domain Eukaryota; kingdom Viridiplantae; phylum Streptophyta; class Magnoliopsida; order Apiales; family Araliaceae; genus Panax; species Panax japonicus. The sequence continues at coordinate 987,408 of JAINUV010001461.1, read as the reverse complement.
GGTCTGGATGTGCTGACCGGTATGATGCCAGGTAAAACATCTCAGCCGCAGTTTACGCCCCTGTTTTCGGATGGCGACTGTACCTCGATGAGCAATACCTGGCGCAACTCGCTCGATTCACTCAGTTATTACATCAATTACTGGAAAAGTAACTTCGCTTCATCGTATGAGCTGAATCGGGTGTTCTTTATCGGTGGCGAGAGTCAGTGTCTGGCCGATTTCACGATTGGCAGCAGCAATGCTGACCGGGAACGCAGCCTGAAATCGCTGCGTGAGAATGTGCTGCGCTATCGCAATAGCAGCGAAGAAGATCGCCGCAATCCGATGTACTGGATTAACAGCAGTGCTCAGCCAGGCGTCGGAACCTTCTTTATGGTGGTGCCCGTCTACGTTGCTAATAAGTTGCAGGCGCTGCTGGGCGTCGAACAGAATATCCGGCTGGATGAGTTTATTCAGCCGGGCAGCCTGCCGATTATCGCGTCCATTACCGATGAAAATTATCGTCCACTGCTAAATTCGCGGCGCGGCGGGCTGGGCTTCTCGCTCGATAGTCTTCCTGATGATAAAACCTGGTTCGGATACCTGAATGGTTATCGTCAGCTGGTTCTGAAAAAGCCGCTGCCGCCTTCCGATCTTAACGTGGTGTGGTCGATATCTACCGACGTGATGGTGGATCAGCTCAAGCTGATGATCATTAATGCGCTACTGCTCAATATTTTCAGCGCTGTCATTCTGTTTACCCTCGCCTGGCTGTTTGAGCGCCGGATGTTCCTGCCGGCGGAGGAGAACGCGCACCGGCTGGAAGAGCACGAGCAGTTTAACCGTAAGATTGTCGCCTCTGCGCCGGTCGGGATCTGTATTTTACGCACCAGCGACGGCACCAATATTCTGAGTAACGAGCTGGCGCACAATTATCTGACGTTGCTGACGCAGGAAGATCGCCTGCGGCTGAATGAGATTATTGGCGGGCAGCAGGTCAACTTTGTCGATGTGCTCACCGGCAGTAATACCAACCTGCAAATCAGCTTTGTGCATTCGCGCTATCGTAATGAGAACGTGGCGATTTGTGTGCTGGTCGATGTCTCGGCGCGCGTGCGGATGGAGCAGTCGCTGCAGGAGATGGCCCACGCGGCAGAGCAGGCGAGCCAATCAAAATCGATGTTCCTTGCAACGGTCAGTCACGAACTGCGCACGCCGCTTTATGGCATTATTGGTAATCTCGATCTGCTGCAGACCAAAGAGCTGCCCAGCGGTATCGACTCGCTGGTGACGGCGATGAACAACTCCTCCAGCCTGCTGCTGAAAATCATCAGCGATATTCTCGACTTCTCAAAAATCGAATCAGAGCAGCTGAAAATTGAGCCGCGTCCGTTTGCACCTCGTGAAATCGTGACCCACATCGTCGGCAACTATCTGTCGCTGGTGGTGAAGAAGCGGCTTACGCTCTACTGCTTTATTGAGCATGACGTTCCGCAGGTGCTGGATGGCGATCCGCTGCGTCTGCAGCAGGTGATCTCGAACCTGCTGAATAACGCGATTAAGTTCACGCACACGGGCTGTATTATCCTCCACGCTTACGTTGCGCAGGGCTATCTGGCATTCCGCGTCCGTGATACTGGCGTCGGCATTCCGGCGAAAGAGCTGCCACGCCTGTTTGATCCTTTCTTCCAGGTGGGAAATGGCGTGCAGCGTAATTTCCAGGGCACCGGGCTGGGACTGGCGATCTGTGAAAAGCTGATCAATATGATGGATGGCGACATCGAGGTCGACTCAGAGCCAGGCATGGGCAGCCAGTTTATTGTGCGTATTCCAATCTACAAAGGACAGAAGCCGTCACTGATGCTGCTGGAGGATTTACAGGATAAGAAAATCTGGCTGGCGATGCGCAACGAGTACCTCGCGGAATTTATCACGCGTCAGATTCAGCAGCAGGGCATTCAGGTCGGGGAGTATAACGGTAAGCCTGGCCATGACGATGTGGTGATGACCGATTACGAACTGGATATTGATGTTCCGCTGCGGGCGCTGGTCACTTTCGATGGATCGCATGTGGATATGCCGCGTGAACGTCAGCCCGGCCGCTGGATCCACTCTACCGCCACGCTGCACGAGGTTCCGGCGCTGCTGGCGCGCATCTATCGGATCGCACTGGGCAACGACGCCGCAGATGCGCTGTTGCTGGCCGTGCCGGTAGAAGAGAAAGTGCATAACGATGACATCATGGTGTTGATTGTCGATGACCATCCGATTAACCGCATGCTGCTGTCGGAACAGCTCGGCACGCTGGGCTATCAGGTGAAGACTGCGCAGGATGGCGTTGATGCGCTTAATGTACTGAGTCGTAATGAGATTGATATCGTACTCACCGACGTGAACATGCCGAATATGGATGGTTATCGCCTGACGCAGCGGTTGCGTCAGCTGGGCCATCTCTTCCCGGTGGTTGGCGTGACGGCCAATGCGCTGGCGGAAGAGAAACAGCGTTGCATGGATGCGGGCATGGATAACTGCCTGTCGAAACCGGTGACGTTAGATGTGCTGAAAGTGACGCTGGCAATCTATGCTGATCGGGTACGTAAAACGCGGATGGGGTAGGGCAGGAAAGGGCAGAGGCGAGGCGGTGCAGGCTGCACCGCCTCAGGAAGTAACTTAGTCTCTTTCGACCTGAGTCTGGCTGACAGACGACAGGTAGTTCAGCAGTGCGATATCGTTATCCACGCCCAGTTTCATCATCGCTGATTTCTTCTGGCTACTGATGGTTTTGATACTGCGGTTCAGCTTCTTGGCAATCTCGGTGACCAGGAAACCTTCTGCAAACAGACGCAGCACTTCGCTCTCTTTCGGTGACAGGCGTTTGTCGCCATAACCACCCGCGCTGATTTTCTCCAGCAGTTTCGCAACGCTTTCCGGCGTATATTTCTTGCCTTTCTGCAGTGCAGCCAGTGCCTTTGGCAAATCGGTTGGCGCGCCCTGTTTCAGTACAATCCCTTCGATATCGAGATCAAGCACTGAACTCAGAATCGCCGGGTTATTGTTCATGGTCAGAACAATAATCGAGAGATCCGGGTAGTGGCGTTTAATATATTTAATCAGCGTAATACCATCGCCATACTTCTCACCTGGCATAGAGAGGTCGGTGATCAGGACGTTGGCGTCAAGCTTGGACAGATTATTGATCAGTGCTGTTGAGTCTTCGAACTCACCTACAACGTTAACCCATTCAATTTGTTCCAGAGATTTTCGGATACCGAAAAGGACAATTGGATGGTCATCGGCAATAATTACGTTTAAGTTATTCATCTTATTGGTTACCTTGCTGCAGCAGTTGATTGACGTAAGCGTCAATATCACTGGTGGTATTTGTAATGTTTGAATCGTCACACGCTTTAATGTGGTGTTCTAACTCTTCACAAAGCTGTTTGCCGGGAGTCAGATTGAGCATGGCAAACACGCCCTTTAGGCGATGCGCTGTCTGAGCAAGCGAGGCGTAGTCCTTTTCCGCCGACTCAGTATACAGCCTCTTCACATCAACCGGTACTGTCTCCGTAAACAGCTGGAAATAGCCGCCGCTCATCAATGGCGTGGCCGCGTCGTCTTCCGTGTCGTTATCCATCACATCATGCGACAGTTGCTTCTCTATCAGTGCCAGCAATGCATCCAGCAGCGCATTACTGAGATTGAAATTGACCCGATACTGCTGGTCGTTCAGTGCATGATGCCCCAGTTCATCTTCCGCCAGCAGCAGTGCCCAGCCGCTAAGCTTTGATGGATCGTCGGTCACCAGCACATCGTGATCCTGACCGGAAATGCGCTCGTCGGGTGTCAGACAACGCGCTCCCCAGTTTTCCAGATGGCGGCAAACAATTTTATGCACGTCCTCCACGGTGATCTCCACCAGCGCGGTAACGCCATCCAGAATTTTTTCCTCTTCTTCTTCGCGCTTCTGCTCCAGCACCAGCGGCAACTGCATGTTGTAGCGCGTGCCGATATCCGCTTTTGCCACGATATCCAGGCTGCCGCCCATCTGCTTACAGAGCTGCTTACAGAGGAAGAACGCCATGCCAGAAGCCTGTCCGTAGCGATCCTGACTGGTATCGCCCAGGAACGGGAAGTCGACATTGGCCAGTTCATCCACCGTCAGGCCCGCACCGGTATCCACCAGTTCGATAATCAATCTATCGGCCTGCTTGTCCGCAGCCTTAACTTCCAGGGTGATTTTCCCCCAGCGGGTGGTGGTCAGGGCGTAGTGCATCAGCGTGGTCAGCACTTTACGCAGGGCGCGACGGTCGCCAAAGCGCGTCTCATCATTAGCCAGGTGATTATTCACCACCAGCGACAGCCCTTTGCGGCGCATCAGCGGCAGGCTTTCCAGCGCGATCTCATCCAGCAGTTCCTGCAGGTTAAAGACGGTCGCATCGGGTGACCAGTCGTGCGCCTCAAGCCGGTTCAGCAGCACGATATCATCCACCAGTCGCGCCAGCCCCTGACTCTCATCGAGCAGGTCCAGCACGGTCTCATCGGCATCACGCTGGCTGAGCTGTACCAGCTGCGTCACCATCTTCTCCAGGGGTTGATTCAGCGCATGGCCCAGATTGTGCAGCAGCTGCTGTCGCATCTGATGGTTACGATCCAGCACCTGCTGCGCTTTTTGCAGCTTCTTATTCACCAGCAGCTCGCGATCCTGGTCACGCATCATAAACAGCTGGGTATGCGGCGACAGCACGCTGCGGGCGTGGCGAATCTCATACACTTCGTTATTGATGGTGGCCTGCAGCACGCCCTGATGCTGGTCGGACATATTAATGATCTTCTGCAGATTGAGGTGAGGCAAAAGATGTTCAGCAATCTTATTGCTCAGCAGGGTGCGGTTGCTGGCAAAGTCATACACCAGCAGGCCGACAGGCAGACTGGCCACAATCTCTTCATTCAATACCCGCAGCGAATCGAGTTCAGCGCTCTGGTTCTCGCTGGGACGCAGCGACTGCTGGCGCAGCAGCACGATACCCGCCAGTGAAAGCAGGAACAGCAGCAGGTTAATCAGCAGAGGCCAGAGCAGATTATGCAGGGTGTCGATAATCAGACGGCCAATCGGCACCTGATAAACCAGCTGCAGCGAGGTGCTGGGCAGGGTGGCCGTAATCTCGATATTGGGATTAACCAGTGAGATGCGGGTATTTTCCACCTCCTGCTGTTCACTGCTGCTGGCAGGCATTGAGCTGTCCTGACGCAGCTGGAAATTTTCCAGCGGCATGTTCTGCGGAACAATATCGTTAACCGGCAGATCAAAGGCGACAACCGTGGCCAGATGGCCTGGCTGGTTAAAGGTGGTACGCAGCGTGAAATAGTGATCGTTCTGGAAGGCGAGGTGGCGCAGCGGTGAGAAACTCTCGCGCTCATCGAGCGCATTCGCCTGCTGCAACATCTCAGCACGACGGCCATCAACCATTGAACTGATGGCGCTCTCTTTATAACGCGTCGCCATATCTTTCAGCGGCAGGGTCGAGATCATAATCAGGCTATTGTCCTGACCATTTAAAAAGTACATCGACCAGGTGGGATTTTCTGCGCCCCACAGCGTGTCGAGATAGTTCGACATCCGCATGGTCATGTCCAGCGTGCTGCTGTCATGTGAGCCGAAAATCAGCGCTTCCGTTTTACGCCGGGTTTTTTCCAGGTAGTAGACGTCGGGACGCAGTCGCGTCTCCTGCAGGTTACTGCCGGGTGTTGCACCTGCCGCACTGGTAGAGAGGTTTTCATAGATCTGCCAGGTGGCAAAGCGATAGGCATCAATGCGCTTCTGAACGTCACGAGCCAGATCGTCCATGGCATAGCGCTTCCCGGTCAGCCAGGCATTCACCGAGTTATGCACCATAAAGCCCAGCGCCAGCAGGAGCACCAGATTGAAAACCACAAAAAAGCGGGTGACGTTGCCGGAGGTCAGTGGAAACTTATACAACATAGCGTGTCAGGTACCTGAATTATTGCGCAACTTTTCGCGCACTGGCGGCTACCGCTAACAGCAACAGGGCGATCGCTAAAAATGCGCCGCTGAGGCTGATCCATTGCGAAATGAATCCGATTAAAGCCGGACCTGAGAGAATACCCGCATATCCCAGCGTTGTCATGGCAGAAATCGCCAGGTTCGCAGGCATATCCTGTTGATTCCCGGCAGCATTGAACAACATCGGCACCGTGTTAGATAAACCAAAGCCGACCAGCAGGAAAGCCAGCAGGGCGATCTCCGGCCACGGCAGCCAGACGGCCAGACTCATGCCCGCGGCGGCGGTCAGCGCGCCGGTCAGCATCACCGGGTAGCGACCAAAACGCTGGATGATCTTATCGCCGCTAAAACGGCCCAGCGTCATCGCCACGGAAAAGACCGCATAGCCCATTCCGGCCCAGGCGGGTGACATCTCCGGGTTCTGTAACAGCAGCAGCGCGCCCCAGTCCAGTACGGCCCCTTCCGCCAGGAACAGGATAAAGCAGAGCAGGCCAAGAAACGCGACCCAGCCGCGTGGGATCACCAGCCAGGGTTGATCGGGCTGATGCAGGCGTTCATTCATTAAGACCGGCAGTCGCCACAGCAACAGCAACAACATCACTGCCATTACCACCAGCGTGGCGGCCAGGGGTGAAAAAGACTGGCTCAGCAACAGGCTGACCGTGCCCGCACCCAGAATCCCACCAAGACTAAAGAAGCCATGGAAGCCGGACATCATCGGTTTATCCGCCGCCTGCTCAACCTGAACCGCCTGATAATTCATCGCCACATCCAGCATGCCCAGCCCGGCGCCAAACAGCATCAGCGCAGCCGCCATGACCAGATGAGAGTCAGCCGTGGCCAGCAGCGGCATCATCATCAGCACTAACAGGGTAGAGAAGCACATCACCCGACGGCAGCCAAACCGCGCCACCAGTGTGCCGGTCACCGGCATCGCGGCCAGCGAACCAATACCCAGACAGAGCAGTAACGCGCCCAGTGATGCACCGCTGAGCTGCAGACGATCGCGGGCAAACGGCACCAGTGGAGCCCAGGCTGACATTCCTAAGCCATTGATCAAAAAGATGGTGCGCGTGCCCCAGTTCAGGCGGCTCTGATGTTTGTTTTGTTGTGCAGCGTCCAGTGCGGTCATAGGTCAGATTCATCAATGGTAAAGCGGAAAAGTGTAGCACTGGCCGTGAGTCAGTGGTCGTTGTGCCTCTTATCAGGAAGGGGGCAGCAACATGGCATAGATGACAAAACCGGGAGTTTACCGACTTTTGTCGCGCTGCGAATTTTTTCCAGAACTTTCCTGGCATGACCACCGCCCCGCAGAATGACTTAACTCAAATTTCACTGCCGTTTTTCAACGAGTTGCTGCTGAAAAACCGGATCAGGACCACGCATAAATGATGGCTGAATCGCTTAATGAACAAATTTTTTTTAGCGCCCTAATGTTTCGGTAGTGGTGGTTTCTTAACCTTTCCGCATCATTTTTGGAAATAGTCAGCAACAAATTGACATGTAAAAACAAAGGCAAAGCGGATTTTATGAAAGCCTTATTTCTAGTGTGGCTTATGTAATGAAGATTAAATCATAATTAAATCTGTACATTGAAATTGTTTTTTAACACGGCTACGCTAAACGTTAATCTGTCAGAAACGTTACATTCTGCGTGAGTCTGTACAAGTAAAACTAACAATAATAGCGCCGTTCGCCACTCAGATTAGGGCGTGCGACCAGCTTTGGCTTTGCCGTTTCGACATACACCAGGTTAAGACATCTTCTGATCTTCAGAAGGTGAAACTATGTGTGAACACTGTAAGCATAAAATAATTTTATGTTTATGGATTCAGTATATTAGCTAATCTGGTGGAGTAGAGGTTACAAATGGCAGAACTCACGCAAGGCCGTGTAGACATTATCTCGCGCGAAAACGGCACACTTATCTCGCAGTCCGTCAGCGGTTCGTCACAATCCATTAACCTCACCGAGCCCAGCGTCGTGCGCATCAGCGGCACCCGCGACATGGTGACGCAGTATGAGCGCCAGGGTAACGATCTGGTGCTGCATATGCGCGACGGCAAGACTGTCCGCTATCAGAAATTCTTCCTCGACGACGCCGATGGCCAGCACAGCGAACTGGTGTTCGATGATGGCGTCAACCCACCGGAACACGCGCTCTTTCCGCAGACCGCAGAAGGGGCTGAACTCGCTTCCACGTCGGTCACGCCAACCTATGAATCACTCGACAGCGTAGAGCCGCTGCTGCTGGCAGATAACGCCAACACCTCGATGGGTGTCATAACGGCGGGCGGTCTGGGTGTGCTCGGCTTAGCCGGTCTGGCCGTTGGCGTCGGCGGTGGTGGTGGCGGCGGTGGTGGGGGTAACGGTGGCGGCAATGACGGTGGCACCGATCCTGGAACACCGGTCACGCCGGGGACGCCTGCCATCACGCTCAATGCATTCGCTGGCGATGATGTCCTGGATAACGCGGAAAAAAGCAGCGATCAGGTACTGAGCGGCACCACCAGTAATGTCGAAGCGGGTCAGATTGTCACTGTCACGCTGGGCGGCCAGACCTACAACGCCACCGTCGGTGCTGACGGCAGCTGGAGCGTCACTATTCCTGCTGCCGCGCTGGCGGGACTCGCCGCAGGCACCACCACCATCGACGTCAGCGTCACTAATGCGGCGGGCACGACGACCACCGGCAGCCTGCCCATCACCGTCGCGGCCGCCGATCCCGGCACACCGGCTGCGCCGTCCATTAGCGTGAACCCGTTTGCGGGCGATAACCTGCTGGATAACAGCGAAAAAACCACGCCACAAACGTTGTCCGGCAGCACCAGCAATGTCGAAGCGGGCCAGCAGGTCAGTGTGACATTGGGCGGACAGAGCTATAACGCCACTGTGGGGGCGGATGGCAGCTGGAGCGTCTCAATTCCGGCTGCCGCACTCTCGGCGCTGGCTGCAGGCAGCAGCACCATTTCGGTCAGTGTGATCAGCGCCGCGGGCACGGCGGCTTCCGCCAGCCTGGGTATCCAGGTGCAGGCACCTGACACCACCCCTGGCGTGCCAGCCCTGACGATCGCCCCGTTTACCGGCGACGACGTGCTGAGCAACGCAGAAAAAACCAGCGATCAGATTCTTAGCGGCAGCACCACCAACGTCGAGGCCGGGCAGATCGTCACGGTTACACTGGGCGGCCAGAGCTACAGCGGCAGCGTGGCAGGCGACGGTAGCTGGAGCATTACCGTGCCTGCTGATGCGCTGACCGCACTGGCATCCGGCACCACCACGGTGACTGCCACCGTTGCTAACCAGGCAGGAACCGCTGCCAGCGGTAGCCTGACCGTAAACGTAGAGCCACCACTGACTCAGCCGGGTACGCCCGTTATCACCATCGATCAGTTTGCCGGTGATGACATTCTCAGCAATGCGGAGAAAAGCAGCGATCAGGTTCTTAGCGGCACCACCACCAATGTGGAAGCGGGCCAGATTGTCACCATCACGCTGGGCGATCAGACCTACAGCGCAGTAGTGGATGCGCAGGGCAACTGGAGCGTCACGCTCTCGCCTGCGGCACTGAATGCGCTGGCAACCGGTTCGGTGGCGATTTCCGCGGTCGTCACCAGCCAGGCTGGCATTGAAGCCAGTGAAAACCGCGCGATCAGCATTGATACGCCGGTCGTTCCGGGCCCGCCATCCGTCACGCTGGATGATTTTGCCGGGGACAACGTGCTGAGTAATGGGGAGAAAGCCACCGATCAGACACTCACCGGCAGCACCAGCAATGTTGAACCCGGTCAGCTGGTAACCGTCACCCTGGGCGGCCAGACTTACAGCGGCAGCGTTGATGCGCAGGGCAACTGGAGCGTTACTTTGCCATCGGCGGCCCTGAGCGCCCTGGCGGCAGGTGAAACGACGCTGACGGTTTCAGTCAGCAATGTGGCCGGTGATACCGTGACCGGCACGCTGCCCATCACCGTGGAAGCCCCTGTCACACTGCCGGGCGAACCCACCGTCACCATTGGTCAGTTTGCCGGGGATGACATCCTCAGCAACGATGAAAAAGGGACGGCCCAGACGCTCTCCGGCTCCACCACCAACATCGAAGCGGGCCAGACGATCACCGTTACCTTCGGTGGCCAGACTTACCTCGGCACCGTTGATGGCAGTGGTAACTGGAGTGTAATTGTTCCGGCAGCCGCGCTGGGTAATCTGCCTGCGGGATCTAATGCCATCAGCGTCACCGTCAGCAATGCCGATGGCGTGAGCACTACCGAAATCCGCGATATCGCAGTTGAGACGCCAGTAACGGAACCGGGCGTGCCGTCTCTGACCCTGAATGATTTCGCCGGCGACAACCTTCTGAGCAACGACGAAAAAGCGGTCGATCAGCTTGTCAGCGGTAGCACCAGTAATATCGAAACCGGGCAGATCGTGACGGTTACCCTGGGCGGTCAGACCTACAGTGCCAGCGTGCAGGGGGATGGCAGCTGGAGCGTCGCCGTGCCGTCAGCCGCGCTTAATGCGCTGGCAGCAGGCACCACCACACTGACCGTCTCGGTCAGTAATGCAGCGGGCGACACAGTCACTTCAACGCAGCCAGTCACTGTCGAAGCCCCGGTAACGCAGCCGGGTGAAGCCACCGTAACCATCGACGCCTTTGCCGGGGATGACATCCTCAGCAACAGCGAGAAAGCCAGCGATCAGCTGCTGAGCGGCACCACCACTAATATCGGTGAAGGCCAGCAGGTCACTGTCACTCTGAACGGAGAGACTTTTACCGCCACGGTCGGCGCGGATGGCAGCTGGAGCGTGTCGATTCCTGCCAGTTCACTGGCTGCGCTGACAGCCGGTAGCGCAGCCCTGAATGTGACGGTGACAGATCAGTCTGGTACTCAGATCACTGAAACCCGCGACTTCCTGGTGGAGTCAGCGGGCACTTCACCGAATGCCCCGACGCTAACTCTCAATGCCTTTGCTGACGACAATATCCTGAGCAACGATGAGAAGCTGGAGGCGCAGGCGGTCTCCGGGACCACCACCAACGTCGAGGCGGGCCAGATTGTCACGGTGACGCTGGGCGGCCAGAGCTACAGCGGAACGGTTGGCGCCGACGGCAGCTGGAACATTGCCATTCCGGCCGATGCACTCGGTGCACTGGCAGCAGGGGCTGCCTCGCTGGTGGTCACGGTCAGCAACGCGGCAGGTACCACCGTCAGCGACACCTTGCCGATCACGGTTGAGCCGCCGGTTACCGGGCCGGGCCAGCCCACTATCACGCTCGATCAGTTCGCCGTGGATGACGTGCTGAGCAACGATGAGAAAACCAGCGATCAGCTGCTGAGCGGCAGCTCAACCAATGTCGAGGCGGGTCAGGTCGTGACCGTTACGCTGGGCGACCAGACTTACAGCGCCACGGTCGGCGCGGATGGCAGCTGGAGCCTGAGCGTCCCGGCCAGCGCGCTGGCGGCACTGACGGCGGGCAACGCAACTATCGCGGCCACAGTCACCAATCAGGCGGGCGTAACAGTCAGCGAAGATCGGGTGATTGCGGTGGAAGCGCCAGCGGAACCGGGTACGCCGACGGTGACGATCGCCCTGTTTGCCGGTGACGATCTGCTGGATAACAGCGAAAAAGCGCTGGACCAGACGCTGTCCGGCAGCTCCAGCAATGTGGAGGCGGGCCAGGCGGTCACCATTACCCTGGGCGGCCAAAATTACACTGCGCTGGTCAACGCGGATGGCAGCTGGAGCACGCAGATCCCCTCTGCGGCGCTCAGCGCACTGGCGGCGGGCAGCAGCAGCATCGCGGTCAGCGTCACAACGGCGGCAGGCGCCTCAGCCACCGACACCCGCGATATTAACGTCGCCCCGGCGGCAGGCGAACCTGGCGTGGTTTCCATTAGTGAACCTGTCAGCCTTGATGGTTTCCTGAACCAGCAGGAGCTGAGCAGCGATCTGATCATCAGCGGCTCTGCCGTAGGCGTTAACCCCGGTCAGGCGGTGCAGGTTAACTTTAACGGCAGCAATTACAGCGCGGTAGTGAACAGCAATGGCTTCTGGATCGTCACCGTTCCGGCAGGCGATCTCACCACTATCACCGACGGCGTAAAACTGATTTCGGTCACCACTACCGACACCACCGGCGCACTGCTGACCGACTCCGCTCAGCTGAATGTAGTCGCAGCCACGCTGCCGCAAATCACGCTGGAGGAGAGCGCAATCACCGATGGCCTTCTCAACCGGGTGGAAGCGGGCAGCGATCTGCTGATCGGCGGCAGCACCGGCAAAGCCGTGCCGGGCCAGCAGGTTGAACTGGAACTTAACGGTAAAACCTACAGCACCACGGTCAATGCAGACGGCAGCTGGAGCCTGGCGCTGCCGGCCGCCGATCTCGCCTTACTGCCGCAGGGCGCCAACAGCCTGATCATTACCGCGATTGATGAAGCAGGCAACCGCGTGGACGAGACGCTCACCTTCAGCGTCGACACGCTGCCACCGAATCTGATTGTGGCAGAGGTCGCAGGCGGCGATGGCATTCTCAACAGCAGCGAAGTGGCTGCCGGTCTGCCGGTCAGCGGTTCAGGTGCGTTGCCGGGCGAAGTGGTTTCTGTCTCGCTGAATAACGAGAGTTACAGCGCCACCGTAGATGGGCAGGGTAACTGGACGGTGGATGTGCCGCCAGCGGCGCTGCAGGCCCTGTCAGATGGCAGCAGCTATACGCTGGTAGTTACGCTGACTGATGCCAGCGGTAACACCACCACGCAGACGCAGCCCCTGGCGGTCAGCACACAGCCTCCGGTTGCGACCGTTACCGCTCCGGGCGGTGATGGCGTCCTGACCAACAACGAACTCACTGCGCCGCTGCAAATCAGCGGAACCGGCACCCCGGGCGACAGCGTGACGGTGGAATTAAACGGTAAGTCCTACACCGCCATTGTTGACGAAAACAGTAACTGGAGTGCATCCGTCCCGGTGGCCGATCTCGGCACGCTGACCAATCAGACCTATCCGGTGATCGTCACCGTGACCGATCCGGCCGGTAACATCAGCACTCAGAATACGGAACTGCGGGTGGCTACCGCGGTGCCCGCTCTGACGCTCAACGATCTCAGCGATGATGGCGTGATCAACGTCAGCGACGCGCAGCAGCCGCTAATCGTCAGCGGAACCGGCGACGAAGGCGACATCATCCGCGTCACGCTGAATAACGTAGCCTACAGCGCCGTGGTGGCGCAGGGTGGCAGCTGGAGTGTCACCGTTCCGGCATCCAACCTGGCAAATGTGCCCAACGGTACCCAACCGGTATCGGTAGTGGCGACAGACGCCGATGGTAATACCACGCCAGCCAGCAGTTCACTGATTTTCGCCACCACACCGCCGTTGCTGGAAGTCTCCACGCCGGGCAGTGATGGTTATATCAATATCGCTGAACACACTCAGGATCTCACACTCGACGGACGCGGGGGGGCCCAGGGCGACACCGTCACGGTGAGTTTCAATGGCGAGACCTACACCGCCACCGTGGATACCGATGGCGCGTGGAGTGTTACGGTGCCCGCCGCGATTATCAGCCAGCTGGGTGACGCAATCTATCCGGTGGATGTGGTACTGAGCGATGCTTACGGTAACAGCAGCACCGTACCGACCAGCGTCACTGTGCTGGCGGCAACGTCGCCGGCGCTGACCATTAATCCCGTGACCGGCGATAATCAGGTCGACAGCGCTGAACAGCTCACCGACATTCTGGTCACCGGTAACGTCACCGGCGTACCGGCAGGTCAGCCGGTATTGCTGACCATCAATGGCCAGTCTTACGATGGCGTAGTACAGGCGAACGGTAGCTGGAGTGTGTCGCTGCCAGCCGGATCGCTGGGCGGCGCAGGCGATAAAACCTTCACCGTGGCGATTACCGATGTGGCCGGTAACCCGGCGCTGCCTGCTGAAGGGCAGTTCAGCGTGATTACCTCACCCGAACCGTCGCTGTCGATTGCCCCAATCAGTGACGACAATGCGCTGAATGCCCTGGAGGCGCAGAGCGATCTTATCCTCAGCGGCGGTTCAGCGAACCTGCCGGCTAACAGCCCGATCAGCGTAACGCTGGTGACTGGCGGCACCGTCTACACCACCACAACCGATGAAACCGGTGCGTGGACCCTGACCGTGCCGGCTGCCGATCTGGCGACGCTGCCGCAGGGCACGACCACCGTTACCGTCTCTTCGGGTGATGTGCAGAACAGCCTGCCGCTGCTGGTGGCGACCGCGCCGCTGGCAGACCCGCAAATCAACACGCCATTCACTGACGGCATACTCAATACCGATGAAGCCAGCGCGGCGCAGACGCTGACCGGCACAGTGCTGCCAGGCCAGGCCGTCAGCGTGACCCTGGGCGGTACCAGCTATCCGGCCACTGTAGACGCGAATGGTGAATGGAGCGTGACAATACCCGCAGACAGACTGCAGGCACTTGCGCAGGGCAGCAATCCGATTACCGTGACGGTGAGTGATGAAGCGGGTAACAGCACCAGCATCAGCGAGCCGCTGATTGTTGATACCGGCATACCGGCGCTGACCGTTAACCCGATTGCTACCGATGGCACGATTAATGAGGCTGAAACCGCCACCGATCTGACCCTCAGCGGCACCGTTACGCCGGGTAGTAGCGTCAGCCTTGCGCTGAATGGCCAGACCTATGACGCAGTGGTTGCCGCCGATGGCAGCTGGACCGCCACCGTGCCTGCTGCGAATCTGCAACAGTTGCCAGATGGCCGTTACGATCTCAACGTGACCGTCACCACCGTCAGTGGCAACGTGGCTACCACGCCATTCCCGGTTACCGTGGATACCGCAGCACCAGACTTCAGTATCGCTGCGCCCGCGGGTGATGGCGTGCTGAACATCGCTGAGCAGGCGGCAGGGTTCAGTTTCAGCGGCGCAGGCAGTGAAGGCGACCGCGTCAGTGTGACGCTGAATGGCGTGACCTACACCGGCACCGTTGATGGTGACGGAAACTGGGCGCTGGCTGTTCCGCCAGCGGCGCTTGCCGGTCTGACCAATGGCAGCAGCTACCCGGTGGTGGTCACCGTCACTGACGCAGCCGGTAACAGCAGCAGCCAGAACAGTGCCCTGACGGTTGCGACTACGCCGCCTCCGCTGGTCGTCGCGCCGGTCAGCGGTGATAACGCGCTGAACGTCGGGGAACTGGCAGAGCCGCTGGTGGTGAGTGGCAGTGGTCAGAATGGCGACGTGGTCACGGTGCAGCTCAATGACCAGCTCTACAGCACCACCGTTGGCGTTAACGGCCAGTGGACGCTGCAGATCGCCCCTGAAGCGGTGGCGGCACTGACTCCTGGCAGTAATCTGGTGACGGTGACGGAAACCAGTGCTAACGGGAATCAGAGCAGCCAGGTGGTTGATCTGAATGTGGCAACCGCGCCGGACGTGCAGCCTGTACTGACCATCGACAGCAGCACCTTCGCCGGTGACGGCATCGTCACGGCAGCGGAGCAGCTGCAGCCGATAACGGTGCGCGGCAGCAGCACGAATGTCGAACCGGGCCAGCAGGTGATCATCTCCCTGAATGGGATCGAATACAGCGGTGTGGTCGAGGCCAGCGGCAACTGGAGCATTATTCTGCCTGCGGGCGCCCTGGCTGAACTGGGAGAAGGCAACCAGACGCTGAACGTCAGCGTCATCAACGCCGTCGGTAACACCGCCAGCAGCCCGCTTGACTTCAGTGTGGACAACACTCTGCCGTCGATCGCGCTGGCACCCGTCAGTGACGACAACTACCTCAATGCGCAGGAATTGGGTGGCGCCGTCGTGGTCAGCGGCAGCACCAGCGGTCTGCCTGATGGCAGCATTGTCACCGTGCTGGCCAACGGCACCACTGTCAGCATCACCGTGACGGCAGATGGAAGCTGGAGCCTGACCTTACCGGCAGGCACCTTTACCGGAACGGCAGATGGCCCGCAGACCATCACCGCCACCGCCAGCGACGCTAACGGACAGCCGCTGGCGACCAGCGACGCTACCCTGACGGTGATCGCCAGCGCATTGCCGGTGGCGACCCCAGGCGTGGCCTTTGATGATGGTATTCTGAACGGTGAGGAAGCCGCCGCCGGTGGCGCGATCACCGGTAATACGGGCGTGACCGGCGACGGCCAGACCGTCGTCGTGACGCTGGGCGGCAACAACTACAGCGGCACGGTCGATGCCGCAGGCAACTGGCAGGTCGCCGTTCCGGCCGATGTCTTGTCTGCATTGCCGCAGGGCAATAGTGGCTACACCGTGGTCGTCAGTGATGTGGCGGGCAACAGCAGCCAGGCTGATGGCAACCTGGTGGTGGATACACTGCCTCCGGTGCTGAACTTCATTACGCCATCCGATGGCATCATTAACGCCGCTGAAAGTCAGCAGCCGCTGACGCTGACCGGCAGCAGCGAAGCTAACGCCCTGATTGTGGCCAGCTTCAACGGCACCACCCTGAGCACCACCGCTGACGTCAACGGCGTCTGGTCGCTGGAGCTGCCCGCCACGGTTTACACCGGGCTGGGCAACGGCAGCTATCCGCTGACCGTGACCGCCAGCGATGCGGCAGGAAATGCCACCACCACCAGCCGCGACCTCGCGCTGAAAGTGGAGCCAGGCACACTGCCGACCCTGACGCTGGATGCCTTTGCCGGTAACAACGTGGTCGATGGCGCGGAGCGCCTCACCGATCAACGTCTCTCCGGCACCACCACCAACGTCGAAGCGGGTCAGCTGGTCACCGTCACCGTTGACGGCACAGTCTACAGCGCCGCCGTGCAGGCGAGCGGAGCATGGAGCCTGATCGTGCCAGCCGGTGCGCTGGCCGCGATTAATGATGGCAGCGCCAGTTTTACCGTGGCGGTCAGCGATGTGGCGGGCAACACCACCACCAGCAATCTCACCTTTGACGTCAACAGCAATGCCTCTGGCCTGGCGATGGATGCCATCAGCGAAGACAACTACCTGAATGCGCAGGAGCTGGGTCAGGCCCTGGTCGTTACCGGTACGTCGGTGAACGTGACAGAGGGCAGCACGGTCACATTGCTGTTTAACAACATCAGCTACACCGCGCAGGTCTCGGCCAGCGGCCGCTGGACAGTGATCGTTCCGGCTGAGGCACTGACGGCGCTCGCCGATGGGCCTTACACCCTGACGGTCACCGCAACGGACAGCGGCGGGGCGACCCTGAGCAGCGAAGCAGCGCTCAGCGTGCTGGCGACGCTGCCAGCACCGCAGATCGTCTCGGCCTTTGGTGATGGCCTGCTCAACAGCAGCGAGATCGCCACAGCACAAACCCTGAGCGGCACCACCGGCATAACCGGTGACGGCCAGACGGTGAGCGTGCTGCTGAATGGCGCAACCTACAACGGCACCGTCGACGGCAATGGCAACTGGCAGATCAGCGTGCCGGCTTCCGCGCTGGCCGGTCTGCCGGAAGATCTCCTGAATTACACCGTCACAGTCCAGGATGCGGCGGGTAACACCGGCAGCAGCCAGGGCAGCGTGACGGTGGATCTGACGCCACCGACCCTGACACTGAATACGGTTGCGGGCGATAACAGTATCAATATTGCCGAAAGCACCGCGCCGATTGTTCTCAGCGGCAACAGCAATGCCGAAGCGGGACAGCAGGTCACCATTACCCTGAACAATCAGACCTGGACCACCACGGTTGACCAGAACGGCGAGTGGAATCTGACGCTGCCTGCGGGTTCGCTGGCCGGCATTCCGGCCGGGGCGTACATCCTGACCGTGACGGTCAGCGATGCGGCGGGTAACCCGGTAACCGAAACGCGTGAAATCACCGTGGCGACGGCGTCGCTGGCCGTCAGCATAGACACCCCGTTTGGCGATGGTTATCTGAACCTGGCGGAACAGGGGGTCGGTCAGACGCTGACCGGCAGCACCGGTGTAGCGGGCAACGGCCAGACCGTCAGTGTGACGCTGGGCGGGAACGATTATTCCGCCACGGTGGATGCGCAGGGTAACTGGACGCTGACCTTAACAGCAGATCAGGTGCAGTCGCTGGGCGAGGGGGTTACTACGCTGGTGGTCAATGCCAGCGATGCCGCCGGTAACAGTGGTTCGCTGACCAGCGCCGTTACAGTCGATCTCACGCCGCCAGTGCTGACCGTCAATGCCATCGGCGGCGACAACATCATCAATTCGGTAGAGGTGCTGGAAGCGGTCGCCATCAGCGGCAGTGCGTCGGTAGCGGATGCCGGACAGAGGGTCACCGTCAGCTTCCAGAACGTCGATTACACCACTCAGGTGCTCTCTGACGGCACCTGGGAGGTGACACTGCCAGCCAGCGTCGTGCAGGGGCTGGCAGACGGCAGCTACACCGTTGCTGTCTCAATGACCGATGCCGCGGGCAACCCGGCCACGGCCACCCAGACCCTGACGCGTGATGCTGACACTCTGAACCTGCCAACCCTGACCATCGGGACCATCAGTGATGATAACTTCCTTAATCAGGCGGAGTCGCTACAGGATCTGAGCATCGGCGGCACCAGTAACAACCTGGTGGAAGGCCAGCTGGTGACGGTGACGCTGAATAACATTCAGTACAGCGGCACGGTGGCAGCCGATGGCAGCTGGACGGTGACCGTTCCGGCCGCCGATCTGGGTAATCTGCCGGATGGCGATCAGCTGCTGGTCGTGGTCTCAGCGGATACGTCTGGCAATCCGGCCAGCGCCAGCACCAGCCTGGTCGTGCTGGCCAGCGCGCAGGTTCAGCCGACGCTGACCATGAACGTGGTAGCCGGCGATGATGTGATTAACGCCACCGAGGCTACAGCGGATGTCGCGGTCAGCGGCAGCAGCACCCTGCTGGCAGCGGGTACGCTGGTGACGGTGTCGTTTAACGGCACTGACTACAGCACCACGCTCGACGCTGACGGCAACTGGACGGTGAATGTGCCGTCTGCTGCCTTTACCAGTGTGGCTCCGGGCAGCACGCAAATCTTTACCGTGACCGCCACTGATGTCGCAGGCAATCCGGCGACCGCCACTCAGGAGGTCAGTTTCATTACCACACCGCCTGCACTGACGAATATCACAGTCGACGCGGGAGATACCCTTAACCTGGCGGAGTCGCTGCAGGATCTCACCATCAGCGGCAGCACCACGGGCGCATTGCCGGTGACGGTGACGCTGAATAACGTCAGCTATACCACCACGGCAGATGCCGACGGTAACTGGTCACTTACCATTCCGACCGCTGACCTGCAGCAGCTGGCGGACGGTCCCAATGCGATTACCGTTTCGGTCACCGACGCGGCGGGCAATATCACCACGGATAGCACCACGTCACTGGACGTAGCATTTAATACCCTGCCAGCGCTGACGCTGAATACGCCGTTTGGCGATGCGCTGATCAGTGCGGCAGATGCGGAAGGGGCGTTAACGCTGAGTGGTGACAGTACCAATCTGCCGGAAGGCAGTGTGGTGAACATCTCTGTAGGCGGGCAGAACTTCAGCACCACCACGGATGCCAGCGGCAACTGGACGCTGAACCTGGCACCGGGCGCGCTGACGGGCCTGGCCGATGGACTGACCCAGGTGGTGGTCAGCGCCGCGGATGGTGCCGGTAATCCGGCACAGGTTACCGCAGGCGTTGAGATCCTGCAGAGTGATCCTGTTTCAGCCGCCTTCGACACGACACTGTTCGGCGATAACATCATTAATATCAGCGAAGCCGGTTCCGTTCAGCTGGTCACCGGCACCTCCACCGTCGTGCCGGGTCAGACCCTGAGCGTCACGGTAGGCGATGACAATATCCCGCTGTCGGTGACGGTCGATGCCAATGGCAACTGGACTGCCAGCCTGCCCCCAGAGTTCATCGCCAGGCTGGGAACCGGTGAACACACGCTGACCCTGATTACCACCGATCGGGCCGGTAACAGCATTGAAACGACCAAAACGTTCGTCGCCGCGATTACGCCGATTGCTAATCCAACGCTGGATACGCCATTTATTGATGGCCGTATCAATGCTGAAGAGGCCGCCGCAGGCGGATCCCTGACCGGTGCGGTAAACATTGATAATGCCACCTCGGTTACGGTAGCCGTTAATGGCACGGTCTATTCCGCTACGCTCAGTGCGGATGGTTCGCGCTGGTCGCTGGATCTGCCGCCTTCTGTATTGCAGTCATTGCCGGATGGCAACTGGCCGGTGAGCGTGACGGTTACCGATGCGAACGGCAACATCGGCAGCACCAGTGGCACTGTGCTGGTGGCCGTGAATGCGCTGCCGGACGTGACGCTGAACCTGCCGTTTGGCGACGGTGCGCTGAACGCAGCAGAGGCGGCCGGTGAACAGATCCTCAGTGGCACAACCGGCATTACTGGTGCCGGACAGACGGTAACGGTGCTGATCTCCGGCTTTAACAACGGTCAGCCGCTGGCAGCCACGGTGCAGACCGATGGCAGCTGGTCTCTGGCCCTGTCGCCGGCGCAGTTAGCCACTTTCACCAGCGGCACCCACACCATTACCGTGACGGCGACCGATATCGCGGGTAACAGCGACGCGACGGCGCAGAACGTGGTGACAGAGGTGGCGCTGCCTGTGCCGACCTTCAACCCAGGCGCATTTGGCGGCGACAACCTGCTGAACATCAGTGAAGCCGCGGCAGGGGTGACCCTGACCGGCACCACCGGCAGTGTCGGGGCGAACCAGGCGGTCAGCATTACCGTGGATGTCAACGGCAGCCTCTATTCTGGCACCGTGGCGAGCAACGGTAACTGGACTGTTAACATTCCTGCCAACGCCCTGAGTTCACTGGGTGACGGTGCGCAATCACTGACGGTTAACGTCGTGGATGCGGCGGGCAACAGCGCGTCGGCGCAGCTGCCGTTCACCGCGGATCTCAGCGCGCCGCAGCCTGCGGTCAATCCGGAATTCCTTGGCAGTTATGTGAATGGCGGCGATGTGGCCGCGGGAGTGACGCTGAGCGGAACCACCGGTGAAGCGGGCGCGAATCAGACTGTGCAGCTTACGCTTGGCGGCACAACCTATTCTGCAGCCGTCGATGCCAATGGTAACTGGACGGTGCCACTGACAACGGCGGAGCTTTCACTGCTGCCGGATGCCACCTATCCGGTTACCGTGACAGCAACCGATGCGGCGGGCAACAGCACCACCATTAACAGCTCGCTGGTGCTCGACACCACACCGCCGGTGCTTAATGTTGCCGCCTTTACCGGTGACAATGCGCTGAACTACACCGAGAGCATTCAGCCGCAGAGTCTCAGCGGCACCGCAGCGGGAGCCGAGCCGGGATCAGTGGTTTCAATCTCGCTGAATGACACGCTGCTTGGCACCGCGATAGTGACAGCCAACGGTAACTGGAGTGTAACGCTGACGCCAGAACAGATGGCCACCTTTGGTCCATCGACGACCCTGGCGCTGGCAGTGACCGATCTGGCAGGCAATACCGCCAACGGCACGGTTGCGCTGACGGTAGATCTTACCCCACCGCCAGGGCCGCTGGTTACGCTGGGCACGGTGTCGGGCGACAACATCATCAGCACGCAGGATGTGGCGGGTGGTGTGGTAGTGAGTGGCACCTCCGCTAACCTCGGCGCGGGTGGGGTAGTGACGGTGTCGATTGGTGATCAGGAGTACGCGACTACGCTGGATGCGTCGGGCAACTGGTCAACGGCGGCATTGCCGGTCAGCGCCTTTGGCGATGCGGACGGCAGCGTCGCCATCACGGTGAATGCTACCGACGGCACTACCCCTGTGACCACCAGCGGTAACGTGCTGATCGACCTTACGCCACCGGCACTGACTCTCAATCCGTTTACCGGTGACAACCAGGTCAATGGCAATGAAAGTGCCACCAGCCAGGCCATCAGTGGCACCGCCGATCTCAGCGAAGTGGGTCGCACGGTGGTGGTGACCTTCAATAATCAGACCTACAACGCCGTGGTGCAGAGCAACGGCACCTGGTCCACAACGGTTCCTGCCAGCGCGATGCAGGCTCTTCCCGATGGCAGCTCGCCGGTGATCACCGCGCAGCTGGCGGATGCGGCCGGTAACGTGACGACGACCACCCAGACGGTGACGGTGGATACCGCTGCACCGCTGGTCCAGGTCGACGCGTTCCTCGGCGACAACGTGATCAACGCCGCTGACCTGGTGCTAAGCCAGGTGCTGACCGGCAGCGCGCAGGGGGCTGAAGGCCAGACCATCGGTCTCTATCTGGGCGATGCCGCGCCGATCGCCACCGCGACGGTGGGTGCTGACGGACGCTGGAGCATCGATCTCGCGCCGGATGTCCTGTCGAGCCTCACTGAAGGCGCGCTGGTGTTTGGCGTGCGGGTCAATGATGTAGCCGGAAACCAGACCGACGCCACGCTGACGGTCAACAAAGTGGTCAACAGTGCGCTGACGCTGGTGGTCGATTCGGTGTTCGGCGACGGCACGCTCAGTGCGCTGGATACTACGGTGGCGCAGACTATCTCCGGGGTTGCGACCTCGGCGGGCGTGGGTGCCACGGTATCGGTAGTGCTGGGCGGCACAACGCTCTCTGCGTCAGTGGGCCAGGATGGTAAATGGGCCATCGTGGTGCCGCCTTCGGTGCTGGGCCTGTTAAGCGATGGCAATCTTGCGCTTGATGTCACCCTGACCGATGCCGCGGGCAACACCCGCACCGTCGGTGAAACCGTCACCGCGATTGTCGATGCGGTGCCGGTGGTTGGCGCGCTCACCGGGCTGTTTGGCGGTGATAACCTGCTGAACATTGCGGAAGCCGCTGCCGGACAGCTGGTCAGTGGCGTGATAGAAAATGCGGCTGTGGGTTCCCAGGTGACGGTCACCTTTGGCAGCAAGAGTTACAGCACGACGGTGCAGGCGGGTGGAGTGTGGAGCGTTAACCTGCCGGGCAGCGATCTGACCTCTCTGCTGGATGGCAATCTGACGCTGGGCGTCAGCGTCAGAGACGTGGCGGGTAACGTCGCCTCCAGCAGCGCATCCATCGGCATCTTTACTCAGACGCCATCAATCTCGCTGACCTCACTGTTTGGTGATGGGGTGCTGAACCTGGCCGATATTGCCACCGGACAGGTGATCAGCGGGGTGGTGAACAACGTCGCGCAGGGCAGTGTGGTGACGCTCTCGGTTGGCAACAGCCAGGTGACCGCCACCGTGGGTGCGGGCGGGGCGTTCAGCGCCACAGTGACGCCAGATATTCTGGGCACGCTGGCGCAGGGCAACCTGACGGTGGGCGCATCGGTAACGGATGCGGCGGGCAATACCGCCAGCACCAGCGCCGGTATCCGGGTCGATACGCTGCTGCCGACCATCACCGTGAATCCGCTGTTTGGCGACGGTCTGCTGAACGTGGCGGATTCGCTGGTCACCCAGGTGATCGGTGGGGTGATTGGCGGCGCGGAAGCGGGATCGCGCGTGGTGGTGTCGGTAGGTTCACAGCAGTTGGTGACGGCGACCGATGCCAATGGCAACTTTAACGTCTCGCTGACGCCAGCGCTGTTGCAGGGGATTGCAGATGGCAATCTGACCGTGGGCATCAGCGTCACCGACAGCGCGGGTAACACCAACAGCACCACGGCCGGGGCACTGGTCGGTATTCACAACCTGCCAAAAGTTACCCTCAATCCGCTGTTTGGCGACGGCGTGCTGAACCTGGCGGAGTCGCTGGTGACTCAGACCATCAGCGGCACGGTCTCCGGGCTGGCTGCGGGTAGCAGCGTCAGGCTGGCAATTGGCAGCACCATCGTCAACGCGCAGGTCAACGCGGATGGCAGTTTCTCAACCGCCGTCTCGCCAGCGATTCTGTCAACGCTGCTGAACGGTAACTTCACCGTCAGCGCGGCCGTCACCGATCCGGTCGGAAACGTCAGCAGCACCAGCGCGGGCGTGTCACTGGGACTGTTCCAGCCGACCCTGTCGGTGAATACGGTGTTTGGCGATGGCGTGCTGAGCGCCGCGGATCTGGCCTCTAACCAGACCCTGAGCGGGACGTCCAGCCTCTCTGCCGGTTCAACCGTCAGCGCCACGCTGAATGGCCTGACCTACACCACCAAAGTGGTCAGCGGCGGCAACTGGAGTATTACCGTCCCGAAAGCGGATCTGGTTGCTATCACTGACGGCAGTAAAACCGTCACGGTCACCGGCACCGATGCCTACGGTAACGTGGCAAACAGCAGCGGAACGCTGAGCGTCATCAGTCAGTCGACGCCGGTGGTCGCCATTACCTCGCTGTTTGGTGACAGTGCGCTGAGTGCGGCAGATGTCAAAACGGCGCAGACCATCAGCGGCACCGCCAGCAACGCCGAGGGATCGGTCGTGCGCGTCACGCTGGGTGGCCAGACTTACAGCACCACGGTGAGCAGCAACGGTAACTGGAGTCTCTCTGTTCCGGCGGCCAACCTTGCTGCCATTACTGACGGTCTGCAGACCGTCACCGCCAGCGTGACCAACGGTGCGGGCAGCATTGGCAACACCTCGGCGTCGCTGGGTGTGGTCAGTCACACCACGCCAACGGTCAGCGTCAACAGCTTCTTTGGCGGCGATGGCTACCTCAATATTGCGGAAGCCAACAGTACTGAAACCATCAGAGGAACCAGCACCAACGCGGCGGGCGGCACGGTCACGGTGAACGTGGCGGGTAATATCCTCACCACGACTATTGGTGCGAATGGCGCCTGGAGCATCAGCGTGCCGTCAGCGACGCTGAAAGGGATCGCCGATGGCAGCCATCCTCTCACCGTCACGGTGGCGGATATTGGCGGCAACACCGCAACCAGCACCAGCAGCTTTACCGCGCTGTCGCACAATCAGCCGCTGGTCGGGGTCGATCCGGTGCTGAGCATCGTCGGTTCTTTACTGGCGGGTCTGGTGGTACAGGGGGGATCGCTGAATGCCGCGCAGGGCTCGAAAGTGAACGTTACGCTGCTGCTCTCCAACGGCAACAACGGCCCGACGCTGAACACCACGACCGATGCGCTGGGGCGTTACGCGGTTAACTTCTCACCTTCACTGCTGTCGGTAGGTGGCCTGCTGCTGTCGCTGGGAACGCTGGCGAAAGTCACGATTACCGACGCGGCCGGTAACAGCTACTCGACCACCAATACCCTGTTACTGGGTGCCGTGCTGCCGGTGACGCTGGCGGCAAACGAATCGGTTGCGCTGTTCTCGGTGGCGGATGACAGCGCCACTGTCGCCAGCGCGGAGACGCAGCATAACAGCAGCACCAGCAGCGACGAGAGCAGCGCCCATGTGGCGGTGGCTTCCACGCTGATCACCGAAGCGGATACCGTGACACCAGTCGGCAGCAGTGAAAACGCGGCGGCAAATGACGCCGCGGTGGCAGCGGCACCGGCAGAGGAGGCGGGTTACACCATCGGCGGCGTCGTGATTACGCTGGCCGATGGCAGCACCATTGAGGGGGCGGCAGTGACCGGCAGCAGCGGGGCGGATATCGTGACGGTCAGTGACCTTAACTTTACCCATATTGATGGCGGCGCAGGCACCGATACCCTGGTGCTGAATGGTGAGCATCTCAGTCTGGATCTCACCGCGCTGGGCCTGAAGGTCGAACACATTGAGGTGCTCGATTTGGGTAAAACCGGAACCAACTCCGTGAAGCTCGATCTCAATGAAGCACTCAATATTACGGATAAACAGAGTGACGATTTGCTGATCAAAGGCGCAGATGGCAGCCAGGTGACACTGGCTAACAGCAACGGCGGAATCTGGGAAGTGACCGGCGAGCGTACCGTTGAGGGCAGAGTCTTTGAGATCTACCACAACTCGGCGCTGACCAGTGATAACACTCTGGGCGATGTGCTGGTGCAGCAGAACCTGCAGGTTCATGTTGTGTAGTGACTGAAAGGTCTGTTCAGATGATGAATAGAGCGGGTGCGAAAGCACCCGCTTTTTTTGTTTTAGTCACGTGATAATTGCATTTTCCAGATTATCGCCACTATTCATTAGCAGAATGAAAGATTAGGGTAGGCGCAACAAACGGCGTCACGCCGTAAAATCAGCATTCTGACTCTATTTGTCGCTTTTATTAGCGTCCTGTTTATCAATCCTTGTTACCTGCGGGTAACCGGTTCCGACCAGCGGAAACGGGCAGCTTCAGCTGTCCCACTACCATGTCGTCAGACTAAACGATCGGTTTATCCGATGGTTTTTGTCTGCGTTTCTGTTCTGAACTGAGGTTACCTATGTCATCACGCGATACGCTTCGTACCATCCGGCTCGAATCCATTTTCCAGACGTCGGTAAGCGACTTTGCCGTTGCCGATAGCGCTGTGCCCGCCATTGCGCCAGCCGCCACGCAAAGTCTGAGCCTTCCTTTCGCCACGCCGGGCCAGAGCCTGCCGAGCACCACGTTCTCCACCGAGTCACTGCATAGCAGCCCGCTCAACGACAGCACACTGGCTGTCAGCGCGGTGAAAAGTTCGCCGCCCGCTATGCTGCGACCCTATGAACCCATCGCCACTGATGGCGTGATCGCCGGCTGGGAAGCGCAAAAGCCGGTGCATCTGCGCGGCCGTGCGGAAGGAGAAGCGGGATCCACCGTAACGCTGACCTTCAACGATCAAAGCTGGCACAGCACCGTCAATAAGTGGGGCTACTGGAATGCCTCCATGCCGGCTGATGCGCTGAAAGGCGTAGCGGATGGCAATCACACGCTGACGCTGACCATTACCGATAAAGCAGGGCAAAGCACGGCAACCACCGTTGATTTTGGTCTCTATACCGACCGCACGATCAAACCTACGCTGACAGTGGACACGGTCAGTGGTGATAACGCGGTGAGTATTGCTGAGAGCATTTATGGCGTTGAGATCAGCGGCAGCGCAACGCATCTGCCGGTGGGGTCGGTGCTGAAACTGACGCTGGGGACGCAAACCACCACCGCCAGCATGGGAAACGACGGTAAGTGGTATGGCACATTTCATGAAAGCGATATGCAGGCGCTGAAAGACGGGGTCTACAGCCTGAAAGTCACGGCGACCGATCCCAATGGAAAAACCGCCACCGAATATCACGATCTGACGCTGATCACCCATCTGAGTAGCCTGCCAAAAATTAGCTTCGATAAGATCACTGCGGACGATGTGATAAACCTGGCAGAAAGCCAGCAGGATCTGCTACTGAGCGGCACGCTCTCCACCGTCATGCCGGGCCATCGGCTGGTGATCACGGGTGCTAACCAGAAAGATTATGCCGCCACCATAGGCGATGATGGACACTGGCAGGTGGTGATCCCGGCAGCGGATGTGCACGCCTTTATCAACGTTGGGGAAATCCGCGCCTGGTCGATCGACGGGGCCAAAAACTATATCGACGTCACGCATGAGCTGAATATCCACACCGGTTTTATTCCGATCTACACCGAAATGGATATCGGCGGTGACATGACGCTCAACTATCAGGAGGCGCAGCACGATCTGAGCTTCTACGTTGAAGGCGCCAACACCCTGGAGATCAACGGTAAAACCTACCAGCCCGATGCCAAAGGTATGGTAACACTGACCTCCAGCGAGCTGCTGGCACTGCCGGATGGCCCGGTCGCCGCCACCTTTCACCGCTGGGATGAATATGGCAACAGCGACACCCAGACCAGCGATAAACTGTTTACCGTAGCCGTGCACCAGCGGCCGACGCTGACCCTGGACACGGCTTTTGGTGATAACAAAATTGATGCTGCCGATGTCAACAGCTGGCATCTGATTCAGGGCAGCTCCAGTCATCTGCAACCGGGCAGCCTGGTGGAATTAACGCTGGGCGATCAGCACTACAGCGCCAGTGTAAAAGCCGATGGCGGCTGGGCGCTGACCATTCTGGCCGGGCAGCTGGCACCGCTGGACGATGGTGAGTACCAGATGACAGTCAGCGGCAAAGACAGCGCCGGTAATCTGGCCAGTGCCAGCCAGACGGTGCAGGTGGCATCACATACTGAAAGTGCCAACCCGCTGGAGGGTCAGACGGTGGACCAGCTGCTGGAGACGGTCAGCCTGACCCAGCAGGCGGAGACGGCGCACGTGGCGCAGGCATCTTCTGCCGCCGCCGCACCGCAGGAAAGTCATCTGTTCTCTGATATTCCTTATACGCTCGCCGACCACCTGCTGCAGCATCCTGCGGCACACCCCCTGGTCTGACGCTGACACATTAGTAAACGCACTGCCTTCCGGACAGGTCTGTTAAGCCTGTCTGGATTGGCGCGAGTGCGCTCAATGGTTGCTTTTCGTCCGTTCAGCAGAAATATTAACGATTTCATCTGTTTTTAGCAGGAATAAGCGCGGGATCTGATCTAATAATGTTAAAGGTCGTTTAGCGTCTCGCTTGCGAACCATAAATAAAATAACGCAATAAATCTGTCAGACGCTGAGTAGCACCCCTTTTTGCTCGCTTTGTTCACCAGGAAAAACACCATGATGATAAGAACCCCTGTTGGTATGGATAATGAACAAAGCGCGATTAACTTTTTTGTTGTGCGCCCTGAGTGGCGTTGCAGTGCACGCGGCCTTTGCCGCACCCTTACCTAAAGCCGAATTTAACTGGCGCGCCGCGCCCACCGAAGAGCAGATTGCCAGCTTAACGCTGCGCGACGCCATTCTTCGGGCCTTCGCCCGCAATCCGAAAATCTCGGAAGCGGCGGCACAGATCCACATCGGTGAGGGGGATCTTGATGCCGCCCGCAGCGCCTGGTATCCGCAGATCTCACTACAGGGCGCGGCGGGACGCTCTCATCAGACCGACTCAGCCGGGAGCCTGAACAATAACGGCTCCGGCGGTATCACACTCAGCCAGCTGCTCTACGACTTTGGTCGCACCGGCAGCGCCATCGATGAGCAGCACGCGCTGTCGGATGCTTATCGTTACAGCCTGTTCGACTCGATGACCACCGTGGCGGAAGATACGCTGCAGGCCTACCTCGAAGTCAAACGTTACCAGGCGCTGGCAGAAACGGCGCATACCAATATTGCCTCGCTGAAGCGCGTGCGGGATATCGCGAAGCTGCGCGCCGATGCCGGCCTCAATTCCCAGTCCGACGTGCTGCAGGCAGAAACCCGCATCGCCGCGATGCAGGCCACGCTGGAGCAATATCGCGCCCAGCATCGTTCCGCCACCGCGCAACTGACCGTGCTGACCGGCGTGGTTCCCGCCACGCTGCCTGAACTGCCACAGGCGCTGCTTAAGCAGCAGATCACCCTCGACAAAATCGCCTATGAAAGCAGCGCGGCGGTGCGCAGCGCGCAGTCGAAACAGGAAGCCGCTCGTGAACGGGTGCGCCAGGCAGAGTCCGGTCACTGGCCGACGATTAAAGTGCAGGCGGGCCGGACCCGCTATGAAAACGATCGTCAATCTTACTGGGATGATGAAGTGCAGCTGCAGGTAGAAGCACCGCTTTATCAGGGCGGCCTGGTGAATGCGAAAACCCAGTCAGCCGAGGGCGATCGTGAAGCGGCGCAGGCCGCTATTCAGCAGGCCAAGCTCGCCATCAATCAAAACGCCTCTACCGCCTATGCCGACATGATTGGCGCGCAGCAGCGGCAGGCTGCCGGGGAAGTGCAGCTGGCCAGCGCCGACCATACCCGTAATGTCTACGCCGATGAATATCGCCTGAGTAAGCGCAGCCTGAACGATCTGCTTAGCGTGGAACAGGATGTGTTTCAGGCTGACAGCTCACGTATCACCGCGCTTTACGATGGCTGGGACGCCACCGTGCGTTATGCCGCCGCGGTAGACAATCTGCTCGATATCATGGGTATCGATCGCCAGCAAAGCAGCGGCGATCTCCTTCCTTCGCTGCAATAGCGATAAGGCATTAATAATGAGTACATCAACCCTGAATACCGATAACTGGATTGCCGCCATGCTGCGCGTAGCCGCGCGATTCGGTAAACCTGCCGATGGCAAAACCCTGCGTCAGCAGATGCGCTGGTTTGAACATCTGCCGGTGTCACAGCAGCTGGAACGACTCTCCGGCCTGCTGGGACTGCATCTGACCATGGTGCCGCAGAACAAACTGCGCTGGCGTCAGGAGATCACCCCGGTGGTGCTGGTGCTGGAGAATGCCAGCGTGGCGGTGCTGGAGAGCATCGATTCAGACAACAGCGCGCGCTACTGGCTCAGTGAGGGTGGCGATGTGGTGCGTGAAAGCGCGTTATCAGAACTGCTGGCACGCGCCCAGGGCGATGTCGGCGTGATTGGCGTAGCGGCGCGTGGCCGTGATGCGCGCATCGACGAATTCGTTCAGCCTTATGAACCACACTGGTTCTGGAAAAATTTCCGCGGTATGGGCCGCCGTATCACGGAAATTTCGCTGGCCTCGGTGATCAGTAATGTGCTGGCACTGGCCGGTATTCTCTTTTCGATGCAGGTCTACGATCGGGTTATTCCGGCCCAGTCGCAGTCCACACTGTGGGTACTGTTTGTCGGCGTGCTGATCGCTGCGGCCATTGAGTATCTGATTCGGCTGATGCGAACTCAGGTGTCAGACTTAATGGGCAAACGCATCGACCTGAAAGTCTCGGCCATGCTGTTTGCCCGGGCGATGAGCATACGTAATGAGGCGCGTCCGAAATCGACCGGTTCGTTTATCTCGCAACTGCGTGAGATCGACCAGGTGCGTGAGCTGCTCACCTCGACCACGGTAGGCGCAGCGGCCGATCTGCCGTTTGTTATCCTGTTCCTGTTTATCATGTCGTTTGTTGGCGGCTGGCTGGTGCTGATTCCGCTGGCAGCAATCCCGCTGATCGTCATTCCCGGTCTGCTGGTGCAGATCCCGATGGCGCGGCTGGCCAAAGAGGGGCTGCGCGAGGGCGCGCTGCGCAATGCGGTGCTGGTGGAGACCATTGAAGGGATTGAGGATATCAAGGCGCTGCAGGCGGAACCCTATTTTCAGCGTCAGTGGGAGCAGACGCATGAAGTCAGCGCCTCAATCAGTAACCAGCAGCGGTTGTGGGGCGCGCGTCTCACCGGCTGGGCCTCGACTGTGCAGCAGCTCACCTATGCGGGCATGCTGGTATTTGGTGTCTATCTGGTGCTCGATTCGCAAATCACTACCGGTACGCTGGTTGCCTGCAGCCTGCTCTCATCACGCACCATCGCCCCGCTGATGCAGCTGACCATGGTCTTCTCGCGCTGGCAGCACGCCAAAATGGCGATGAAAGGGCTGGATGAGTTGCTGAAGAAGCCGCTTGATCAGCCTGAGGCGACCACGCTGGCACACTGCCCGACGCTCACCGGCCAGTACGATCTGCGCAATGTGCATTACAGCTATGACGAAGAGAATGAAAAGAATGTGCTCAACGTTCAGCAGCTGCAGATTAAGCCCGGCGAGAAGATTGCCATTCTGGGCAAAGTCGGCGCAGGGAAATCGACGCTGCTGAAGATCCTCGCCGGTCAGGCGCTGGCGACTCAGGGCAAAGTGATTGTCGATGGCGTCGATATTGAGCGTATCGATCCCACCGATTTACGTCGTCAGCTCGGCTGGCTGTCGCACGACTCCCGCCTCTTTTTTGGCACGCTGCGGCAGAATCTGATGCTGGGCAATCCCCATGCCAGCGAACAGGAGATGCTGCAGGCGCTGCGCATCAGCGGTGCGCTGTCGCTGGTCCAGCAGGATGCCGCCAGCCTGGACCGCATTATCAATGAAGGCGGGCGCGGGCTGTCGGGCGGCCAGCGTCAGATGGTGATGCTGAGCCGGTTGATCCTGCGTCAGCCGCAGGTGGTGTTGCTGGATGAACCCACCGCGGCGATGGATGAACAGCTGGAGGAGCATGTGATCCGTCAGCTACAGGGCTGGATCAGCGGCCGGACGCTGGTGCTGGTGACACACCGTCCGGCGCTGCTGAAGATGGTCGATCGTATAGTGGTGATGGATAACGGCCGGATCGTGGCCGATGGCCCGCGCGACGAGATCCTGCGCCGCGCGACGACACCCGCGACGACACCCGCGCCGGCACCGTCGCCAGGTAAAGGAGACACCGCATGAGTCTGGTTATTGTTGATAAAGATCTTGCCCGTCATGAGCGCCGGACATCGGCGATTATCTGGCTCTGCACCGCCGCGCTGGCGATTTTTCTCATCTGGGCGCACTTTGCCATTCTGGATGAGGTCACGGTCGGCACCGGTAAAGTCACCCCTTCCAGCCGCGCGCAGGTGATCGACAGCCTGGATGGCGGCATCGTCAAACAGCTTAACGTCCATGAGGGCGACATTGTCGAAAAAGGGCAGGTGCTGGCGACCCTCGATCCGACACGCTTCCAGTCGAACTTCGGCGAGGCGCAGGCCAAAGTGCGCACCCTGCGCGCCTCGTCCGAGCGGCTGGAGGCGGAGCTGTCGGGCACGCCGCTGACATTCAGCGCCGAAACGCTGAAGGAGCCGAACCTGGTGACGCGCGAACGGCAGCTCTACGAGTCGCGACGCCGTAATCTCACCGAAACCATCAGTAATCTGCAGCAGTCGCTGCGACTGGTGCAGGATGAACTGCGCCTGACGGAACCGCTGGTTGCCAAAGGCGCAGCAGGGCAGGTCGAGGTGATTCGACTGCGTCGTCAGGTCAGCGATCTGCGCGGCAAAATCGATGAGGCGCGCAATGACTATCTGGTGCGCGCCCACGAAGAGCAGGTGAAAAACAATGCCGAACTGGATGCGCAACTGCAGGTTGCCGCAGGCAAAGAGGATCAGCTGACGCGTGCCACGCTCTATTCACCGGTGCGCGGCATTGTTAAAGATATTCAGGTCACCACGGTCGGTGGGGTACTGGAGCCTGGCGGCAAACTGATGGAAATCGTCCCGCTGGAGGATCAGCTGCTGATTGAGACGCGCATCAATCCACGCGATATCGCCTATATCCGGCCCGGTCTGGCGGCTACCGTCAAAGTGACCGCCTATGACTCCTCCATCTATGGCGATCTGCACGGCGAAGTTGAAACGGTGTCGCCAGATACCCTGCAGGATGAGGTAAAACGTGATCAATATTACTATCGTGTTTATGTTCGTACCCAGAAAGCCGAACTGACTAACCGTGCCGGACGAAAATTCCCGATTGTGCCCGGTATGGTGGCCAATGTAGAGATTAAAACCGGTCAGAAATCGGTTATGGATTATCTGATTAAACCCCTGAATAAAGTCAAAGAATCGATGCGCGAGCGCTGAAAATCCGCACCAGCTAAAATATCCGCCTGCTTAATTACGGTGATAAATTAACATGGCGGATATTTGGGCAGTCAGGGCGCAAAGCGTGCGTATTTTAACAATATGTGCGGAAAAAGGCTGTAGTTAATTTAACCCGGTTAAGAAAGTTTACGAAGATATAACGCAACGGCAAATGGCAGGCAAAAAAAATGCCGGACAATTTGTCCGGCGGGAAATAATAAGTTGTACATCTCATTCGGGGAGAATGAAGGTAATAATGGAATAAATGATGATAGCGGGGTCTATTCTAT
Organism: Panax japonicus; assembly: GCA_020205505.1. Classification (NCBI taxonomy): domain Eukaryota; kingdom Viridiplantae; phylum Streptophyta; class Magnoliopsida; order Apiales; family Araliaceae; genus Panax; species Panax japonicus. The sequence goes on along the minus strand of JAINUV010001461.1, from coordinate 953,943 downwards.
TACCAGATGCCGTATAAGTTTTATCATTCAGTGCTTCGGAATCCTCTGATGTAACCTGTTGATAACATGGCTATCCAAATCGGTTTATCGATTTGTGCGCCATTTTTTATCGATCCGTGCTGGTTATTAGTTCCCCGCTATTTACATTATGAAATAACTGTTTCGACGTATGAAACACTTTTGGAAATTTAGTAGCATTTTCCTGGTGGATTATTGCCCGTTATAAAACAACAATGGCCTGCCGGCTGAATTTTTAATCATTCAGTTAGCAGTGGCAAATAATAAAGGCACATAACAGAGGGTAATAAAATGAAACGTCGCGTTCTCTCCCTGATGATCCCTGCATTGCTGGTTGCAGCAGGATCAGCAAACGCAGCTGAAATCTATAACAAAGACGGCAACAAATTAGATCTCTTTGGTAAAGTTGACGGTCTGCACTACTTCTCTGATAACGATGGTTCTGATGGCGATCAGTCTTACGTTCGCTTCGGCTTCAAAGGCGAAACCGAAATCAGCAATGAGCTGACCGGTTACGGCCAGTGGGAATACCAGGCGGCGCTGAACAACGCCGAGTCTGAAGGTACGGCTGACAGCTATACCCGTGTTGGCTTTGCCGGTGTGAAATTTGGTGATGCAGGTTCGTTCGACTACGGTCGTAACTACGGCGTAGCTTACGACATCGGCGCCTGGACCGACGTGCTGCCAGAGTTCGGCGGCGACACCTACGGCGCAGATAACTTTATGTATCAGCGCGGTAACGGCATGGCGACCTACCGTAACAATAACTTCTTCGGTCTGGTGGATGGCTGGAACTTTGCAGTCCAGTATCAGGGCAAGAATGGCAACAGCACCGAGTCTCCGAATGGCCGTGACGTACTGGGTCAGAATGGCGACGGCTGGGGTCTGAGCACCACTTATGATCTGGGTTCAGGCTTCGGCATTGGTGCGTCTGCCTTCCAGTCTGATCGTACCAACGACCAGAACGGCGCAGCGCAGGGTATCCTGGGGCGTGGTGATAAAGCGGAAGCTTACACCGGCGGTCTGAAATATGACGCGAACAACATCTATCTGGCGGCTATGTATTCACGCGCCTATAACGCTACTCGCTTCGGCAGCAGCGACTCTGCAGCTTATGGCTATGCGGATAAAGCGGACAACTGGGAACTGGTTGCGCAGTATCAGTTCGACTTTGGCCTGCGTCCATCCCTGGCGTACGTCACCTCACGCGGCACCGATGTTCAGAACTGGGGTAAACAGAATCTGAAAAAATATATCGACGTTGGCGCGACCTACTACTTCAACAAAAACATGTCCACCTATGTTGATTACCAGATCAACCTGCTGGACGACAACGCTTTCACCGACGCAGCCGGTATCAATACCGACGACGTGGTGGCACTGGGTCTGGTTTACCAGTTCTGAGTTGTACGGGAGCGCAGTTACCGCTGCGCTCCTGCGTCACCTTTCGGGCTGAGCGCTTCAGCCTTTCGCCACTTCGTGGCTTCTGGCGCGGTTGTCACTGACGACACCACGCTGCCGAATCGCGCGCCTTCAAATGCCACGCCTGCCAGGGTGAAGGCTGAAAAGCTCAGCCAGTGATGCCATGCTGACTGCCACTTCTGTGAATTTTTCATTCTGCACCTCTCAGAGATAAACACTGTTTCAACAGTGCAGAATTCATGCCAGCTTTACCGCTCTCACAGCCACAGACCTCGCGCGCACTTTGGTACACTTGCCGCGCGCGTCAGGACGATCTTGCCCCAATCAGGTGCAGTTAAGCCTGTTATTGGCGCGGGCGTGAGGGTGTCATGTGACGATGACGACGCTGATGCAAGACTTTATAGCTACTGAAGATAAACAGCCCCAGGGCAATGACGAGAATCAGATAGATCATCTGCCGCTCCTTACTTTGGTTAACGTTAGTCGCCTGATAAAAGGCGGATACAGGGTAGATGACCGGTGAATACTGATAGGTTTCAGAGAAATATTCAACTCTCTTTAAGCGTCTTTACCCGAAGTTTATGCTTTGTAGCAGAGCTGAATAAAGTGTTACAAGTGAGGAAAGATGCGTTCTCAGATTAATCTGCTGTTTATAGCGATGTTAGCGTTGATGTTAACGGCCTGTGATAAGCCAGCGACCACATCCGCGCTGATACTGGAAGGAAAAACCATGGGAACCGTCTGGCGGGTAAGCCTGGCCGGTGTGGCGAGTGAGCGCAGAGCAGAACTGCAACAGCGGATTCAGCAGCAGCTGGATGCGGACGATGCGGAACTCTCTACCTGGAAGCCAGACTCCGCCTTATCGCGCTTCAACCAAAGCCGTGACCTGTCACCGCAGCCGGTGAGTGAAAACATGGCAGATATTGTCACGACCTCACTGCGGATTGGCCGTAAAACCGGCGGGGCGATGGATATCACCGTCGGGCCACTGGTCAACTTATGGGGCTTTGGTCCGACGAAACAGCCCGGCCATACGCCGGATGCGGCACAAATCGCCGCCGCCCGGGCGCAGACTGGATTGCAGCATCTGCGGGTGGTGCAGGGCGCAGATGGACAGTGGCTGCAGAAAGATCTGCCGGGTCTCTATGTCGATCTCTCGACGGTGGGCGAGGGCTTCGCCACCGATCATCTGGCGAGATTGATGGAGCAGCTCGGCATCAATAACTATCTGGTGTCTGTGGGCGGCGCCGTGCTGAGCCGTGGCCTTAATGCGCAGCAGCAGCCGTGGCGGGTGGCGATTCAGAAACCGACCGATCGTGAGAATGCGGTTCAGGCGCGCGTTAATCTGCAGGGACACGGCATCAGTACCTCCGGCAGCTATCGCAACTATTATGAACTGGACGGCAAACGCATTTCTCATGTGATCGATCCCGTTACCGGACGGCCAATTGAGCATAAACTGGTTTCCGCCACGGTGATCGCCACCACAGCGCTGGAAGCCGATGGCTGGGATACCGGACTGATGGTACTTGGCACGGAAAAAGCCCAGGCGCTGGCGATTGAACAGCATCTGGCGGTCTATCTGATCAGCAAGCAGGGTGATAAATTTGTCAGCTGGATGTCGCCGCAGTTCGCTGCTTTCCTGATCCCCGCTGAATCCGGAGAACCCTGATGTTAGATCTGTTTAGTGAAGAGCAACCCTGGCAGGAGACGCTGGCTGAGGGCGCTGTGATCCTGCGGCGTCGCGCACGTGAGGATGCAGAGGCGCTTTATCAGCAAATAATGGCAATTGCGGAGCAGAATCCGTTTGCCCATCGCATTACGCCCGGTGGCCATCGCATGTCGGTGGCGATGACCAACTGTGGCGATTTTGGCTGGTCGGTGGATTCACGCGGCTACCAGTATCAGCAGCAGGACAACCTGAACGGGCGCAAATGGCCGGCTATGCCGTCGCTGTTTCGTACCCTGGCGCAGCAGGCGGCGTCTGAGGCGGGATTCCCTGGCTTTAATCCGGATGCCTGCCTGCTTAATCGCTATGAGCCGGGCGCGAAGCTGACACTGCATCAGGATAAAGATGAGAAAGATCTGCGTCAGCCTATCGTTTCGGTGTCGCTGGGTTTACCGGCGGTCTTTCAGTTTGGTGGCTTCGAGCGGGGTGACAGTACCCAGCGTGTGCTGCTGGAACATGGTGATATTGTGGTGTGGGGCGGGCCGTCGCGCCTGCGCTACCACGGCATCCTGCCACTTAAACCAGGCGTTCATCCGCTGGTGGGTGCCTGGCGTTATAACCTGACGTTTCGACGCGCTTTCTGACCCACCACGCCGGTTACGGCGTGGTACGAATAACTATTGCTATCATTTTGCATCCCATTACACTGCAGGCTGTTTTTTGACTGCTGGATTGCCTGCATGACGTTGCTAAGCGTTGTTTTTCGCCAGTTCCGCTGGCCTTTTATCGGGGTGATTGCGCTCACGTTGTTAAGCGCCGTGCTGGGTATCGGCATGATTGCCTTTATCAATCGCGAAATGATTGTCGCCATCAACACCTCATTTGCGGTACTGCCGCAGTTTCTGTTGCAGCTGGTGGTGCTGATGGCGGTGACGCTGGCCTCGCAGCTGGCGCTGACCATGCTTGGCCATCAGTTTGTCTGGCGACTGCGCGGCGAATTTATCAAGCGTATCCTCGATACCCGCATTGAACGCATCGAGCAACTCGGTAGTGCGCAACTGCTGGCGGGCCTGACCAGCGACGTGCGGGCCATTACTCTGGCCTTTGTGCGCCTGCCGGAGCTCTTTCAGGGCGTGATTATTACGCTTGGCTCGGCGATCTATCTTGCGTGGCTGTCGCCTAAAATGCTGCTGGTAACCAGTGTCTGGCTGGGTGTCACGCTGGTTGGCGGCTGGCTGCTGGTCTCGCGGGTTTACCAGCACATGGCAAAGCTGCGGGAAATCGAAGATAACCTCTATCGTGATTATCAGACGGTGATTGAAGGGCGCAAAGAGCTACAGCTTAACCGCTCACGCGCTCAGCAGGTTTACGACACGGTTTATCAGGAAGATGCCCGCGCCTGGCGACACCACATTGTCCGCGCCGATACTTACCATCTCAGTGCGGTCAACTGGTCAAATATCATGACGTTAGGCGCTATCGGCATGGTCTTTTTTATGGCCAACAGCCTGGGCTGGGCCAATACCGCCGTCGCCGCCACCTTTTCCCTGACGCTGCTGTTTTTACGTACGCCGCTGCTCTCCGCGGTGGGCGCGTTACCGACGTTGCTCAGTGCCCAGGTCGCATTCCGTAAGCTCAATGCCTTTGACCTCGCTCCTTATCAGTCAGGATTCCACTCCGCCTCCACGTCCTCAGACTGGCAAACGCTGGAGTTGCGCAACGTCTCTTTTCACTATGGTGATAACGGTTTCCAGGTCGGGCCGGTTAACCTGACGCTGCGCCGTGGCGAACTGGTTTTTCTGATTGGCGGCAACGGCAGCGGGAAATCGACGCTGGCGATGCTGCTGACCGGGCTGTATCAGCCTCAGTCCGGCACGCTGCTGCTGGATGGCAAGCCGATAACGGCGGATGAGCTTGATGTGTGGCGCAGTCAGTTCTCGGCGGTCTTTACCGACTTACATCTGTTTGACCGGTTAATGGGGCGGGAAGGGGTTGCAGCCAATCCGGCGCTGGTTCAGCTCTGGCTTGAGAGGCTGAAGATGCAGGATAAGCTGAAGATTGAAGGCAACAAAGTGCTGAATCTGCAGCTTTCTAAAGGACAGAGTAAGCGACTGGCGCTGCTGCTGGCGGTGGCAGAAGAGCGCGATGTGCTGCTACTGGATGAGTGGGCGGCGGATCAGGACCCTCACTTCCGGCGTATCTTCTATCGCGAGCTGCTGCCGTGGTTACAGCAGGCGGGTAAAACGGTGTTTGCTATCAGCCATGACGATCACTACTTCATTCATGCCGATCGGCTGCTGGAGATGCGTGAAGGCAAGTTGACGGAGCTGACCGGTAATGAGCGCGATCTTGCCACGCTCGACTCAGTGAAACGCACCGACACCGGGCTTTAACGGCAGCTGGTAAAGCTTAGCAAAAAAGCGTAGTGGCGTGCTTCGCCTGAACCAGGCTACGTTAGCGATCAGCAGAAACGCCGGTTTCTGCCATTCTGAACCTTTTCTTTCGTCTGTGTTACCCCCGGCTAAACCGCAAAGTTTTAACGCGTATTGTTTAGCCGGTTTTTTAAAGCCGATGTGTGATTAGCGTGATTACCTGAGTCTCCCGCCACACAAAGCTCGCCTCCAGTAACGTTCCCATCGCAAAACACCCGCTGAAGTCCTGAGTCAGTCGCAACGTCGCGCGCTGCTGCGCAAAATCTACCGACACCAGTTCCGCATCCGGAAAGTCCATCGGCTGAAGCCGTTGCGGCCAGATGGCTTTGTAAACGCTCTCTTTGAGTGAGAAGAGCAGGGTAGCGGCAGCGCGGAAAGAGACGGGCAGCGTCCGTAACAGGTGTTGTTCCTGCTCGTTCATCAGCAACTCAGCCGTTTCATGCGCCGTCGTCTCCGACATAAACTGCTCGACATCCACCCCAACAGCGCAGGGCTGACGGGTTGCCGCTACTACAACGATGCCTGCACTGTGCGACAGTGACGCCTGAATGCCAGCGGGCCAGCAGGGGGATCGATCGGCGGCATTGGTCAGAATGAAATCAGCAATACCCAGTTCTGCCATCACTGACCGGACCAGCAGACGGCTGGCGAGGTATTCAGCACGCCGTTTACTGACAGCCTGCTGCAGTCGGACAGGCAGCGGAATATCCCATTCGACAGCCAGCCCATCCTGATACTTTTGCGGATCGAAGTGACTCACCGCCAGCAAAGGATCGCTGCGGTTAAGGTGTCGGGAAAGGATAAAGCCGCCTGCAACAGGCGGCAGCGGCAGGTCGGGATAGCGCATGCGGGACCATCATCAAAACCAAAAAGGCATTAAATCAGGCGCGATGGATCAGGGCAAGCAGCCCGCCGGAATCAGTCGTTGGGAGGAATGGCAAAACTCTTCAGAGAAACAACGAAATGGTGGTGACCCCTGCTGATGCGTGCACCTCGGTCGCACCAGTGGCTTGCCAGACGAAAGAAATCGTCGCTGCCAATGTCATACGCCAGTTCCACTTTGCTAATGCCTGAATGCAGCAATGCTTCTGCATCTTTCAGGCTTTTCGCTTTGATCGCCATAAAAATTATCCGTCAATTTCTGGGGATTTCAGGGTAGGCATTTTATGTGACATTTTTGTTTCAGTTTGATGAATAAGCGCAGCCGGTAGCCGATTTTGTGAAGCAGATCAGATTATAATGCAACTGTTAACCTTCTGATTGTAAGAGGAATGTTAACTGCCACACGGGACTATTCTGAATGTTAAACGGAGAGGTAAGCTTACATAGAAAGGCCGCGTCAGACGCGGCCCCGTGGGTTACTTCTGGTCTGGCGGGGAAGGTTGCTTATCGCCTGACTCGGGTGCTTCTGTTGGATCGTCTTTTTCAATATATGTCATGAACTCTCCTCTTGTTACCCACACGCAGTTAAGTATAGAACGAATTGCGGGAGGTGCGAGGAAAGTGAAGGTTTGATGACATAAACGAAAAAAGCAGCCTTTAAGGCTGCTTTTCAGGGAATTTGGTCGGCACGAGAGGATTTGAACCTCCGACCCCGGACACCCCATGACCGTGCGCTACCAGGCTGCGCTACGTGCCGAACACTGGAGGATTAGTCTACTGGTTATCACCATTAATGCAAGATACCTGCAGACTATTTGCCTGATTATTAATCAGTTAGCGATAAAGCGCTTCTCTTCAGTTAATACCTGCAACAGCAGCGTCAGTTCTGGCTTGTGATCTTTCAGGGCGTTGCCCTGCGCATCATAAGCGCGATAGCTGCCGTTATTGTTGAGTACCAGCGTCACCTGCGGCGTGGTAATCACCAGCTTATTCTCTTCGCTGCTGACGACCCAGTCATGGCGACGGCGCGCGGCAAACAGATCTTCACCCTGAGAGTAGTTCACCGGATTGGTCCGCACATGCAGCAGTCGCTGCATCAGCGTCGACATCACATCCTGATGATCAGAAAGGCGATCAACGGTCTGCGCGGGCGTATCAGGCCAGTGAATTACTAACGGCACCTGCAGCGTCTGGCGGTTTCCGGCGCTGTCAGGATTGCCATCCAGTGCCAGTCCACGCTGCGCCGTAATCACCACCACCGTGTTCTTCAGTAAATCACGCGCCTGCAGGCTGCTGAGCACCGCGTGGATCTGCTCATCAACGGCAGGAGCCTGGCGCAGATAGCTGCGCTGACGCGCTTTTGCACTGTCGCCGGTGACGTCCGGGCCGTTCAGGGCAATCCATGAGAACCACGGCGCCTGTGAACCGTTCTGTTTCTCCAGCCAGTTCTGCCATTGCGCCACAGTACTGGCGTTGGGCTGGCTGGTCGTTGCAGGCAGTGAATAATCAGTCAGCAACGCCTGCCGGTAGAGCGGCGGATTAAAGCCTTCCGAGGAGAAGAGGCCAAACTGGTAACCCTGGGTGCTAAGCGCGCCCAGCAGCGCCGACGGCGTTCGGGATGCCAGAATACCGTTCATGTAGCTGGAGGAGATCCCATAGAACAGGCCAAACAACCCTTTCTCCGGCGTATCACCCGCGCTGTAGTGCTGGGTAAAACGCACGTTCTCGCTGGCGAACTGATTAAGTTCCGGCAGCGCTTTGGCCAGCGTGGCGTTGTTCAGACCATCAACCGTCAGCACCAGCAGGTTGTTGCGTGTACCGGCATCACGGAAAGTAATCTCGCTCAGCGGATATTCCACCGCCACTGCTTCCGGGTCGCCCTGCTGAATCAGCCGACGCTGATACTCCTGCGCATCCAGCAGACCATGACGCTCAAGGAAGCGGCGGGCGGTCATCGGGTAGGAGAGCGGCAGGTTGGCACGCTGCATGGTAATCGGACGATAGAAATTCGCATCGGCCCAGATATACATCAGGTGGCTGGCAAAGAAGGCGCTGATAAACAGGGCGGCGACAGGCTTACCAAACGAACGGCGATTCAGGCTGCGAAGCTTCTGCCAGCTCCAGGTCGCAAACAGCATCTCAACCAGGAAAATCAGCGGCACGCTGATAAACATCAGCTGCCAGTCGCGCGCCATCTCGCTCTGATCAGGGTTAATGACCAGCTCCCACACCACCGGATTCAGGTGCAGGTGGAAGCGGCTGAACACCGCACTGTCGACCATCACCAGCGTCAGCCCGGCGGTAGCGACCACCGCGGACAACACCCGCATCAGCCGTTGCGACATCACCACAAAGGTCAGCGGGAAGATAATCAGCAGATAGGCGGCAAAAACAACAAAACTGAAGTGGCCAACCCAGCTGGTATAGGCGTAGATGCGCCCCGCCAGCGAAGAAGGCCAGTCGGCGACCAACAGGTAGCGACTGCCTAAAATCAGCGCGAATAAGATGTTAAACAGAGCAAACCAGTGACCCCAACTGATCATCTGGGAAACTTTTTCGCGGTAGCGCTGCCGGTTGGTTACCATATTATGAAGTCAAATCAGCCAATTAATGGGCGTTATCGTCACGCACAGACGCCTGAAGGGCATCGGCGAAAGATCGTGCCAGTGAACGACGTTGCGCCGGAGCGACATCGCTGTTAATTAAGTTGGTCACCATATTTCCCAGAACCATCAGGGAGAGATCGGTGGGGGCCTTGTCCTTGTGCAGGATTTGGGCCATTTCCGCGAGGAGTTGTTCCACGCGTTCGTCACTGTAACGGGATGATTGTGCCATATCGTCGTCTAAGCTCATTTCAAAAGGCGATATATTACCGGAACAGCGCACTTTTTACCGCAATTTTATCGAAAGCAGCGCGTTCGCTATACGCATGGAGTTGAAAGCCGATGCTGGCGGTGTTTGAATACGCGCCTGTGCTAAAAGGAGAGTCTACCATGAGTCTGGATATCGACCAGATTGCCCTGCATCAGTTAATCAAACGCGATGAAAACCAGCTTGAACTGGCGCTGCGCGATTCGCTGCTGCCTGCCACCAACACGGTCAACGCGATGGTGGAGGAGTTACACCGGGTTTATAGCGCAAAAAGCAAAGCCTATGGCCTGTTCAATGCAGAGAGTGAACTGGCAGAAGCGCTGCGTAATTGTCGTAAGGGCAACGATGATTTTCTCGCTTTTAGCCGTGCCGCGACCGGTCGTCTGCGCGATGAGCTTGCAAAATACCCCTTCGCTGAAGGCGGCGTGGTGCTGTTTATTCACTACCGCTATCTGGCGGTGGAATACCTGCTGATTGCGGTGCTGAACAGCCAGTCCAGCATGCGCGTCAACGAGCAGATGGATATCAGCAGCACCCACTATCTCGACATCAATCATGCCGACATCGTGGCACGCATCGATTTAACCGAGTGGGAAACTAACCCGGAATCGACCCGTTACCTGACTTTCCTGCGTGGCCGCGTCGGGCGTAAAGTGGCTGACTTCTTTATGGACTTCCTGGGTGCCGAAGTGGGATTAGACACCAAGGCGCAGAACCGCGGTCTGTTGCAGGCGGTAGATGACTACTGCAACGAATCGGAACTGGATAAGCAGGAGCGGCAGAATTATCGCCAGCAGGTCTACAGCTACTGCAACGAGCAGTTGCAGGCGGGCGAGGAGATTGCGCTGGAAGAGTTGTCGAGCGAACTGCCACCGCTGGGTGAAAAAACGTTCCAGGCCTTTACCCAGGAGCAGGGATATGAGCTGGAAGAGAGCTTCCCGGCGGATCGCAGTACTCTGCGCCAGCTGACGAAGTTTGCCGGAAGCGGCGGGGGACTGACCCTGAACTTCGATGCGATGTTGCTGGGCGAACGCATTTTCTGGGATCCTGCAACGGACACCCTGACGATTAAGGGCACACCACCCAATCTGCGCGATCAGCTGCAGCGCCGTACCAGCAGCAAATAAAAAAGCCGGGCTTAGCCCGGCTTTCATTCCCTGCACGCGGCGATCATTTCACCGGGTCGCGCCAAAAGAAAAGGGCCAGTTTCGCAACCGGCCCTTCTGCTTTCAACGAAGTTCGCGATTAAGCGCGAACGAAGTCGATGTGGAACAGTTTTGGCTTGAACGGGTGACGCTGAACAGCCTGAACTTTCACTTTAGTTTCTTTACCGTCAACTGACAGGGTCAGCACTTCGTCGTAGAAACCTGGCTTAGATTGCAGGTTCATTACGGAGTCGTGATCCAGGTCGATGGCAACAGCCGCTTCAGAACCACCGTAGATGATGGCCGGGAAACGGTTTGCTGTACGCAGGCGGCGGCTCGCACCCTTACCCTGCTCTTTACGTTCTACTGCATTGATAGTGAGCATTAATATATCTCTTTATTTAATTCCTGCTACAGGCGACCCAGTAACAGGCTGGTTATTCAATACCGCTGATGCACATGCAAAAGCGGGCGGCAGTATAGCCGTTATGCCGGATGGTAGCAAACGATATACCCGCCAGCCGGGCTCAGCATCCGGTTAGCCGGACCCGATAGCGCTCATTAGCGCAGCTCATTGGCACGGCGATAGCGACCCTGATAATCGAACATTTTTTCGCGGATCTGCCAGAACTGACCTTTGGCCCGCGCCACCACAAAGTCGGGATGACGTAGCAACGGCTGCAGCGCCAGCACGTCAGCGGCGCTCTGCCAGCCCAGCGGCACGCCGGGGGCGCGCTGATGCGGGCGCATAAAGAGCTGTTCAAACGCTTTGCGCTGGGCCGGTGTCTGCAGACGAAACCGTTCGCTGACGCTGGTGCCCTCCTCGTCATAATAGGTCGCCTTGAGCCATTCACCTTTGGCGTCACGGCCCTGTTCCAGCGTCATGCCGCCGCAGCGCAGCACCAGCGCATCTTTAAGCTTCAGCGCCGCTTTGAGCATATCGTCAGGATCGACCAGAATTTTGTCGCACTGGTGACAGCGCCGTGCGGCAATATCATTCTCTGCGCCGCAGTCGGGGCAGCTTTTAAAGCGGAAGCGGAAGTCACACTGTTCGCGCTCGCCCTCATCATCTTCCAGCACGCCCTGACAGCGTCGGCCAAAATGTTCGATAACCATGCCATCTTCGGTCGCCTTGCCCCAGAAGGTGTTGGCGAAACCGCAGGCGGGACAAAAAACCTGTACCGGCTGATTGTCGCTGGCCCCTTTGGGCGCGCCGACCTCGGGCGTAAAGAGATCGTGCGGATTACCGGCATAATCAAGAATCAGACAGTCGGTTTTACCGGGCGAGAGCCGCAGGCCGCGTCCGACGATTTGCTGATAGAGGCTGACCGACTCGGTCGGGCGCAGAATCGCAATCAGATCAACGTGCGGAGCATCAAACCCGGTGGTCAGCACCGCCACGTTAACCAGGAATTTCAGCTGCTGCGCCTTAAAGGCCAGAATCAGAGCATCGCGCTCTCTGGCAGGCGTTTCGGCTGACACCAGCGCGCTGTTAGCGGGCAGCAGCCGCAAAATTTCATGCGCATGCTCCACCGTTGAGGCAAAAATCATCACTCCCAGCCGATCTTCAGCGAACTCCACGATCTGACGGATAATATGGGGCGTCACGCGCTGCTGCTGTTTCAGTTCACGATTAAGATCGGCTTCGCTGAACAAGCCGCTGCTTTGTGCCGTCAGGCGGCTGAAGTCATACTGCACCACCGGCATATCCAGTCGCTCCGGCGGCACCAGAAACTGATGTTTAATCATGTAGCGCAGCGGCAGTTCATAGATACAGTCGCGAAACAGCGATTTTTCATCGCCACGCACCATGCCGTGATAGTGGAACTGATAAATCCAGCCTTTACCCAGCCGGAAAGGCGTGGCGGTCAGGCCCAGTAAACGCAGTTGCGGATTATGCTGACGCAGATGATTAAAGATCTGCTGATACTGACTCTCTTTATCATCACCGATACGGTGGCACTCATCGACAATCACCAGTGAAAAGGCGCTGTCGAACTGGTCGAGGTTACGCGCCACTGACTGCACGCTGCCAAACACCACTTTGCGCTGACTCTCTTTACGCTGAAGTCCGGCGGCAAAGATATCCGCCTCCAGCCCGTAAGCCTGATATTTACTGTGGTTCTGCGCTACCAGCTCTTTGACGTGCGCCAGCACCAGCACCCGGCCACGCGCCAGCCGTGCCAGCTCGGCAATGACCAGGCTCTTTCCGGCACCGGTCGGCAGCACAATGACTGCAGGCTGTTGATGACGACGGAAATGCGCCACGGTGGCATTCACCGCATCCTGTTGATAGGGGCGTAAGGTAAAAGACATGATGCTCACTTTTGCAAAACTGGGGGTAATTATGCCATGAAAGTGCGGTAAACGCGCTGTCAGGCTGGCGCGGATCACGTTATACTTCCCGCACATTTTCAACGGTTAACCAGGCCGTTTCAGATTCCCTCCGCAGTAACAGGCAAAACGAATTCATGCGACTCGACAAATTCATCTCTCAGCAACTGGAAATCAGCCGCGCCATCGCCCATCGCGAGATCCGTGGCCAGCGTGTCACCGTTAACGGGGAAATCGTACGCGATACCGCGTTTAAACTGCTGCCCGACCACGAAGTCGTCTATGACGGCAACGTACTGCAGATGCAGACCGGTCCACGCTACTTTATGCTGAACAAACCGCAGGGTTACGTCTGCTCAACCGACGATCCCGATCATCCCACCATCATCTATTTCATTGAAGAACCGATGTCATTCAAACTGCACGCGGCGGGGCGTCTTGATATCGACACCACCGGACTGGTGCTGCTGACAGATGATGGCCAGTGGTCACACCGTATTACCTCGCCACGTCATCACTGCGAGAAAACCTACCGTGTGACCCTGGAATCACCGGTCAGTGACGATACCGCCGCGCAGTTTACGGCGGGCGTGCAGCTGCACAATGAGAAGAGCCTGACTAAACCGGCTCAGCTGGAGGTGATCACCCCGACAGACGTCCGGCTGACACTGAGCGAAGGCCGTTATCATCAGGTAAAACGGATGTTTGCGGCAGTAGGCAATCGGGTCCTTGAGCTGCATCGCGAGCGCATCGGCGACATCGTACTGGACGCCGATCTGGAACCGGGCGAATATCGTGCGCTGACAGAAGAAGAGATCGCCAGCATCGGTCTGCCGAAAGAGCTGCAGACAAAATAACCGACGGGCCGGGCGGCCCGCATCACGACCATAAGGGCAGGAGAGGGTGTGCGTAAGGAAAAGAATTCGCCAACAGGACTGGTGGTCATCCTCGGTCTGTTAGCCATGCTGATGCCGTTGTCGATCGACATGTATCTGCCCGCCATGCCGCAGATTGCACGTGAGTTCGGCGTTTCAGCCGGTAGCGTGCAGATGTCGCTCAACCTCTACATTCTTGGCTTCGCAATTGGCCAGCTGATCTATGGGCCGCTGGCAGACAGCTATGGGCGTAAGCCGGTGATTGCGCTCGGCACCCTGATCTTTGCCTGCGCCGCCGCGGCCTGTGCGCTGTCGCAAACCATCGATCAGCTGATTACGATGCGCTTTCTGCATGGGCTGTCGGCTGCCGCAGCCAGTGTGGTGATCAATGCGTTAATGCGTGACAGTTACTCGAAAGAGGACTTCTCCCGCATGATGTCCTTTGTGATGCTGATTACCACCATTGCGCCGCTGCTGGCGCCGATCATCGGCGGCTGGCTGCTGGTGCTCTGGAGCTGGCACGCCATCTTCTGGGCGCTGGCGGGCGCGGCGTTAGTCACGACCGTGCTGGTGACCACGCAGATCCGTGAAACCCTGAAGCCGGAGCAGCGACAGCGCTTTCATCTGCGTACTACGCTCGGCAATTTCGTAACGCTGTTTCGCCACAAGCGCGCGTTCAGTTACATGCTGTCGAGCGGGTTCTCCTTTGCCGGGCTGTTTACCTTTCTCAATGCCGGTCCCTTTGTTTACATCGAACTGAATCACGTTTCACCGCAAAACTTTGGCTACTACTTTGGCCTCAATGTGGTGTTTCTGTTTGTCCTGACGCTGATTAACAGCCGCGCCGTGCGCCGCTTTGGCCCGGTGGCGATGTTCCGGATGGGACTGCTGATACAGTTCTGTATGGGCATCTGGCTGCTGCTGGTCAGCACCTTCAGCCTCGGCTTTTTGCCGCTGGTGATGGGGATCGCGATGTTTATCGGTTGCGTGTCGATGGTCTCATCGAATGCGATGGCGGTGATTCTGGATGAGTTTCCGCATATGGCGGGTACGGCATCGTCCCTGGCGGGCACCCTGCGTTTTGGCGTCGGGGCATTTGTCGGCGCGCTGCTGTCGCTGGTGAGTTTCAACAGCGCCTGGCCAATGGTCGGCACGATTGCACTGTGCGCGACAATCTCTCTGCTGCTCTTTTTCTACGCTTCACGTCCCCGCACTGCGTCCCGTTAATCGGGCGCAGTGGTTTCCCTCTGCAATGACCTGCCGACTTGCACGCCTCCTTACTTTGTTTCGATATTGTGAAAATATTTAGTTAAAAAAGTAATCACAATGCAGCTAAAATGATTGTTAACGGCGTGTGAACGCGGTACATATAGGCTGAAGTGCGATGTGAGTCGCAAAAAATGCGCTTCTGCAATCCACACGGACGGGCCATTAAACCCTGTCCGGACTCAGCGGTTATCAGGCCGCTTCCAACTGGGCTGCTTTGTGTTGCGACATAAACTCATCCGGGGAGAGTAAACTATGCTGCAACTTTCGATTGTGCATCGTCTGCCACAGCATTTTCGCTGGGCCAGCGATCACCACAGTGCTATCGAATCCGATGACACCACGCTGGACGAGCAGGATTTCGTTGCGCTGCGATTGATCAGCCATGACGGCATTCCGGCGTGGGAGATCCTTCAGCAGCTAAAAGAGGTTCTGGCGGATATTCAGGTCGATTGTAAAGTGGCCGAGTGCGAAGGACAGCCCTGCCTGTTCATTCAGCGTCGTGACGAAAGCGCCACCAACTGCTGCCTGAAAAATCAGGGCGTAGCGATTGCCGAGACTTTTATCGCAGGTTGAGTTGCGCCGACTGCAGCAGCTCGCGGGTATACCCGGCCGCGGGTGAAGCAAACAACCTTTCACACTCTCCCTGTTCAACCACTTCTCCCTGACGCAGCACAATAAGCTGGTGGCACAGGGCGCGCACCACATCCAGATCGTGACTGATAAACAGATAGCTGAGCTGCCGCTGCTGCTGTAAGCGGCGCAACAGCGTCAGAATCTGCTTCTGCACCGTGCGATCCAGCGATGAGGTCGGTTCATCCAGCACCAGCAACTCCGGCTCCAGAATCAGTGCACGCGCAATGGCAATACGCTGTCGCTGACCGCCCGAAAATTCGGCCGGATAACGATGGCGACTTTCCGCTTCAAGCCCCACCTCCGCCATCACCGCGATGACCCGCTGCTCCTGTTGCGCACGGCTAAGTTCGGGCTGATGCACCGCCAGGCCTTCCGCAATGATCTGCTGCACTGTCATACGCGGATTCAGTGAAGAGTTGGGATCCTGGAACACTACCTGAATGCGCTGACGCAGCGGCAATAACTGACGACGTGACAGCTGATGCAGCGGCTGGCCGTCAAACCAGACTTCGCCGCGCGAGGCAATCAGCCGCAGCAGTGCCAGCCCGGTAGTGCTTTTACCTGATCCGGACTCGCCGACCAGCCCCAGACTTTCGCCGCGCCGCAGGCTAAAGCTCAGACCGGAGAGCACCTGCTTTTCATCGGTCTGCCGGCGGAACAGCCCGCGCCGCAGCGGAAAGCTGACCTGAAGATTATCGACCCGAAGAATGACCGGCGCGTCTGCGGGCAGCGGCAGCGCTTTTCCTTC
This sequence comes from Panax japonicus, assembly GCA_020205505.1. Lineage (NCBI taxonomy): Eukaryota > Viridiplantae > Streptophyta > Magnoliopsida > Apiales > Araliaceae > Panax > Panax japonicus. The sequence goes on along the minus strand of JAINUV010001461.1, from coordinate 937,645 downwards.
CGGTTCGGCGGCCAGCAACTGCTGGCTGTAAGGGTGTTGCGGCTGATTCAGCAGGACCTGGCAGCGGTTCTGTTCGACGATGTGACCATTGCGCATCACGCTGACGTTATCCGCCAGCTGACGCACGATATTCAGGTTATGGGTGATAAACAGCATGCCCATATTCAGCTCCCGCTGCAGTTCACGAAGCAGCGTCAGGATCTGCGCCTGCACCGTCACATCCAGCGCGGTGGTCGGCTCATCGGCAATCAGCAGCTGAGGCTCGGTCAGCAGCGCCATGGCGATCATCACCCGCTGACGTTCCCCACCCGAGAGCTGGTGGGGGAAATCATTGAGCCGGGTGGCGGGCTGTCGTATCCCGACCCGATCAAGCACGCTGAGAATTTCACCGCGTGCCGCCGGACGACGCAGCCCGCGATGCAGCGACAGCACTTCATACAGCTGCTTCTCCACGGTGTGCAGCGGATTAAGCGATACCATCGGCTCCTGAAAAATCATCGCGATCTGGTTGCCGCGAATCCCACGCAGACGCTGCTCACGTGCGCGCAGCAGATCTTCACCGTTAAACAGAATCTCCCCGCTGGGATAAACCACCGCAGCCTCATGCAGCAGTCGCATCACCGACAGTGCCGTGACGCTCTTACCGGAACCCGACTCGCCCACCAGCGCCAGCGTTTCGCCCGCGTCGATGCGCAGTGAAACGTCATTCACGACCTGGCGAAGCGTCTCGCCCTGACGAAAGGCGACCGAGAGATGATTGATGGCAAGCAATGGCGTGTTCATTCAGGCTCCTTTGCCCGGATCAAAAGCGTCGCGTACCGCTTCGCCAATAAAAATCAGCAGCGAAAGCAGGATCGCCAGGGTGAAAAAGCCCGCCAGGCCTAACCAGGGTGCCTGCAGGTTATTTTTGCCCTGCAGCAGTAACTCGCCCAGCGAGGGCGAACCCAGCGGCAGGCCAAAGCCGAGAAAGTCGAGTGAGGTCAGCGTGGTAATCGATCCGCACAGAATAAATGGCAGAAAGGTCAGGGTGGCGACCATGGCATTTGGCAGCATGTGGCGCAGCATAATCCGGCCGTCGCTAACCCCCAGCGCCTGCGCCGCACGGATGTAATCAAAGTTTCGGGTACGCAGAAACTCGGCCCGGACCACGCTGACCAGGCTCATCCAGCCGAAAGCCACGGTGACCAGCAGCAGCCACCAGAAACCCGGCTGGATCACGCTGGAGAGGAGAATCAGCAGAAACAGCGCAGGCATGCCGGACCAGACTTCAATCAGCCGCTGCCCAATCAGGTCAATCCTGCCGCCGAAATAGCCCTGCACCGCGCCGACTACAATCCCGATGACGCTGGAGAAGAGCGTCAGCATCAGTCCGAACAGCAGAGAAATGCGCGTGCCATAGAGCAGGCGTGCCATCACGTCGCCGCCGTTGGCATCCGTGCCGAGCCAGTTCTGCGCAGAGGGCGGAGAGGGGAAGGGCACTTCGGTAGCAAAATTGATGGTGCTGTCGCTGAAACGAATCGGTGCCCATATGGCCCAGCCATTCTGCTCAATGCGCTGCCGCAGCCAGGGATCCTGATAATCCGCCGCTGTCGCCAGTACGCCGCCATAGTCGGTTTCGCTGTAGTCAAACAGCAGCGGCACTGTCCAGCGCTGCTGGTAACGCACCAGCAGTGGCTTGTCATTGGCAATCAGTTCGGCACCCATCGACAGCAGAAAGATGATCAGAAAGATCCACAGCGACCAGTAGCCGCGCCGGTTATGACGAAAGCGCTGCCAGCGCTGTTGATTTAGCGGAGAGAGCGTCATGAGCGGCTCCCGAAATCGATGCGCGGATCGACCAGCGTATAGGTCAGATCACTGAGAATATTCATCAGCAAACCTATCAGCGTAAAAATATAGAGCGTGCCAAACATCACCGGATAGTCACGTTGCAGAGTCGCATCATAGCCGAGTAGTCCAAGCCCGTTGAGCGAGAACATGACCTCGATCAGCACTGAACTGGTAAAGAACATGCTGATAAAGGTGGCGGGGAAGCTGGCGATCACCAGCAGCATCGCATTGCGAAACACATGGTGATAGAGAATACGGCGCTCCGGCACCCCTTTGGCGCGCGCAGTCACCACATAGAGCTTGCGGATCTCATCCAGAAACGCGTTTTTCGTCAGCATGGTCAGCGTGGCGAAGCCGCCGATCACTGTCGCCAGCACCGGCAGGGCGATATGCCAGAAGTAGTCCAGCACTTTGCCATACCAGGGCAATGTGTCGTGCTGCGCAGAGGTGAGGCCGCGCAGCGGAAACCAGTCCAGATAGCTGCCACCCGCAAACAGCACGATTAACATGATGCCAAACAGAAAAGCCGGGATGGAGTAGCCAATGATGATAAAAGCGCTGCTCCAGACATCAAAAGCGCTGCCATTGCGCACCGCTTTGCGGATCCCCAGCGGGATCGACACCAGGTAGATAATCAGTGTGCTCCATAATCCCAGACTGATCGAAACCGGCAGGCTCTCTTTAATCAGCCCAATCACCGAGGCACTGCGAAACAGGCTGTCGCCAAAATCCAGACGCAGGTAATTCCACAGCATCTCGCCGTAACGCTGCCAGAGAGGTTTATCGAAACCGTAACGCTGTTTAATCTCGGCAATCACTTCGGGATCCAGCCCGCGTGCGCCACGATACTGATTATCGGCAGGATTGAGATGACTGACGCTGGCGCGTGAACCGGCGCTGTCTGCGCCGCTGCCGGGCAGACCGGTTGTCTGACCAAACTGAATGTTAGCCAGCGCCTGATCGACCGGTCCGCCGGGCGCGATTTGCACGATAAAAAAATTAAGCGTGATGATCGCCCATAACGTCGGGATGATCAGCAGCAATCTGCGCAGAAAGTAAGCGGCCAACGGTGATCTCCTTAGCGTTTGCTGGCCGGCAGGCGTCCGGCTTTGTTTGTGTCGTACCACCAGTTTTCCAGTCCGACGCTGTAGGCTGGCTTGCGGGCAGGGTGAGAAAACTTATCCCAGTACGCCAGCCGCTGCTCTGCGTTGTACCACATCGGGATCATATACGCATTCCACAGCAGCACCCGGTCCAGCGCCTGGGCCAGCGGCCGCAGCGCGGCGGGATCGCCCTGATGCGCCACAATCTGTTTCACGAAATGATCGACTACAGGCTCTTTGACCCGCGCGGTATTCCACGACGAGGCGATAAAGTCAGACTGCCACAGGATCTGCAGACTGGAGGTCGGGATCGGCATTGCCCCATAGACCGTGGCAATCATGTCATAGTCGCCTTCGCGCCAGCGCCGCAGATACTGTGAGTTGTCGATCTGCCGCAGGTTCAGCGTAATGCCAAGCCGGGAAAGATTGTGCTGGAACGGTAACGCCCAGTCGGTATTGGTGCCACCGCGTAGCAGGAGTTCTATGGTAAACGGCTGACCGGTTTTATCATTGACCAGACGGCGATTTTTTATCTGCCAGCCCGCCTGTTTCAGCAGGTCAGACGCTTTTAACAGGCTGGCGCGGTCATAGCCGCTGCCGTCGGTTTTGTGTGGCTGATAAGGCTGGCTGAACAGCTCAGGTGGCAGTTGCGCGCGCCAGGGTTCAAGCAGGGTCTGCTGCTGTGCATCCGGCACGCCGCTGGCCGCATACGTCGTGTTCTGGAAATAGCTGCTGGCGCGCTGCCAGGCACCGTAATAGAGCGCCTTGTTCATCCACTCGAAATCGAACATCAGTGACAGCGCCTGGCGCACGCGGCGATCCTGGAACAGCGGTTTTTCATTGTTGAATGCCAGCCAGCGGGTATCGATAGCGGCATCGTTAGGCGTGGTCTCTTTGACGATGCTGCCATCGTCAAAATTGCGGCCACGATACTGAGTGGCCCATTTCTTTGCCGATGTCTCTTCACGCAGATCGTAAGCACCCGCCTTGAAGGCTTCAAATGCCACATTGTCATCCAGATAGTAGTCATAGCGCATTCGATCAAAATTAAAGCGTCCGCGATTGACCGGCAGATCAGCAGCCCAGTAATCTTTTACCCGGCTGAACTCAATAAACTGTCCCAGCTTCCAGCGAGTGATGCGATAGGGTCCGCTCGACAAGGGTGGCTCGCTTAACGGCTCATTAAACTTCTTATCGCGCCAGAACGACTCTGCGATAACCGGCAGCGTCAGTAAGCCAAGCAGCAGATCTTTATCCGGCTTCTGTGCCTCGATGCGTACAGTGAGATCGTTCAGCGCTTTAACGGTCACGCCACGGTAGGCGACGCGAAATTGAGGCACGCCCTCGGTCATGAATTTCTGATAGGTGAACGCCACGTCGCGGGCGGTGATGGGTGTGCCATTCTGAAAACGTGCGCGGGGATTAAGGCGGATCTCAATCCATGTAAAATCGCTGGCGTAGCGCGCTGACTCGGCAATCAGCGGATAATAACTGCCAGGTTCATCGTCTGAGCTGGTGTAAAGCCCATCATAAAGCGTGCCGGTGTTAATGCCCGGATTACCGCGAGAAGCGTAGCGGTTGAAGTTGTCGTAAGTGCCCACTACCGCCATGGTGATGCTGCCGCCTTTGGGTGCGCGGGGATCGGCGTAGTCGTAATGGCTGAAGCCGGGCGGATATTTCGCTTCACCGGCCTGGGTGAACGCGTAGCTTTGCTGGACAGAGGCCGCCAGCAGCGGGGCGCTGAGCAGGCTGCACAGCAGCAGAAGTCCGGAACGAAGCAGCATGCACTCTCCTGTCAGATGTCTGGCGCGATTCGGGCCAGGTAGTGTCAGGCGTTATGACGCCGGAAATAGTCTATCAGCGTTTCCGGCCGCAGCGGACGGCTAAAGATGTAACCCTGCAGATGGGTCACACCGCGGTTAATCAGCCAGGCAGCCTGCTCGCCGGTTTCTACCCCTTCGGCCACACTTTTCAGGTTCAGCTTCTTCGCCAGCTGCAGCACGGTATCGAGTACCGGCGAGGTCAGGCTATCCGTACCGATGCTCTGAACAAAGCCGCGATCGATTTTCAGATAATCAAAGTCATAACGTTCCAGATAGATCAGCGCGCTGTGACCGGTACCGAAATCATCAATGGCGATATGGATCTGCTGCTGATGCAGCCAGTCAAACAGTTCTCCGACGTTATCGTCGCGCACCATGGCTCGCTCGGTGATCTCAAACACGTAAGTAAAGTGGTCCGCAGGCATGGTATCAAGCCAGCGCAGCACATCCTGACGGAAACCGCTGTCAGCCAGATGCAGGGGCGAAATGTTGAGGCTGAGGCAGGCATGACGGGGAATGGTATGACACAGCAGGTGGGCATCACGGGAAACCAGCTGAAACAGATGTCGGGTCAGGGGAATAATCAGGTTCTGCGCCTCGGCATAGTGAATAAACACATCGGGCGGAATCGGGCCTTTCGTCGGGTGGGTCCAGCGCAGTAACGCTTCCATCCCATACGGCTGACCATCATGGGAGGTGACCAGCGGCTGATATTCGACGTGAAATTCACCGCGCTTCATGCCCCGAATCAGCTCTTTACCAGGGCGCTGATAAACCGACAACAGCAGCCAGCAAGCGCCTGAAACCAGCAGCGACAGTAGCAGGCCGCTCAGCAGGATATTCTGATAATCGCTGAATGCCAGAGTGGAACCGTACAACACAAACTGCAGCGGATAGCCTGTCAGCGCCTGCCGGTGCAGCGGCGTCGGCAGGTTTTTATTCTGCATGACGACGGACTGCCAGCTGGTTAAGGCACTGCGTTGTGCCACCAGTGCCATACCGGTGATTTCCGGATGCCCGGACGCCAGCAGCTGATAGGGTGCCAGGGTAATATTCAGCGTCGCGAAAACGCCTGACTGCAGACTGCCGGGATTTTTGATCCACAACGCCAGCGCCGGTTTATTGGGCTGCAACGGCGTGCCCGGCATCAGTTGCAGATCGATATCACGTGACATATCACTCAGGGGCGCAATCACATTGAGCGGCAGATTAAAACTGCCGGTGGCCGAGGAGCAAAAGGCATTACCTTCGTTAACCAGCAGGATGGCGCGAAGATTTCCGGCAAAGGCGGCGCGTGAGGTGAGTTCACGATTGATGGTACTGCAGGCAGTGTGGGTAAACGGAAGCAGGGGACTGAGGGTACTGTTAATCAGGCTGGAGAGCGTTTGCTGTAATGCCGTGCGGCTGTTTTCCAGCAGTTGCTGATGCTGTCGTTCTCGCTTCTGCCAGGTCTGGTGAAGCGAGAGTGCAGCAAATAACAGAAAGAATAAGCCGCCAGCTATCGCACTACTCCATGCGATACGGCGAGGATAGGTGGCATGGCGCCGTAGCGCCCCCGACAGTGGCATGAGGAGCTTCCCCTAATCAAATTATTATTATGTTATTGCGCACGACGGCTTCGGTTTAAGCGACCGAGAATATAACGAGACGGCGGGAAATGTCTTGTTATTAATCTGAATCAGAATGCTTTTGTCTTATATAACTGCTGGTAAAAATGATTAAAGGCGAAAAAAAACGCTGCATAAGCAGCGTTTCATGTTCTCTGGCTGAGAGAAGATCGAAAGTGGTTATCAGGTCGGGTTACGACTTAATACACGGCGTCCTTCACGGTAGCGCTTTTTCCAGTAATCATCATTCAGACTGGAGATCATCACGCCACTGCTGGTCGAGGCATGAACGAAGTTATCGTTGCCAAGATAGATGCCAACGTGACGGCCCGTAGAGCCTGCACGGAACATCACCAGATCGCCGGGACGCAGTTTACTGCGGGTAATCTCTTTACCGGTGTCCTGCTGCTGCGAGGTAGAACGCGGTAATTCTAAGCCAAACTGATCGCGGAAGGTGCGTTGTACAAAGGCGGAACAATCGATCCCGCGTTTGGTATCGCCACCGAGGCGATAGCGCACACCTTTCCAGACGGCGTATTGTTCCATGATGCGCGACTTAACGTCGACATTACGCACCATTTCTTCAAACTCATCCTGAGACGCCTGAAGTAAAAAACCATTGTGGTTGTTAACTTCATGATTCTCGTTATTCGCGTTTTGACTGCTATGGGTACTGCTACAAGCTGAGAGGAGTGTTGCCAGCGCCACTGCGGGCACGATCCGCAAGATATATCTCAGTATTGGTTGAGACTTGACCATTATTCGGGTTTTCCTTCGATTTCCTTACGACAAGATTGTCGCCAGCCAGATGACAAAACAGGGAGATTAATAAGCGAAACAGACTAAGACAAATCCTTAATTACTAAAATGTGTTAATGGACACATTTTAACGGTAAAAAATCCGAATTTTCTGCCGCTTTTGCCTCACTGCGACTGAGGTTAACTGATTACAGACGCCGTGGCGAGTGCTTTTAATCAATTTCATATAGGTTTTTTTGATGTGAAATCAAACCGTAACACACTGACTACTTTAGCTACAATTGTGGACAAATGATGGTGAGAACAGGGTGTTAAAGGGGGGCTAATTCGGAGCATAGCCGCTATTTTTAGAGTTTTCTTTATTGACAGAGGATATTGGTGACTATTTAACCTGCCAGCAGGGTCATAACCTTTTCTTTTCGTGAATTTAATTAGCAGGCTAATAGTGATGGGGTGTTTTTTATAAGCGCGGGCGGTTCAAACCAGGGGTTTAAATCGCCCGCGCTTAACATTTACGTCACGGGCTTATATTTACCCGGCAATTTGCGATAAAACCAGTTAACCAATACGTCACTGGCTGGCGTTAATAGCCACCAGCTCAGACCGACTAATACCACCGACATTGAACCGACGGCAACATCGGTAAACCAGTGCGCACCGGCCATGATGCGTGGCAGTGAAAATATCACCACAATAGCCGTGGCAATTAAAAAGCGGCTGAAACCAAAATAACGCCAGATAAAGCAGGCGAAAATGATCAGCATCATACCGTGGTCGCCGGGAAAGCTATCTTTCGAAGCATCTTTAGCGGGAATACCGGTCAGTTCACTGACGCGATGCACGTTTTCGAAGAACAGTGTCGGACTGGAGTGTTTAACCGGCAATAAATGGCCCAGCTGATTGAGAACGACGGCGGTCAGCAGCATGGTGATGCCGATTGCCAGCATCCGGCGCTGCGCCTGTGGCGTTTCGCGCCGCCAGATCGACAGGTAAAGCAGCCCCATCGCCAGCAATGACACCGCATCAAAACCACGATAATTCGTGATAGCGACGATCAGCGCGAACAGCGGATGGGTCACCATCTGGCTATTGAAGCCAAAGAAAATAGATTTATCGACGCCGAACCAGAAGCCATGTTCCGGGGGCAGATACCATGACAGAAATAGCACCACGCCCAGTGCATTAAGCAGCAGGATAGTAATAAGGCGAGTTACGCGCATAGTTAAACTCATTATTATTAAAAATAACCGCCGACAATACCTCTGTCAGCGTAAACGGCACTTCAACAATGCCGATTGTAGTCGATTCCAGTCAGCCTGTTGAGAATGAATGATCTCAATGCGGCTATCTGATGGCGGTGAGGGGAGTGTTTCACTCTGCAGCTCATTTGCCTGGCGATTGATACGCAGAGCGCCTTCTTTCGTGCGCATCACTCCTTTAACGCGATCTACCGGCGCCTGCCGAACCCATTCCAGCAGCGTGCCGCTGTCGAACAGCGTATCACCATCAAACAGCCAGCCGCAGGCGCTATAGCCCTGTCCGTGGTTCAGCGCCCGACGCCAGCGCGCCTCGCCATTCAGTCGCAACGCCGCCAGACCGCTGGTGGGACCCGACGAATGATGATGCTGCGGCACGGGAAGCTCGCGCGGCTGCCGGGGTGTATCCAGCAAGGAAAGGGGGATCTGACCAAATTCTGTCTCTATCAGAGGACGCGCAGGCTGCATCTGCTGCTGCCAGTCAGCCAGGCGCTGACGATCCGCCTGATCCCAGCAGTCGCGCTTATTAGCGATAATAAGGTCGGCGGCAGCCAGCTGATCGCGGAAGTTTTCATTGGCAACGATACGAGGATCGGCCAGCTGACGCGCATCCAGCAGCGTCAGTGTGGCATTCAGTTGCAGCCAGGACTGATAGACGGGCGCACTCAACATCTCCAGCACCTGACGAGGATGGCCCAGGCCGGTTGGCTCGATCAGCAGCCGATCGGGTTTACTCTTCAGCAGCATATTCAGCCCGACCTGCATCGGCAGGCCATTAACACAGCACAGGCAGCCGCCGGGGATCTCTTTCAGCGTGGCACCGCGATCGGCCAGCAGGGCGCCGTCGATCCCGATCTCGCCAAATTCATTAACCAGCACCGCCCAGTTTTCCCCGGACGGCCTGGCAGCCAGCAGATGGCAGAGCAGCGTGGTTTTGCCGCTGCCCAAAAAACCGGTAATCAGATTAACGCGTGTCATGGGAGTGACTCCTGCCGGGATATAACGTGATAATGTAATAACATAACACTATCACGATCGGCAGCAGGCTTCTGATTTAGTCTGCACGGCCCATATAGCGGCGTTCAGCAATATGGATGCGGATGCGGTCACCGTTGCTGAGGTATTCCGGTACCTGGATTGAGAGGCCTGTACTCATACCGGCGGGTTTGGTGCGGGCGCTGGCGGAAGCACCTTTAATGCCTGGTGAGGTATCAACAATCTCCATATCCACGGTTTGTGGCAGTTCCAGCGCCAGCACCTGACCTTCCATCGTCAGCACGTGAATGCCAGGGATACCGCCTTCGGGGATAAACAGCAGCTCTTCTTCAATCTGCTCCTGTTTAAAGGCGTAGGGGGTGTAATCCTCATCATCCATAAAAATATATTCGTCACCATCTATATATGAGAAGGTCACGCTGCGACGGCTGAGCGAAATCGCATCAATAATCTCGTCGCCTTTAAAGCGCTCTTCCACTTTTAAACCGGTGCGGACATCGGTAAAGCGCATTTTATACAGGGTGGCGGCACCGCGTGCGCTGGGGCTCTGGACATCAATATCTTTAACCAGCAGCAGTTTACCGTTGTGCGTGACGGCCATCCCTTTTTTGATTTCATTGGCTTTTGGCATTGCTGTTCTCGCTATCTTGAGAGTGAAGTGCGCGCAACGTTACTCGCGCCGACGAAAACTGGCAATATCACCGGCGTGAAATTTTGTCTCAGGCCGCGGCTTTCATGGCAATTGCCGCCCCGGACTGCTATTGTCGCCGCGACTTTCTCTGCCTCAGCACAGCATGCAATGCCGTAGCCAGGGCGGTGCCTGTTGCACAGCGCCCTCTATCTCTTCACCGATTTCTGGCATGCCCGACAGTGAACGATTTAAGCAGGAAGTTAAGAGTTGAAGGGTGTGGTGTCGCTCCCTCTGAGGTTCTGTTACTGTCTGTTGTATCCTGAAGGTCGCGTAAGAGGTGTTAATGCAGTGTCGTATTGATTGTGGTGCCTGCTGCATCGCGCCGTCAATCTCCAGCCCCATTCCCGGAATGCCGCAGGGTAAACCCGCGAATGTCCGCTGCATTCAGTTATCGGATGAAAATTTGTGCATGATTTTCGGTTCAGATTTAAGGCCGAAAGTATGCGGAAGTCTGCAACCTTCAGTTGATATGTGTCTTACAGACCGTACCTCAGCCATGACCTACCTGATTGAGCTTGAAGCCAGCACACGTGCCTGATAACCCTCCCACCGCTTAGATTCAATCCAGCGTCAGCAGTTAGCTGACCCAGTCTTCCAGCTGCAATCCGGGTACCCGTTCAAACTCGCGTGTGTTATTGGTCACAAGAATAGCCCTGGCCGCAATGGCATGCCCGGCAATCGCGGTGTCGTTGGGACCAATGGGCGTTCCGGCAGCAGCCAGCGCCGCTTTGATTTCAGTGGTTGCATCTACCGCTGCGCGATCCCATGAAAGCACAGCATCAAGACGTGCGCAGAATGCATCCACCAATTGTATATGCCGTGGTGAAGCTTTCTTTCCGATTGCACCGAAACGCATTTCAGCATAAGTAATTGCAGAGACCACAATCCGGTGGTTGCGCAGCACCGCCTGTTCCAGTCGCCGGATGACCTCTTCAGGCTGCTCACGCATAATAAATGAGCAAATATTAGTGTCGAGCATATAGGTCTTGTTCACAGGTCAAAACGTCCCTCATCGCTGACAACGTCTTCACGCTGTGCCATGAAGTCAGAGTCAGCTTTTTCAAACTGGGTAAATGAACGCCATGTAGGCCTGACAGGACGCAGGATAATAGCATCTCCTTCCCTGATAATTTCCAGCTCGCTCACCCCCTCAAAATCCATGTCGCGAGGCAGGCGGATGGCGCGATTATTGCCATTTTTAAATACCGAGACGATTCTCATCTTTGACGCTCCTCTTAAAATTTGTGGCCCGAACGCAGGCATCAGTAACATCCTGGATGAACGTATTGACTCAGTTTATGCCAGCCCTCAGTAAATGTATAGGTCAGGCATATGCGCATGCTACAAACGTTATTTTACAGGCCGGATACAAAAAAATATTCAGGCATACAGCCTATTCGACGATTCGCGCCCTGAGGCGCTGACGCTGCTGAAGTTTTTCGGTCCACTCATTCTCACTTTACAGCAGCAGCGTCAGCCTGTTCGCCCGCTAATCCCCTAAAGCTGCCCGAAATGTGCGTAACGTCAAAAATCTGCTACGCCGTTTGCGCATTTTCTTGCCTGGTGAAAGCGGCTGTACCACAATCCCTGAAACGTTTCAGCGGTGACTGCGCCACCTGTTTTCCACAGCATGGCGTAAAAACTTTCTCACTGGCTGAAACGATTCAATCTCAGCAAGCGAGGAGAATTATGTTCCAGCTCGAATTGCAGGCCATCCATACCGGAGCCAGCGCCCAGAATAAAGAAGAGGCCATTCGTCAGGTTGCTGCCGCGTTAACCGCGGCGGGCAATGTGACCGAAGGGTACGTCAACGGGATGCTGGCGCGCGAACAGCAGACCTCAACCTTTCTTGGCAACGGCATCGCAATCCCTCATGGCACCACCGATACCCGCGATCTGGTGCTGAAAACCGGCGTTCAGGTTTTCCAGTTTCCGCAGGGCATTGCCTGGGGTGACGATCAGACAGCCTATGTTGCCATCGGGATTGCCGCTAAGTCGGATGAACATCTGGCGCTGCTGCGTCAGCTGACCCATGTGCTGAGCGATGACACCATTGCAGAACAGCTAAAAACCGCCTCTGCTGAAGATCTTCGTGCGTTGCTGATGGGCGAGAAACAAGCCGCTGAATTCAGCTTCGACACCTCATTAATCACGCTCAACGTGGCTGCCAGCGATCTGATCACCCTCCAGGCGATGAACGCCGGTCGGCTGCAGTCCGCTGGTGTGGTGGATGCCAGCTACGTCGCGGACGTGGTTTCAACGCCTCCGCTGAATCTGGGTCAGGGCATCTGGCTCAGCGACAGCAGCCTCGGCAACCTGCGCAGCGGCGTGGCTATCAGCCGCGCTGAACATGCCTTCGACCATCAGGGCGAATCGGCTGCGATGTTAATCAGCGTTTCGGCGACCGATGAACGTCCGCTGGAAGTGCTGGGTTACCTCAGCGCCTTGCTGCAGCAGGGCAAAGCGGATCGTCTGTTGAAAGCGGATGCTGCAGGCGTTTACGCACTGCTCACCAGCGAAGTCGATGAGCAGGCTGACGTGCTGACTGCTGAATTTACCATTCGCAACGAACACGGCCTGCATGCCCGTCCGGGCACGGCGCTGGTCAGCGTGATCAAGCAGTTCAACAGCGACATCACCGTAACCAATCTCGACGGCAGCGGCAAACCCGCTAATGGCCGTAGCCTGATGAAAGTGGTTGCGCTGGGCGTGAAGAAAGGCCATCGCCTGCGCTTTACCGCCAGCGGTGAAGATGCACAGCAGGCACTGAACGCGATTGAAGAAGCGATCACCAGTGGTCTGGGTGAGGGGGCATCATGAGCAGACGCGTCGCCACCATTACGCTGAATCCGGCGTATGACCTGGTGGGATATACCCCTGAAATTGAACGTGGCGAAGTCAACCTGGTGAAAACCACCGGGCTGCATGCTGCGGGCAAGGGCATCAACGTAGCCAAAGTACTTAAAGATCTGGGTATCGACGTCACCGTCGGTGGCTTCATGGGGAAAGAGAATCAGGACGGTTTCCAGCAGTTGTTCAGCGAGCTGGGCATAGCCAACCGTTTCCATGTTGTGCCAGGCCGTACCCGTATCAACGTCAAACTCACTGAACAGACCGGTGACGTCACCGATCTGAATTTCTCCGGTTTTCAGGTGACGGCGCAGGACTGGGATCGTTTTACTACAGATTCCCTGACCTGGCTGGGCCAGTTCGATATGGTCTGCGTCAGCGGTAGCCTGCCAGAGGGCGTCGACCACGATGCCTTTACCCGCTGGATGACCGAACTTCGCACCCACTGCCCATGCATCATCTTTGACAGCAGCCGCGAGGCGCTGGTGGCAGGACTGAAGGCGGCACCGTGGCTGGTTAAACCTAACCGCCGTGAGCTGGAAATCTGGGCCGGTCGCAAACTGCCAACCCTGCAGGATGTGATTGGCGCTGCGCACGAACTGCGCGAGCAGGGCATCGCCCATGTGGTGATTTCGCTGGGCGCAGAAGGCGCTCTGTGGGTCAACGCTTCTGGCGAATGGATCGCTAAACCGCCGGTGTGCGAAGTGGTCAGCACCGTGGGTGCAGGCGACTCAATGGTTGGCGGCCTGATTTATGGCCTGCTGATGCGTGAATCCAGCGAACACACGCTGCGTCTTGCGACTGCCGTGGCGGCGATGGCAGTCAGCCAGAGCAATGTTGGCGTTTCCGATCGTACTCAGTTGGCCGCAATGATGGCGCGCGTCGACTTACAACCCGTTAACTGACAGCAGGAGAGCGATAATGAAAACGCTGCTGATTAAAGACCCTACACTGGGACTGGCTTCCGCATATATGGCGCAACAACGTCTGGCGGCTGCCGCCGCTGCGGCGGGCCTGACCCTGACTGATAATCCTGCCGACGCTGAACTGGCGATTGTGCTGGGCAAAAACGTGCCGGACGATGCGGCACTGAACGGCAAAGCGGTCTGGCTGGGCGATATCCAGCTGGCAGTACGTGAGCCAGAAACCTTCCTGAACCGCGCGAAAGCAGAAGCGAAAACCTGGCAGGCACCGGCTGCGGTAGCAACGCCTGCAGCAGGCGCACCTGCTGCACCGGCTCAGGCTGGCGCGCAGAAACGCGTCGTCGCGGTGACCGCCTGTCCGACCGGCGTGGCGCACACCTTTATGGCTGCCGAGGCCATTCAGGCTGAAGCGACCCGTCGCGGCTGGTGGGTGAAAGTTGAAACCCGTGGTTCAGTGGGAGCCGGTAACGCGATCACTCCGGAAGAAGTCGCTGCCGCCGATCTGGTGATCGTCGCAGCTGATATCGAAGTCGACCTGGCGAAATTTGCCGGTAAGCCGATGTACCGTACCTCAACCGGTCTGGCGCTGAAGAAAACCGCACAGGAGCTGGATAAAGCGGTAGCAGAAGCGAAGCCGTACAAAGCGGCGGCTGGCGGACAGAGCAATTCCAGTGAAGAAGAGAAGAAAGGCGGAGCAGGGGCTTATCGTCACCTGCTGACCGGTGTTTCTTATATGCTGCCGATGGTGGTTGCGGGTGGTCTGAGCATCGCGCTGTCGTTTGCCTTTGGTATCACGGCATTTAAAGAGCAGGGCACGCTGGCTGCGGCGCTGATGCAAATTGGTGGTGGCAGCGCCTTTGCCCTGATGGTGCCGGTGCTGGCGGGCTTTATCGCCTTCTCCATCGCTGATCGTCCGGGTCTGACGCCGGGTCTGATTGGCGGTATGATCGCCACCAGCATTAACGCAGGTTTCTTAGGCGGTATTATCGCGGGCTTTATTGCCGGTTATGCGGCGAAGCTGATCAGCGGCAAAGTTAAACTGCCGCAGAGTATGGAAGCGCTGAAACCGATACTGATTATTCCCCTGTTCGCCAGTCTGATCACCGGTTTGCTGATGATCTACGTAGTGGGTAAACCGGTTGCTGGCATCATGAACGGCCTGACGCACTGGCTGGCCAACATGGGAACGGCGAATGCGGTCCTGCTGGGTGCCATTCTGGGCGGCATGATGTGTACCGATATGGGCGGTCCGGTAAACAAAGTGGCTTACGCGTTTGGCGTCGGCTTACTGAGTTCGCAGACCTATGCGCCAATGGCAGCCATTATGGCAGCCGGTATGGTGCCACCGCTGGCGATGGGGCTGGCGACGCTGGTTGCCCGTCGTAAATTCAATAAAGGTCAGCAGGAAGGTGGTAAAGCAGCACTGGTTCTGGGTCTCTGCTTTATCTCTGAAGGCGCGATTCCGTTCGCTGCCCGTGACCCGATGCGCGTTCTGCCTTGCTGTATCGTTGGCGGTGCAACCACCGGCGCGATCTCCATGGCGATTGGCGCAAAACTGATGGCTCCGCACGGTGGACTGTTCGTACTGCTGATCCCTGGCGCGATTACCCCGGTTATCGGCTATCTGATGGCGATTATCATCGGCACCGCGATTGCGGGTCTGAGCTATGCGGTACTGAAACGTCCGGAAGAGCAGCTGGTAAAAGCCTGATTTGCAGAAGTGCATAATCTGCTGAAGTGAAAATAACAGGGAGCCGGATGGCTCCCTGTTTGCTTTTACAGACGGTTCCCGAAGTCAAAGCGACGGGAGCATACGCCTGGAGTAAAGCATCGCGGGCCATGGACAAAAAGCCGGGAGCGTTTTTGAACAACGCAAAGCGTTGGCCCGGCTGCGGGCGCACCTCAGGGATGAGGTGCGTAATCGCCCGCGCTGCGCCTGCCAGGGATGGCGTTTTTTTGCGTCTTTACGGAAGGCGTATGCTCCCTGAGCCAGCGTTCTATCTAAACGAAAAGGGAACATGCCAGCCAGTTAAGCGACAGATGATAACGCAGTCTGGTGCCGCTCAGGGGCTGGCGGTCCTCGCGCCGCTGCGCGGTTCCTTCACTTCATTCGCCTGCCTGACGGACCGCCGGGGATGGCACATCCTGTGCCGCCCCGCCTTTCGCCCGCGTCCTGCGGGCTCTCCTGGCAGACTCATTCTGTTCAGCGCTGCGGATTGCCTGCTCCTGATCGCCACCAGTCTGCTCTTAAGCTTCTGGTGCGTGCTGTTAAAAAGGGCACGAGAGTGGAGGCCTGAGCGCCTCTGCTGCTGAAAGGGCTATCCGCAGCGCTGAGGCGTGACGGCGGGCCAGAAGTCCACGCCGGGAAGCGTGGACAGTTCGGGGCCGGCCAGGGAGGGCCGATCCCCGAACGGTTCGTCGGCACGACGTCAAAGCCGAAGGTACCGCGTGAGCGGCGCGAGGACGGCCCGGCAGCAGCAGAGGTGCGCTGGCCCGCACTGCGGCTCGCTCGTCCAGAAAAAAAGGCTGCCACGTCTGACCGTGACAGCCTTTACAAATCTAATCTTAACTGAGCAGCATTAAGCCAACCGGCTCCCTTTTACTATCCCTGCTGTTCGGCTTTCAGCCAGGCAATCTCATCTTTCCAGATATCAGGATTAATGGTCTCCAGAATCAACGGGATGCCATCGAACCGCGGATCTTTCATCAGCCAGCTAAACGCTGTTTTGCCGATATTGCCTTCACCCAGGCTGTGATGGCGGTCAACGCGACTGTCGAAGGCGCTTTTGGCATCGTTAAGGTGCATGCCGCGCAGATAGTTAAAGCCGACAATGCGCTCAAATTCGGCGAAGGTCGCTTCGCAATCCGCTTCGGTACGCAGGTCATAACCACCGGCAAACGCATGGCAGGTATCAATACAGACGCCGACACGCGACTTATCTTCAACATGCTCAATAATGGTGGCGAGATGCTCGAAGCGGAAACCCAGATTACTGCCCTGACCGGCGGTATTCTCAATGACGGCGGTCACGTTCTGGCTCTGGTCGAGGGCGATGTTGATCGACTCCGCAATCCGCTTCAGACAGGCCTCCTCATCAATCTGATGCAGATGGCTGCCAGGATGGAAGTTCAGCAAAGTCAGGCCGAGCTGGTCGGCACGTCGCAGCTCATCAATAAAAGCCGCGCGGGATTTCTCCAGCGCCTCTTCAACCGGATGACCCAGGTTTATCAGGAAACTGTCGTGCGGCAGGATTTGCTGCGGACCGAATTTGTACGTCTCGCAGGCGGCGCGAAAAGCATCAATCACCTCAGTCGAGAGCGGGGCAGCCTTCCACTGACGTTGATTTTTAGTAAAGAGCGCGAAGGCGGTGGCTTCTATTTCATGGGCGCGGATCACTGCCTGATCCACGCCACCTGCCGCACTCACGTGTGCGCCAATATATTTCATGCCTTTCTCCTGGGGCTGTGCACGGATGAGACGGCATGATACCCGATGCCGCTAGCCCATGAAATGTTGCACCAGCAGATTGATTGCACCGCCGCCCGCGATTAACCAGACAAACACCAGCGCACCCAGCAGCAGCGGTTTAACGCCTGCCTCACGCAATGCCCCGAAACGGGTGGTCAATCCCAGCGCCGCCATCGCCATCGCCAGCAGCAGACCCGCCAGCTGATTCAGCGTAGCCACCACCGCGGCAGGCAGCAGCTGCAGCGAGTTAAACAGTGCGACGGCAATAAACAGCAGGGCGAACCAGGGAAATGTCACAGCCTGACGCGCGTTGCTTCCTTGACGTTTGCCGCGTATCACGGCGCTCAGGCAGAGCAGAAAGGGAGCCAGCATCATTACCCGCAGCATTTTGGCAATGACCGCGCTGTTCTCGGCTTCCGGGCTGATGCTGTGTCCGGCGGCCACCACCTGCGCCACTTCATGGATGGTTGAGCCGGTAAAAACCCCGAACTGCGATGCACTGAGATCCGGGAACAGCTCATGCGCCAGCGGCCACAGCAGCGGATAGATAAAAATCGCCAGCGTGCCGAACAGCACCACGGTCGCGATAGCCACCGCAACTTTCGACGGCGCGGCTTTCACTACCGGCTCGGTCGCCAGTACAGCCGCAGCACCGCAGATACTGCTGCCCGCACCAATCAGCCAGACGGTATCGCGATCCAGCTTCAGCAGCCGCATGCCCAGCAGGCAGGTTATCAGGAAGGTGCTGGTCAGGGTCAGCGCATCAATCAGGATGCCGCTGAAACCGACGTCAGCAATTTGCTGTAAAGTGATGCGAAAGCCAAACAGGATGATCCCCAGCCGCAGCAGTTTCTGCTTAGCCAGCAGCACGCCGTTGTCGCAGCGTGACGCCAGCGGCGAATAGATGCTGTTACCGACCAGGATGCCCAGCATAATCGCCAGAGTCAGTGAACCCAGCCCCAGCGCGGCAATCATCGGTTGCTGCGCCAGCCAGCTGGCTGCCCCGGCAATCACGGCGGTCAGCAGCAGACCCGGGATCCAGAGCGGAACGGGATGATGCGGTTTAGCGATGCTCAGTTCAGTCATGGTGGTCACTCCTCCTGGTTGAGACCCGATCATGACGGCGACTGGCTTAAAAGTGAAATTGATAATATATTTATAATTAACCAGAATAAACGATAAGGCAGCAATCATGATAGTTTCGCGTCTGCGCCGCTGGGCGACGTTGATCAAAAGAGATGTGTTTGTGCTGGGGTTTGCCTTCCGCGATCCCCGCACACCCTGGTGGAACAAGCTGGGGATGCTGGGGCTGGTCGCCTATGGCATCAGCCCGATCGATCTCATTCCTGATGTCATCCCCTTTGTCGGTCTGCTGGATGACGCGGTGATTATTCCGACGGGCGTCATGGTGCTGCTGCGTTTACTGCCGCGAGAGGTGCGCATCAGCAGCAGCGAGCGGGCGCAGTCTCAACGTTCGCGTGGCAAAAAGATTGCAGGCTGGCTGGTGGCGATAGGGCTGATCTGGCTGGCATTAATTATTTACCTGGTCACGCAGTCACTGAGTTAAGAGGCAACGATGCACATTACGCTGCGACAAATTGAAGTTTTCACCGAAGTGCTTAAGAGCGGCTCCACCACTCAGGCTTCGCAACTGCTGGCGCTGTCGCAGTCGGCGGTGAGTGCAGCGCTGGCCGATCTGGAGAGTCAGCTCGGCGTGCAACTGTTTGACCGGGTCGGCAAACGGCTGGTGCTGAATGAGCATGGACGGCTGCTCTATCCCCGTGCAGTAGGGCTGCTGGAGCAGGCGGGCGAAATCGAGCAGCTGTTTAAAGAGGATAACGGTGCGATCCGCATCTTTGCCAGCAGCACCATCGGTAACTATCTGCTGCCAGGTATGATGGCCGCTTATCGTCGCGATTTTCCCCGCCTGCCGCTGGAGTTGAGTGTCGGCAATAGTCAGGATGTGATTCAGGCGGTTTCCGATTTCCGCGTCGATGTCGGATTGATTGAAGGGCCGTGCCATATGACCGAGCTGGTCAGTGAACCCTGGCTCGAAGATGAGCTGGTGGTGTTTGCCGCGCCAGACGCGGCGATTCTGCAACAGCCGGTGACGCTGCAAACCCTGGCTGACGCCCCGTGGATCCTGCGCGAACGCGGCTCCGGCACCCGTGAAATTGTCGATTATCTGCTGCTGTCGCATCTGCCGAGTTTTCAGCTGGGCATGGAGCTGGGCAATTCCGAGGCGATTAAACATGCGGTGCGGCACGGCATGGGCATCAGCTGTCTTTCGCGCCGGGTGATTACCGATCTGCTGGAGGCGGGCACGCTGGTTGAACTGACGATTCCGCTGCCGCGTCTTATCCGCACGCTCTATCGCATCCATCACCGGCAGAAGCATATTTCCAAAGCACTGACGCGGTTTTTTTCCTATTGTCGCGAGTAATTACTAATAATACCGGCGCGATCATGAAGTTAACTAATAACAGGTTGGCATTCGCTATACAGAGGCGATCTGGCTGCTACAATCGCGCCTCATTTTTACCCAGCGTAGCGTTAACACATGCATAATGACTCAAATACAACACAACAACCTGCATTACGACGTGCGTTAAAAGCCCGTCACCTGACGATGATCGCCATCGGCGGCTCCATTGGTACCGGCCTGTTTGTCGCCTCTGGTGCCACCATCGCTCAGGCTGGCCCCGGCGGAGCACTGCTCTCCTATATCCTCATCGGCCTGATGGTCTACTTCCTGATGACCAGCCTCGGCGAACTGGCTGCGTTCATGCCGGTATCGGGTTCCTTCGCCACTTACGGCGCGAAATATGTCGAAGAGGGCTTTGGTTTCGCACTCGGCTGGAACTACTGGTACAACTGGGCGGTGACCATCGCGGTTGACCTGGTGGCGTCCCAGCTGGTGATGAACTACTGGTTCCCCGACACGCCTGGCTGGATCTGGAGCGCGCTGTTCCTGGGGCTGATGTTCCTGCTCAACTACATTTCGGTCAAAGGCTTTGGCGAGGCGGAATACTGGTTCTCGCTGATTAAAGTGGCCACCGTGATTATCTTTATTATCGTTGGCGTGCTGATGATCACCGGCATTATGCGCGGTGCTGAACATGCGGGCTGGCAGAACTGGCAGGTGGGCGACGCGCCGTTTGCGGGCGGCTTTGCGGCCATGATTGGGGTGGCAATGATTGTGGGATTCTCCTTCCAGGGCACCGAGCTGATCGGTATCGCGGCGGGCGAATCTGAAGATCCGGCGAAAAATATTCCGCGCGCTGTGCGGCAGATTTTCTGGCGTATCCTGCTGTTCTATGTGTTCGCTATCCTGATTATCAGCCTGATCCTGCCATATACCGATCCGCAGTTGCTGCACAATGATATCGACGATATCAGCGTCAGCCCGTTCACCCTGGTGTTCCAGAATGCCGGTCTGCTCTCTGCCGCCGCCGTCATGAATGCGGTGATTCTGACGGCTGTGCTGTCAGCGGGTAACTCCGGGATGTATGCGTCAACGCGTATGCTTTATAACCTGGCCAGCGAAGGTAAAGCGCCACGGATTTTCGCGAAGCTCTCTAAAGGCGGCGTGCCGCGTAATGCCCTGTGGGCCACCACCGTGGTGGCCGGACTGTGCTTCCTGACCTCAAAATTTGGTAATCAGGAAGTCTATCTGTGGCTGCTGAATACCTCAGGCATGACCGGGTTTATCGCCTGGCTGGGTATTGCCATCAGTCACTATCGCTTCCGTCGGGGCTATGTGGCCCAGGGACGTGACCTGAACGATCTGCCTTACCGTTCCGGCTTCTTCCCGCTGGGTCCGATTTTCGCCTTTGTGCTCTGCCTGATCATCACGCTGGGTCAGAACTACCAGGCATTCCTCAACGACAGCATCGACTGGTATGGCGTGGCGGCAACCTACATCGGCATTCCGCTGTTCCTGATTATCTGGTTCGGCTACAAGCTGACGCGCGGCAGCCGTTTCGTGAAGTACAGCGAAATGGAGTTTCCGGTTCACAAAGATTAACTCTGCGTCATCGCCCGCACAAAACCCGCCAGGGATGGCGGGTTCTGCGTCTTTGCGAAAGGCGCAGGCTCCCTGAGCCATTCTCCTGCCTGCAACACCGTTTTTTACTTTTTTTCACGTCTCGCTTATGTTCTCGAATTGATAATTATTATCACCTGCACTATTGTGGCTGCGTTTTCTGACGTGATAGCCACACAGGGTTCAAACATGACTACCGAAACTTCGCTGCTGGCGGGGGAAGAGACGCTTCACCACACCATGCAGAACTATCATCAGGTGCTGCGCCGCCGCTTAATCTGGATTGGCGTGCTGCTGCTGGCGATACTCGCCTCGCTGATCCTCGACTTCACGCTGGGTCCGGCGGGACTCTCACTTGAAACGCTGTGGAATACGCTGCTCAGCCCCGAGAGCGTCGATGCCGGTACGCGCGTCATTGTCTGGGACATTCGTCTGCCCTATGCGCTGATGGCGCTGGTAGTGGGTCTGTCGCTGGGTCTGGCGGGCGCAGAAATGCAGACCATCCTGAATAACCCGCTGGCCAGTCCGTTTACCCTCGGTGTCTCATCGGCGGCGGCGTTTGGTGCCGCGCTGGCCATCATCCTCGGCGTGGGTATTCCCGGCATTCCCGATCAGTGGTTAATTTCTGCCAACGCCTTTGTCTTTGCCCTGTTTGCCGCGCTGATGCTGGATGCCGTGACCCGCTGGACTCAGGTCTCTTCGGCGGGCGTGGTGCTGTTCGGTATCGCGCTGGTCTTCACCTTTAACGCCCTGGTATCCATGATGCAGTTCATCGCCAGCGAAGATACCCTGCAGGGCCTGGTGTTCTGGACCATGGGCAGCCTGGCGCGCGCCTCCTGGGAAAAGCTGGGCGTGCTGAGCGTGGCGCTGGCCATTCTGGTGCCGTTTTCAATGATGAGCAGCTGGAAGCTGACGGCGCTGCGTCTGGGCGAAGACCGCGCGGTAAGCTTTGGCATTGACGTGCGTCGTCTGCGCCTGACTACGTTACTGCGCATCAGCATCCTCTCTGCCCTGGCGGTCGCGTTTGTCGGCCCGATCGGTTTCATTGGACTGGTCGCACCCCATATCGCCCGCATGATGTTTGGTGAAGATCACCGTTTCTATCTGCCCGCCAGTGCGCTGGTTGGCGCGCTGGTGCTGTCGCTGGCGTCGGTCGCCTCGAAAAACCTGCTCCCCGGTGTAATCATCCCGGTTGGCATTGTCACCTCACTGATTGGCGTGCCGTTCTTCCTGAGTATTATTCTGCGTCATCGGGGGACGGTATGATGGAACAGGGTCTGACGTTACGCGGCTTCAGTGCCGGGTACCCAAAAAATAAAGTCATTGATAATCTTAATATCGCGCCGCTGCCGCGCGGCGAGATCACCGTGCTGCTGGGGCCGAATGGCTGTGGTAAATCGACGCTGCTGCGGGCACTGGCCGGTCTGAATAAAGGCCAGGGCGAGATGTGGCTCAACGGTGAAGATCTTATGACCCAGCCGTTTGCCCGGCGTGCGAAGAACGTGGTTTATCTGCCGCAGTCGCTGCCTGCGGGCGTACATCTGCATGTGCTGGAGTCGATCATCGTGGCGCAGCGTGCCTCCGGTGGTCTGCACAGCGCCAGCAGCGAAGCGGAAATCATGCATCTGCTGGAACAACTGGGCATTGCCCATCTGGCGATGCGATATCTCGATCAGCTCTCCGGCGGACAGAAACAGCTGGTCGGGCTGGCGCAGTCACTGATCCGTCGCCCTAAGCTGCTGCTGCTGGATGAACCGCTGAGTGCGCTGGATCTCAACTACCAGTTTCACGTAATGGATCTGGTGCGGCGCGAAACCGCCCAGCGTAACATCGTGACGGTGGTAGTGGTGCATGACATCAATATTGCACTGCGTCATGCGCAACATGCGCTGATGCTGAAGCAGGGCGCGCTGGTGGCGGAAGGGCAGCCGGATAAGGTGATCACGCCTGCCACTCTGGCAAAGGTGTATGGCGTCGATGGTCGTATCGAACACTGCTCGCGTGGTATCCCGCAGGTGATGATCGACGGGCTGACCGGCCCGGCACTGGTCTGATATTGAGGAGGCGTCCGGTAGGGCGCTGAGCATCACTGTTCTGAGAAAGGCATTTTTACAGGGCAGGCTGGCAGGACACTGGCTCTGTGACACAGCGTTAGCCAGCAGAGCAGGCATAAAAGTTCAGGGCCGCGATTGCGGCCCTGATTGTTTACGCCAGCAGATGCTGCGCATGGAAGCGCAGATGATCTTCCACAAAGCTGGCTATAAAGAAGTAGCTATGGTCATAACCCGGCTGAATGCGCAACGTCAGCGGGAAACCCACCTCATTCGCGACGTCTTGTAACCGCTCCGGTTGCAGCTGATCGGCCAGGAACTGATCGCTGTCGCCCTGATCGATCAGCATTGGCAGCCGATGCGACACCTCCGCCATCAGCTGGCAGCTGTCATATTCCCGCCACGCCGCACGATCGTCGCCCAGATAGGCCTGAAACGCTTTCTGGCCCCAGGGTACCTGCATCGGATTCACAATCGGAGCAAAAGCGGAAGCCGAGGCAAAGCGGTTACCCAGACGCAGCGCCAGCATCAGCGCGCCGTGTCCGCCCATGGAGTGACCCATAATCGACTGACGTTCACTGACCTTGAAGTTATCCGCAATCAGGGCGGGTAACTCGCTGCTCAGATAATCGAACATGCGGAAATGGCTGGCCCAGGGCTGTTGGGTGGCATTGAGATAAAATCCCGCGCCCTGACCCAGATCGTATCCTTCATCATTCGCAACCCCTTCGCCGCGCGGGCTGGTGTCCGGCATAATCAGCACCAGACCCAGTTCCGCTGCAACCCGCTGTGCACCGGCTTTGCTGGTGAAGTTCTCATCGTTGCAGGTCAGCCCGGCCAGAAACCAGACCACCGGCGGCGGCGCATCACCGTGCGGCCCAGGCAGATAGATGCTGAAGGTCATCGGGCAGTTCAGCAGCAAAGAGTGATGACGCCAGCGCTGTTGCCAGCCGCCAAAAATACGGTGTTCTTCCAGTAGCTCCAGAGTGGATGCCATAACGCCTCCTGATTACTTGTTAAAGTGCACGACCGAGCGAATCGATTTTCCTTCGTGCATCAAATCAAAGGCGTCGTTGATCTCTTCCAGCGGCATGGTGTGGGTGATGAAGTCGTTCAGCGCAAATTTACCGTCGAGGTAATCCTGCACAATGCCAGGCAGCTGCGAACGGCCTTTTACGCCGCCAAACGCAGAACCACGCCAGACGCGACCGGTGACCAGCTGGAAGGGACGGGTGGAGATCTCTTCACCGGCACCGGCGACGCCGATAATCACGGACTCGCCCCAGCCTTTGTGACAGCACTCCAGCGCGGAACGCATCACGTTGACGTTACCAATACATTCAAATGAGAAATCCACGCCGCCGTCGGTCAGCTCGACAATCACATCCTGAATCGGCTTGTCGTAATCTTTCGGGTTGATCAGATCGGTGGCACCCAGTTTGCGTGCCAGATCGAATTTGCTGGTGTTAAGGTCGATGGCAATGATGCGGCCCGCTTTCGCCATCTTCGCGCCGATGACCGCAGAGAGGCCAATGCCGCCGAGACCGAAAATCGCCACGGTATCGCCTTCTTTCACTTTGGCGGTGTTCATCACCGCGCCCATGCCAGTGGTCACGCCACAGCCCAGCAGACAAACCTCTTCCAGCGGCGCTTCTTTACTGATTTTCGCCAGCGAGATCTCCGGGATTACCGTGTACTCAGAGAAGGTTGAGGTGCCCATATAGTGGAAAATGGGTTTGCCATCTTTAAAGAAACGGGTGGTGCCATCCGGCATCAGGCCTTTGCCCTGAGTGGTACGGATCGCCTGGCAGAGGTTAGTTTTGCCTGAAAGACAATATTTACATTTGCCACACTCCGGGGTGTAGAGCGGAATGACGTGGTCACCCACTTCAACGCTGGTCACGCCTTCGCCCACGGCTTCGACGATGCCGCCGCCTTCATGGCCAAGAATCGCCGGGAAAACGCCTTCCGGGTCGGTGCCGGACAGGGTGTAGGCGTCGGTATGACAGACGCCGGTCGCGACGATACGCACCAGCACTTCACCTTTCTGCGGTGGCATTAAATCAACTTCTTCGATTTTCAGCGGTTCGCCAGCAGCCCAGGCAACAGCGGCACGGGTTTTGATCATATTCATGCAATCCCTCTTCCAGTCAGATTGTGACGCGCAGTGGCGCCGGGTGGTCGTGATGATTCAAAGCCTGGTGGGTCAGGCTCTTAAACATAGCGTGGAACGCTTATTCCGCCGCCTGTAATGGGTAAATCAGCTCATCGTTGAGCGGACGGTCGTCAAATTGTTCAATAATCAGGTACTTCAGTGCTTCAACATTCGGCGTAAAGGCGTCGCGTCGCCACATCAGCCAGGTGGCGGTGTCGCGATAAGCGGGAGGTAACGTATGCGCCTGCACCCGTGACCGATCCGCCATCTGCTTCAGCACCGAGGCCGGGATCATCGCTACACCCGCACCGCCTGCCACGCAGGCCAGCATGGCGTGATAGGACTGAATCTCCATCACACTGTTGGGCGCGGTCTGGCTGTCCCGATACCAGCTCTCCAGCTTCACCCGGTAAGAGCAGCTGTTGCGAAAGGCAAACAGGGTATCGTCCTGCACGTCGCGCGCGGTGGCAATTGGCGCATGATCGAGGCCGGTGATCAGTATCATCTCTTCGCGAAAGGCGATGCAGCCATTGAGATCGTCATGGGACACCGGGCCATCCACCAGCGCGGCCGCCAGGGTGCCTTCACGCACCCGATCGATGATTTCGCCCGAGGTGCCGGTAATCAGCGACAGCGCCACTTTGGGGAAGCGCTGGTGATAGGCGGCGAGCAGGCCGGGCAGACGCGTCGCCGCGGTGCTCTCCATTGAGCCCAGCGCAAAGTTGCCCGCCGGTTCACCGGTGCGGGTCATGCTCATCGCTTCTTCACTTAATGCCAGGATACGCTGCGCATAATTCAGAAAATTATGGCCCATTGGTGACAGGCGAATGCGCTGTTTCTCACGAATAAAGAGATCCACACCTAATTCTTCTTCCAGCTGGCGCAACCGCGTGGTGAGATTAGAGGGGACGCGATGCAGCTGTTCTGCTGCGCGCGCCAGCGAACCCGTTTCGGCGACGGAACAGAACATACGCAGCTGAACTAAATCCATATCTTCTCTTCCTGTAAGCAAGTTGGTTAAAATTATTCACTTTCCGTGAGTTTAATCATCCTGCATGCTGTTAGCAAGTCAGAAGAGATCTCAGGGCAGAACAACAGGAGTTCAGCAATGGCGTTACGCGTCGCGCTCAGCGCGTTTTTAACCTTATTTGTCGCGATGGGCATTGGCCGGTTTGCCTTTACGCCCCAGGTGCCGCTGATGATTCAGGCACACCAGCTGACACTCACCAGTGCCAGCCTGGTCGCGGCACTTAACTATCTTGGCTATCTGTGTGGCTCATTTGATGCCATGCGCGCACACCGGCGGGTTGAGCTGCGATTGCAGGCGGGCGTATGGGGCGCGGTGATCCTGACCCTGCTCTCAGCATTCGCCAGCGGACCGTGGCTGCACGGCGCAATCCGCTTTCTGATTGGCTGGTCCAGCGGCTGGGCGATGGTGCTGGTGGCGGCCTGGAGCAATGAACAGCTGCATCGTCATGGCCGGGCAGGGCTGTCGGCGGCCGTTTTTGCCGGGCCGGGCTGCGGCATTTTTGTCAGCGGTCTGCTGGGGGTAGCGCTGCACACATTGCAGGTTTCTGCCGGTCTGGCCTGGGCCGCTTACGGTGCGCTGGCGCTGCTGCTGATTGCGCTGATTACCCGTAATCTGCCGCGTCGGGGCGAACTGCATCGCCCGGATCAGGCACCCGAGCCGCTGGTGCTGGATCGCAACCTTAAACGGCTGGTACTGAGTTACAGTCTGGCGGGCTTTGGCTACATTCTGCCCGCCACCTTTTTGTCGCAGATGGCCGCCACGCGGTTTCCTGACGGCATCTTCGCGCAGTTTGTCTGGCCGATTTTTGGCGGTGCGGCGATGATCGGCATCCTGCTGGGGATCCTGACGCGACGCTGGGGGCACAGCCACGTCCGCCTGGCACTGGTGCTGTGGGCGCAGGCGCTGGGCGTATTTGCCGCGGCGCTGCTGCCAGGCTTTAGCGGCCTGCTGGCCGGTGCGCTGCTGGTGGGGGGCGGTTTCCTCAGCGTGGTGCAGCTGTCGCTGCTCTGCGCCCGTGAGCTGGCACCCAATCATCTGCGCTATATGGCTGGCCTGCTGACCACCGGCTATGCTATCGGGCAGCTGGTCGGCCCGCTGCTCTCTTTTCTCTCCACAGCCCTGTTACATCGGCTGGAGCCTGCCCTGTGGGTTGCCGGGGTTAGCCTGGTCTGGGCTGGGCTGCTGGTGTGGCGGCGAACCGGGTGAAAAGCTTTCATCACCAATCTGATTGATTGCTGGATTCCCCGCAAAGAAAGTTTCACAATACGCGCCTGATTACAGGGCCCGCTGGCAAAAGCTGGCGGGCGCAACACCAGCCGGAGAAGAGTAAGATGAGCACCCTAAGTCAGGAAGCTGCCCTGGTTCACGAAGCGCTGCTGGCGCGTGGACTGGAAACGCCGTTACGTGCACCGACGCGCGATATAGATGACAACACACGTAAAAGTCTGATTGCCGGGCACATGACCGAGATTATGCAGCTGCTGAATCTGGATCTTGAAGATGACAGCCTGATGGAAACGCCGCATCGCATCGCCAAAATGTATGTGGATGAAGTCTTTTCCGGTCTCGACTACGCCAACTTCCCGAAAATCACCGTCATTGAGAATAAAATGAAGGTTGATGAGATGGTGACCGTGCGTGATATCACGCTGACCAGCACCTGTGAACACCACTTTGTGATCATCGATGGCAAAGCGACCGTCGCCTACATTCCCAAAGAAAAGGTGATTGGCCTGTCGAAAATCAACCGTATCGTGCAGTTCTTCGCCCAGCGCCCGCAGGTGCAGGAGCGTCTGACGCAGCAGGTTCTGGTCGCACTGCAGACGCTGCTGGGCACCAACAATGTGGCTGTTTCTATTGATGCGGTGCATTACTGCGTGAAAGCGCGTGGCGTAAAAGATGCCACCAGCGCCACCACGACGACCTCTCTGGGCGGCCTGTTCAAGTCCAGCCAGAATACCCGCCAGGAATTTTTGCGCGCGGTGCGCCATAGTTGAGTCTACGGCGGGCGCATAACGTTGCCCGCCTCAATGGTGCAGGTGCCGCATGCAACGCTATCACGCGCTGGATTTCATTCGTGGATGTGCCATTCTCGGCATTCTGCTACTCAATATTGTCGGCTTTGGCCTGCCTTCTGCCGCCTACCTTAATCCGGCCTGGCAGGGCAGCGTCAGCCTGTCCGACGTCTGGACATGGGCGATCTCTGACGCCTTTGCCCAGCTCAAATTCCTCACCCTGTTTGCGCTGCTGTTTGGCGCAGGCCTGCAAATGCAGCTGCCACGCGGCAGTCGCTGGCTGACTGCCCGGCTCTCACTGCTGGTGCTGATCGGTTTTCTGCACGGCGTCTTTCTCTGGGAGGGCGATATCCTGCTGGACTACGGCATTATCGGGCTGGTGGTCTGGCGGGTAGTGCGCGATGTCCCTTCCACCCGCAGCCTGATGAATACCGGCATTCTGCTCTACCTGGTGGGCTGTGGCGTTCTGCTGGTGTTTGGGTCGATCTCCGATCCTGAACCGACCCGATCCTGGCTGCCAGGTGCTGCCGATCTGCAATATGAACAATACTGGAAACTGACTGGCGGCTGGGAAGCGATACAGAACCGGCTGGATCATCTCTCGTCAGGACTGATGGCGCTGGCGGCACAGTATGGCTGGCAGCTGGCGGGCCTGATGATGATCGGTGGCGCACTGCTGCGTAGTGGCTGGCTGATCGGCGAGTTTTCAGCGCAACATTACCGTCAGGCTGCGGCGCTGCTGTTAACGATGGGGTTGTTAATTGCGGTGGCCGGTGTGGCAGCGCAATGGCTGTTACATTGGGAATTCCGCTGGACCGCTTTTTATCTGCAAGCCCCGCGCGATCTCGCCAGCCCGCTGATTAGCCTGGGCTATGCCGCGCTCTGTCTGGCTTACTGGCCGCAGATAGCACGCTGGCGCATCAGCTATGCCATTCAGTGCGTGGGCCGCATGGCGCTGACCAACTATCTGCTGCAGTCGCTGATCTGCACCACGCTGTTCTATCGCTTCGGCTTCTATATGCACTTCACCCGGCTGGAGCTGGTGCTGATGGTGCCTGCGGTCTGGCTTATCAATATCCTCTTTTCACTCATCTGGTTACATTTCTTCGCACAGGGTCCGCTGGAGTGGCTGTGGCGGCGGCTTACGCTGATCTCAGCCGGTAAATCGCGCATCACTGACAACGCCAGATAATGACCGCCATCACAAAGGTTACAGAATTGTATGTAACCGTTTTCATTGATGTGACGCAATTCACGCTGTACGCCTCCTGCCCCTGACAAAATAGCGCCGGTGTTCAACCCGGCGTGATGCCTTATTTTTCCTCTGTGGAACTGCTGCATGATAACAATTCGTGATGTTGCCCGTCAGGCTGGCGTGTCGGTGGCGACCGTGTCGCGCGTCCTCAATCAGAGCAGCGCCGTCACCTCTGACACCCGCGACGCCGTGTTACAGGCGGTGGAAGCGCTGGGCTATCGCCCCAACGCCAATGCGCAGGCGCTGGCGACGCAGGTCAGTGACACCATTGGTGTGGTGGTGATGGATGTTTCGGATCCCTTCTTCGGTGCACTGGTTAAAGCGGTGGATACCGTGGCGCAGCGCGTGCACAAACATGTGTTAATCAGCAACTCCTGGCATCAGGAAGAGAAAGAGCGTCATGCCATTGAAGTGCTGATTCGTCAGCGTTGCAGCGCCCTGGTGGTACACGCGAAAACGCTGCCTGACGCTGAACTGGCGGATTTTATGCGCCACGTTCCGGGCATGGTGGTGATTAACCGCATCGTGCCCGGATTTGAACACCGCAGTGTCAGTCTGGATAAC
Organism: Panax japonicus; assembly: GCA_020205505.1. Taxonomy (NCBI): domain Eukaryota; kingdom Viridiplantae; phylum Streptophyta; class Magnoliopsida; order Apiales; family Araliaceae; genus Panax; species Panax japonicus. The sequence goes on along the minus strand of JAINUV010001461.1, from coordinate 907,223 downwards.
GTCACGGGTGCGTTGATGGCTTCACGAACCCTGCTACAGCAGGGGCATAGCCGGATTGGATACCTTTGTTCCAGCCATCCCATCGAAGATGTGGCGCAGCGCCGTGAAGGGTGGATTCAGGCGATGGCAGAGCAGGGCATCCGGCCCCAGGAGAGCTGGATAGCCAGCGCAGAGCCCGATATGCAGGGCGGCGAAGCGGCGATGGTGGAGCTGCTGGGACGCAATCTCAACCTCAGTGCGGTGTTTGCCTATAACGACGGCATGGCGGCTGGCGCACTCACTGCGCTGAAAGACAACGGCATCCAGGTGCCACAGCATTTTTCTGTCATTGGCTTTGATGATATCCCCATTTCCCGTTACACCGATCCGCAGTTAACTACTGTGCGCTATCCCATTGTATCTATGGCAAAAATCGCCACTGAACTGGCGCTACAGGGCGCAGCCGGACTGCTGGATGACACGGCAACGCACATCTTTATGCCAACGCTGGTGCGGCGTCATTCGGTGGCGCAGCGGCAAAATGTGGAGTCCGTCACTAATTCAGGCGATTCAGCCATGTAACCGTTTTCAATCTGTGATTACATTCACAGTTAATTAACATTGCTCTCACTATGATGGCAGCGTCTTACCGGACTGAAACATTATGTAACGCCAGTGTAACGGCATCAGTTGTGGTCTCAGTAGCCGGTTAAAGGGTTCATACCCTCTTCATGGAAGCATTCTGGCACAGGGAAGTCAGGTTTTAGACGGTGTTCAATGGCTTAACATTCTCATTACGTTAACCGACGCGCCGATCTGTTTTACCGATTGCTCTCCCGCCTGTATGGCGCGGTAGCGCTAAAAAGACCCTGCATAATAAAACCGGAGATACCATGAATAAGAAGGTTTTCACGCTTACAGCACTGGTTGCCAGCATGATGTTTGGTGCAACCGCTCACGCAGCTGACACCCGTATCGGCGTGACCATTTACAAATATGATGACAACTTCATGTCAATGGTGCGCAAAGACATCGAGAAAGAAGCGAAAGCGATCGGTGGCGTGCAGTTGCTGATGAATGATTCACAGAACGACCAGTCCAAACAGAACGATCAGATTGACGTGCTGATGGCAAAAGGCGTGAAAGCGCTGGCGATTAACCTGGTTGACCCGGCTGCGGCTGCGGTGGTAGTAGACAAAGCGCGTGCCAACGACGTGCCGGTGGTCTTTTTCAACAAAGAACCTAACGCCAAAGTGCTGGCCGGTTATGACAAAGCTTACTATGTCGGTACCGACTCTAAAGAGTCAGGCATCATTCAGGGTCAGCTGATTGAGAAGCACTGGAAAGCCACACCCGCGTGGGATCTGAACAAAGATGGTCAGATTCAGTTCGTGCTGCTGAAAGGCGAGCCGGGCCATCCTGATGCAGAAGCCCGTACCAAATATGTGATCGATACCCTGAACAAAGATGGTCTGAAAACCCAGCAGTTAGCGATGGATACGGCAATGTGGGATACCGCTCAGGCCAAAGATAAGATGGATGCGTGGCTGTCAGGCCCGAATGCCAAAAAAATCGAAGTCGTGATTGCCAACAACGATGCGATGGCGATGGGTGCGGTTGAAGCGCTGAAAGCGCACAACATGACCTCAATTCCGGTCTTCGGCGTCGATGCACTGCCAGAAGCGCTGGCGCTGGTGAAATCCGGTGCGCTGGCCGGTACCGTGCTGAACGATGCGGAAAACCAGGCGAAAGCAACGCTGGATATTGCCAACAATCTGGCTAACGGCAAAGCCGCCACCGACGGAACAAACTTCAAGATGGTTGATAAGATCGTCCGCGTTCCTTACGTGCCGGTTGATAAAGAAAATCTGTCTCAGTTCGTGAAATAAGATCGATTACGGGCGCGACCGCTGTCGCGCCTTTTTTATGTCACCACCGTTTTTTAGCCAGGTAAAATATGGCCAGTGATAATACGACCGCGCAGCGAGAATATCTGCTGGAAATGACGGATGTCTCAAAATCATTTCCCGGCGTTAAAGCGTTAGATAATGTGAATTTAAAAGTGCGGCCTCACTCTGTTCATGCATTAATGGGCGAGAACGGTGCCGGGAAATCCACCTTATTAAAATGCCTGTTTGGTATTTATAAAAAAGATACCGGCAGTATCCTGTTTCAGGGTAAAGAGATCGACTATAAAAGTTCCAAAGAGGCGCTGGAAAATGGCGTGTCGATGGTGCATCAGGAATTAAACCTGGTCCTGCAGCGTACCGTGATGGACAATATGTGGCTTGGGCGTTATCCGCGCAAAGGCTTCTTTGTCGATCAGGATAAAATGTACCGGGATACCAAAGCGATTTTTGACGAGCTGGATATCGATATCGATCCGCGCGATAAAGTTGCCAATCTTTCTGTATCGCAGATGCAGATGATTGAAATTGCCAAAGCGTTTTCCTACGACGCGAAAATTGTGATTATGGATGAGCCGACCTCCTCGTTAACCGAGAAAGAGGTTAATCACCTGTTCACGATTATTCGTAAGCTGAAAGATCGCGGCTGTGGCATTGTTTATATTTCGCATAAAATGGAAGAGATTTTCCAGCTGTGTGATGAGATCACTATCCTGCGTGATGGTCAGTGGATCACCTCTCAGCCGCTGGAAGGGCTGGATATGGATAAGATCATCTCCATGATGGTTGGCCGTTCACTGAACCAGCGTTTCCCTGACCGTACCAACGTGCCCGGCGAGACGATTCTTGAGGTGCGTCATCTGACGTCACTGCGTCAGCCATCGATTCGCGACATCTCATTTGATTTGCGTAAAGGGGAGATACTCGGCATTGCCGGGCTGGTGGGCGCCAAACGTACCGATATCGTCGAAACGCTGTTTGGCATTCGCGAAAAATCGGGCGGCACCATTAAACTGCATGGCAAACCGATTAATAATCACAGCGCCAATGAAGCCATTAACCACGGTTTTGCGCTGGTGACTGAAGAGCGTCGCTCAACCGGTATTTATGCTTTCCTCGACATTGGTTTTAACTCGCTTATTTCCAATATCAAAAAATATAAAAACAGTATGGGACTGCTGGATAATAAACGCATGAAGAGTGATACCCAATGGGTGATCGATTCTATGCGTGTAAAAACGCCAGGCCACCATACTCAGATTGGTTCGCTTTCGGGCGGTAACCAGCAAAAAGTGATTATTGGCCGCTGGTTATTGACCCAGCCTGAAATCCTGATGCTTGATGAACCCACTCGCGGTATTGATGTTGGTGCAAAATTCGAAATTTACCAGTTAATTGCTGAGCTGGCGAAAAGAGAAAAGGGCATCATTATTATCTCATCCGAAATGCCGGAGCTGTTAGGCATTACCGATCGTATTCTGGTAATGAGTAATGGTCTGGTAGCAGGCATAGTTGATACCAAAACGACCACGCAGAACGAAATATTGCGTTTAGCGTCATTACACCTTTAATGAAGCAAGGGCTGTTAACATGAAAGCGACTACAAAAAAGAATGCGCTAACCTGGTTAAAAGAGGGCGGCATTTATGTCGTGCTGCTGGTATTGCTGGCTATTATTATTTTCCAGGACCCCTCATTTTTAAGTTTAATGAACCTGAGTAATATTCTGACCCAATCTTCGGTGCGCATTATTATTGCACTGGGTGTGGCGGGTCTGATTGTGACGCAGGGTACTGACCTGTCAGCCGGACGTCAGGTCGGTCTGGCGGCGGTGGTCGCCGCGACGCTGCTGCAGGCGATGGATAACGCGAACAAAGTCTTCCCGACGCTGGATACGGTGCCGATTCCACTGGTTATTCTGACCGTGTGCATCATCGGCGGCGTGATTGGTCTGGTCAACGGTGTGATTATTGCTTACCTCAAGGTAACGCCATTTATCACCACGCTGGGCACCATGATCATCGTTTACGGTATCAACTCACTTTATTACGACTTTGTTGGCGCATCACCTATTGCCGGTTTTGATACAGGGTTCTCGAAATTTACCCAGGGCTTCTTACGCTTTGGTGATTTCAAGCTTTCGTTCATCACCTTTTACGCCGTGATTGCCATTATTTTCGTCTGGGTGCTGTGGAATAAAACCCGCTTCGGCAAAAACATTTTTGCTATCGGCGGTAACCCGGAAGCGGCGAAAGTCTCAGGCGTTAACGTCAACCTGAACCTGATCATGATTTATGCCTTGTCAGGTGTGTTCTACGCCTTCGGCGGGATGCTGGAAGCGGGTCGTATCGGTTCGGCCACCAACAACCTCGGCTTTATGTATGAGCTGGATGCGATTGCGGCCTGTGTGGTCGGCGGTGTCTCCTTCGCCGGTGGTGTGGGTAGCGTGGCGGGCGTAGTGACCGGTGTGTTGATCTTTACCGTCATCAACTATGGTCTGACCTATATCGGCGTCAACCCTTACTGGCAGTACATCATTAAAGGCGGCATCATTATCTTCGCCGTGGCGCTGGATTCCCTGAAATATTCCCGTAAGAAGTAAGTCTTCTTCAGTGCTCATAAAGCGACCTTCGGGTCGCTTTTTTATTATGTGGAAGTGGTGGGTGTTGCTGTGAGATCGAGTATGCGAAGGGAACACGGTCAGATCGGAAAGACGCTAAGGCCAGTAAATGATCTGCCCGTGTCATTCCTCCGCAGAACGCTTTTTATAGCGGAGAGTGCTGGGGTCGTTGCTGTGAGATCGAGTATGCGTAGGGAACACGGTCAGATCGGAAAGACGCAAAACCTGTCATCCATGACACGCTCGGCCCGCGTCGTCCCTGACGCGGGACGCTTTCCTCTTCTGACCCTGTTCCCTGCGCGTTGAGCTTATTTATTGCTGTGAGATTCATCTAAGCCCAGGAAAATTCAAACAGACGGCTAACCCACTTAAAACGATGGGAGCATATGCCCGTAGTAAAGCATTGCAGGCTATGGACAAAACGCCGGGAGCGTTTTTGAACAACGCAGCGCATTGGCCCGTCTATGGGCGCACCTCAGGGATGAGGTGCGTAATCGCCTACGCTGAGCCCGCCAGTGATGGCGTCTTTTGCGTCTTGGCGGAAGGCGTATGCTCCCTGAGCCAGCATATTACCGTCAGCTCCCTTAGCCTTGCACGTTACTGCCAGACCTCGACACAGCAGTAACCAGCATAAAGAAGCCGCAGCGCGTGAGCTATTTCCGCAGCTTTTGTTCCAGCTCCAGCAGCTGCTCCGGCGTCACTGCCGGGTAACTCTGCGCATCTTCAGGGACATCGCGTACGGCGGGGATCGGCACCAGTGGGCCCAGGAAGCGGGGTTCGCGCTTTAGCAGGAAGAGATCCACCAGCGCGCCCAGCCGGGCACCTACCTCACGGAAGCGCACGCTAAGCATGTTTTTTGGTGAGGGCACCGCATAACACTGCGCCTGAATACCCAGCTGTAAGGCGATAAACAGCGCACGCTCACAATGGAAACGCTGTGTGATAATAATGAAGTCGTTGGTATCAAACACTTTGCGGGTGCGTACAATCGAATCCAGCGTGCGGAAACCGGCATAGTCCAGCACGATATCAGCCGGATCGACACCGGCTTTGATGAGATCGCGGCGCATCGTCATCGGCTCGTTATAGCTTTGCAGCGCGTTATCACCGCTTAACAGCAGATAATTGACCTTGCCGCTGTTGTAGGCATTCAGCGCGCCCTGCATACGATAGAGGTAATACTGATTGATGACGCCGGTGCGATAATATTTCGCCGTACCCAGTACCACACCGACCTGACGATGTGGCAAAGAGGCGACATTTTCGTAGATAAAGGGCGCAGTTTTCCAGCTGATCCAGCGATCAAGGCCGAGCGCCGTTGCCATCATCAGTAAGATGATGAAAAGCAGACCAATGAAAACGCGTTTCAGCATGCGCCTGGAGACTCGATGTCAGAATAGTGAGATGGGACAAGGCTACTTGAGCTGTCACTGTGAAGCAAGTTACTGCCGGCTGGCTGTGCTCTTTTTGAACACTGCCGGATCGGATGCAATCCGGCAGTCTGAAGATTAAATCGAGGTACGACGATAATGACGGTACTGCGGCAGCCAGAAGTTGTTGGCGATAGCCTGTGACAACACATCTTCAGAGGTCACTACGGCGACACCCGCCAGCTGAGCGGCTTTACCCACTTCCATCGCAATAATTTTCGATACACCCTGGATATCTTTAATCTCAGGCAGCACCGGGCCTTCACCTTCATTCACCAGCGGAGAGCAGTCAGCGAGCGCGCGGCTGGCGGTCATCAGCATGGTATCGGTAACGCGGCTGGCACCCGAAGCAATCACACCCAGACCAATGCCCGGGAAGATGTAGGAGTTGTTGCACTGCGCAATCGGATAGGTTTTACCGTTCCAGCTCACCGGCGAGAACGGACTGCCGGTTGCGACCAGTGCGGCACCGTCAGTCCAGGCGATGATATCGGCTGGCGTCGCTTCCACGCGTGATGTCGGGTTCGACAGTGGCATCACAATAGGGCGCTTACAGTGCTTGTGCATCTCGCGGATGATCTCTTCGGTGAACAGGCCCGGCTGGCCAGAGACACCAATCAGAATATCGGGCTGCGCATTGCGCACCACGTCCAGCAGCGAGATGGAATCATTGGTGACATCCCACTGCTGCAGGTTTTCGCTCTTCTGCACCAGCTTGCTCTGGAAATCGAGCAGGTTAGGCAGCTTGTCAGTGAGCAGACCAAAGCGATCCACCATCATTACGCGGCCACGCGCTTCCTCGTCACTCAGACCTTCGGATTTCATCTGTGCGATGATCTGTTCAGCGATACCACAACCCGCGGAACCGGCGCCCAGGAACACCACTTTCTGCTCGCACAGGCGGCTGCCGGCGGCGCGGCTGGCGGCAATCAGCGTACCCACGGTTACGGCGGCAGTGCCCTGAATATCATCATTAAAGCAGCAGACTTCATCGCGATAGCGGTTCAGCAGCGGCATGGCGTTCTTCTGGGCGAAATCTTCAAACTGCAACAGCACTTTCGGCCAGCGGCGCTTTACAGCCTGAATAAATTCGTTCACGAACGCATCATACTCTTCGCCGGTGATGCGCGGATGACGCCAGCCCATATAGAGCGGATCGTTCAGCAACTGCTGGTTGTTGGTACCAACATCCAGCACCACCGGCAGGGTGTAAGCCGGACTGATGCCGCCACAGGCGGTGTAGAGTGAAAGCTTACCAATCGGGATACCCATACCACCGATGCCCTGATCGCCGAGGCCCAGAATACGCTCGCCATCGGTCACCACGATCACCTTCACATTCTGCTTGGTGGCGTTTTGCAGCATATCTTCGATATGGTCGCGGTTAGGGTAGGAGATGAACACGCCACGCGCACGACGGTAGATTTCAGAGAAGTGTTCGCAGGCTGCGCCGACGGTCGGGGTGTAGATGATGGGCATCATCTCTTCGAGATGGTTATCCAGCAGGCGGTAGAACAGCGTTTCGTTGGTGTCCTGGATGTTACGCAGGTAGACATGCTTATCGTTATTATTTTTGAAGTCCTGGAACTGACGCCAGGCACGCTGCGCCTGCTCTTCAATCGATTCCACTGCTTCTGGCAGCAGACCGTTGAGGTTGAATTCGTTACGTTCTTCGATGCTAAAGGCACTGCCTTTGTTCAGCAGGGGAAATTCCAGCAAAATCGGGCCAGCATAAGGGATATACAGCGGGCGTTTACTTTCGTAGTCGAGTTCCATGCGGTAATGCTCCGGTTGCAGTGTTGTCTGGCGTCACGCCGGAAAGGTAGCGCCAGTTTTCTTACCCGTTATAGCTCAGACTGCAGGCCTGGCAGCGGCAGGGTAACCGCTGCAGAAACATTCACGACCGTGCTGCTATCCTGCAACCTGAATTATTCAGAGTAATTTGTAATCACGTGAATTCTGGCGCCAGATCCTATGAAATTTCCCGCAGAAGTACAGCGTTTGTTAATAAAAGCTCACAAAACTGTGGCCTCTCTGACAGCGGGTTATGCTTTGTACAGCGCCACCTGTAGCAGCTCACTGCAACCAAATGTCTCAAGCGTCGCCTGTGTGGCGGCGAACTGGCTTAGCGTGGCATTTTCCACTTCGGCTAATACCGCTTTTTTTATCTGACGAACATTGCCACCCTGCATGTTGAGCAGGACCAGCGCCGCCTGAAGGGGCGGGAAACTCGGGTTAAAGGCGGCATTTTCCGCATAGCGCCCGGTGACAATCGTGCCGGTTGCGGTCAGCAGCGCAACACCGGCGTGTGACTGGCTGTAAGGCGCGTGGCTGGCATTGGCAGCGGCAACCGCGGCCTGCACCAGTTCATCGCCTTCGGCTACATAGCCGTGATCCACGCGGTCCATCAGGAAGGTCGTGATGTCCAGATCGCGCGGTCCAAAGGCATCCGGCAGATAATCGGCCAGGGTGCTGATCGCGCGTTGTGGCAGGCTGATGCGAATGTTCGTGCCGCTGTTCAGCTCGTTCATAAACTGACGGCAGTGACCGCACGGTGTGTAGTTAACGGTGATCGTCTCAAGCTGACTTTCGCCACGCAGCCACGCATGGGTAATGGCGCTCTGCTCGGCGTGAACCGTCTGCTGCAACGGCGTACCGGTAAATTCCATGTTGGCCCCGAAGTACCAGTTGCCGCTGACGCCACGGGCGATAGCCCCGACGTTAAAATGCGACACGGTAGCAACGGCACAGGCCGCCGCCAGGGGCAGCAGCGCCAGCGCCAGGGCATCGGCATCCATCTGTGTCTGTTGCTGCAGCGAGGCGACCTGGTCGGCGCTCAGCACCGCCTGAAAGCCAGGATCGTCCAGCAGCGGAGCGAGTGCGGTTTGCAGCGTTGACGGCAATGCCTCAAAGGCAGAGAGGAAACGGGATTGCATGTGAGCCTCATTAGATTCAGCAGGGCGATGTGCCAGTCACCGGTTTATATGTGATCCACATCGCTCTGACAATGTAACCTGTGTTGCATGTTTCAACTTTGCGAGATCTCTCGCAAACTTTCAGCCAAACCAGTGCAGCAGCAGCGGAAAAATAAACGGCGCCAGCAGTGAGGTGATGATGCCGCAGATCACCAGCGCCAGTGAGCTGAATGCCCCTTCCTGATAGTCGAGTTCAGCGGCGCGCGCTGTGCCGAGTGCGTGCGACGCGTTACCTATCGCCAGCCCGCGCGCTGCTTTAGATTTCACGCCAAGCAGATTCAGTACGGTATGTCCGAACACCGCCCCCAGTACCCCGGCTATCAGCACGCAGATGGCGCTGATGGCGGGAATGCCGTGCAGCGAACCGGAGACGGCCATCGCAATGGGCGTGGTAACGGATTTAGGAACGATGGTAGCGGCGATTTCAGGCGTGGCACCCATCCACAGAGCAATAGCGGTGCCAGAGGTCATGGCGGTCACACTGCCGATAAAGCAGACGCCAATAATCGATTTCCAGCGGGCACGGATCTGATGCATCTGCTCATACAGCGGCAGTGCCAGCGCGACAACAGCCGGTTGCAGCAGCTGATTAAGAATCTGACTGCCCGCGAAATAGCGCGAATAGGGCAGCTGCAACAGCAGCAGAATCGGGATAATAATCGCCATCGCGACCAGCAGCGGATTTAGCAGCGAGATTTTCAGCCGTATCGCCAGTTTGCGCGCCAGAAAAAATGCCGCCAGCGTCAGTGGCAGTGACCACCATATTTCACTCATCGCCTGACTCCCCGGCCGGACGGCGACTATGAAGCTGGTGGGCGCTTACGCCGACAATAGAGAGAACCAGGAAGGTGCTGACGACGCAGGAGATCACGATAGGGCCAAACTGCGCGGTCAGAATATCGGTGTAGCTCATTACCCCGACGCTGATTGGCACAAACAGCAGCGCCATATAGCGAATCAGCAGGTGGCAGCCCGGTTTAACCCAGCTGACCGGCAGGATCTGCGAGGCGAGCAGGGCAAACAGAATTAACATCCCAAGGATGCTGCCAGGCAGTTTGATGGGCAGCAGCGAGGCGATGCCGATTCCGGCGTATAAGCAGAGATAAATGATGATAAAGGCGCGAAGATAGCGCCCGCAGACAGACAGCACGGTGAGCATGGCAGGCTCCTGTTTTCACTGAGCTTCATCATACGCATTAACCGCTTAGCGTGCTAGCGATCACATTTATGCAGCGGTGTGGCCGTAGCAGATACAGATTTTCAGGGGCGGGAGTGGAATGGAAGCGGTGCACATTCAGAGCGAGGAGAGATAACCCTTCGCGCCCGTAATGAGGCACGAAGGGTTTGAGAACGGCACTGCGCTAAGCGGTTAAAGCCGCAGAATGCAGAGTGTTACTTAACGGGCATTCCCGGTACAGCACCGCTGTCGACGGACAGCACAAACAGATCTTTGCCGCCAGGACCCGCTGACAGCACCATGCCTTCAGAAATACCAAAGCGCATTTTACGCGGCGCGAGGTTGGCCACGATAATGGTCATTTTACCGACCAGCACAGAGGGATCGGGATAGGCGGCGCGGATACCCGAGAAGATCTGACGCTTTTCACCGCCCAGGTCGAGCTGCAGGCGCAGCAGCTTGTCCGAACCCTCAACCAGTTCCGCCTGCTCAATCAGCGCCACGCGCATATCAACTTTAGCGAAATCGTCGATGGTGATGGTGTCACCTACCGGCGAATCTGCCAGCGGGCCGCTTGCGGCCGGTGCACTGGCGGCAGCGGCATCCTCTTTCGAGGCTTCAATCAGTCCTTCAACCTTTGCCATCTCAATGCGGCTGTAGAGCGCTTTGAATGGCGCAACCTGGTGGTCCAGCAGCGGTTGCGCGATAGCATCCCAGCTCAGCTCACAGTTCAGGAAGCCTTCTGCACGGGCGCTCAGTGACGGCAGCACCGGCTTCAGCCAGGTCATCAGAATGCGGAACAGGTTAATGCCCATTGAGCAGATCGCCTGCAGATCGGCATCACGGCCTTCCTGCTTCGCCACCACCCACGGAGCCTGCTCATCGACATAACGGTTCGCCAGGTCGGCCAGCGCCATGATCTCACGGATAGCACGGCTGTATTCACGACCGGCCCAGGCGTCACCAATCTTCTCTGACGCGTCCACAAAGGTCTGATAGAGCGCCGGATCGGCCAGCTCAGCCGCCAGTTTGCCGTCAAAGCGTTTAGTGATAAAGCCCGCGTTACGTGACGCCAGGTTAACCACTTTGTTGACGATGTCGGCGTTTACGCGCTGGACGAAATCTTCCAGATTCAGGTCGATATCGTCGATACGTGAAGAGAGTTTCGCCGCGTAGTAGTAACGCAGGCTGTCCGCATCCAGATGCTGCAGCCAGGTGCTGGCTTTAATAAAGGTGCCGCGCGACTTCGACATCTTGGCACCGTTGACGGTGACATAGCCGTGCACAAACAGATTGTTCGGTTTGCGGAAGTTGCTGCCTTCCAGCATCGCTGGCCAGAACAGGCTGTGGAAGTAGACGATATCTTTACCGATGAAGTGATAGAGCTCGGTAGTGGAGTCTTTACGCCAGAATTCATCGAAGTCGATGTCGCCGCGCTTGTCGCACAGGTTCTTGAACGAGCCCATGTAGCCGATAGGCGCATCCAGCCAGACATAAAAATATTTGCCTGGCGCGTCCGGAATTTCAAAGCCGAAGTAAGGCGCGTCGCGGGAGATATCCCACTGCTGCAGGCCCGATTCGAACCACTCCTGCATTTTGTTCGCCACCTGATCCTGCAGCGCACCCGAGCGGGTCCAGGCCTGCAGCATGGCGCTGAAGGATGGCAGATCAAAGAAGAAGTGTTCAGAGTCGCGCAGAACCGGTGTCGCGCCAGAGACCACCGATTTTGGCTCGATCAACTCGGTCGGGCTGTAGGTCGCGCCACACACTTCGCAGTTATCGCCATACTGATCGGCAGATTTACATTTCGGGCAGGTGCCTTTTACAAAACGGTCCGGCAGGAACATCCCTTTTTCCGGATCGTAAAGCTGGGAGATGGTGCGGTTCTTAATAAAACCGTTCTCTTTCAGACGGCCATAAATCAGCGCAGAAAGCTCACGGTTTTCGTCGCCGTGGGTCGAGTGATAGTTGTCATAGCTGACGTTGAAACCGGCAAAGTCGGCTTCATGCTCGCTTTTCATTTCTGCAATCATCTGCTCCGGTGCAATCCCTAACTGCTGAGCTTTCAGCATGATAGGCGTGCCGTGCGCATCATCGGCGCAGATGAAATAAACCTGATTGCCACGCATTCGCTGATAACGCACCCAAATGTCGGCCTGGATATGCTCGAGCATATGGCCGAGATGGATTGATCCGTTCGCGTAAGGCAGTGCGCACGTTACCAGAATTTTTTTAGCGACTTGAGTCATAGTTTGCGTAGCTTTCTGTTGATTGAAAAAACGGGCTTAGATGGTAACTGAAGGCTTCTCCTGCGTAAACACAAGGGATTCACCCCCTCCGGTCACCGCAGATCCACGGGCATCTGATATCATTGACAATACATCGCTGAAACACAGCGTAAGCACAGCAGAAATAAGGAGTAGGGGATGACAGCACAATCCCGGGAACCGCAGACGCCAGAAGGCCTGCGCGCCATCGTGGCTGGCGTATTGAGAAGCTTTGAGCATCCGACCCTTAAGCAGAATCTCACCGCCCTGAAGGCGTTACATCACGTGGCACAGCTTGACGGTACGCTGCATGTGGAGCTGCTGATGCCGTTTGCCTGGGCCAGCGGGTTCGACGTTCTGAAAGAGCAGGTCAGCGCCGAACTGCTGCGTCAGACCGGTGCAGGTGCCATCGACTGGCGACTCAGCCATGACATTGCCACCCTGAAACGGGTGAAAAACCAGCCGGGCGTCAACGGCGTGAAAAATATTATTGCGGTCAGCTCTGGCAAAGGCGGCGTGGGTAAATCCAGCACCGCCGTGAACATGGCGCTGGCGCTGGCAGCAGAGGGGGCGCGGGTCGGCATTCTTGACGCCGACATTTATGGCCCGTCAGTGCCGAACATGCTTGGCACCCAGGATCAACGGCCTACCTCGCCGGATGGCACCCACATGGCGCCGATCATGGCGCACGGGCTGGCAACCAACTCTATTGGTTATCTGGTCACGGACGATAATGCGATGGTGTGGCGCGGGCCGATGGCCAGCAAAGCGCTGATGCAGTTGCTGAACGAGACGCTGTGGCCTGAGCTGGATTATCTGGTGCTGGATATGCCACCCGGTACCGGTGACATTCAGCTGACGCTGGCGCAGAACGTACCGGTCACGGGCGCGCTGGTGGTGACCACGCCGCAGGATATCGCCCTGATTGATGCCCGCAAAGGGCTGGTGATGTTTGAAAAGGTCAATGTGCCGGTGCTTGGCGTGGTGGAAAACATGAGCCTGCATGTCTGTAGTCAGTGTGGCTTCCATGAGCCGATTTTCGGCACCGGCGGCGCACAAAAACTGGTAGAGGATTACCAGACGCAACTGCTGGCTCAGCTGCCGCTGCACATTGACCTGCGTGAAGATCTCGATGAAGGACAGCCGACGGTGATTCGCCGGCCCGATAGCGAGTTTACCGCGCTTTATCGCCAGCTGGCCGGACGCGTTGCTGCCCAGCTTTACTGGCAGGGCGAAGTCATCCCCGGCGATATCGCCTTCCGCGCGCTTTAAGCCCGACCCGACCCGCTGGCATATTGCGAAGCCAGCGGGTAGTGCATTAACACGTAGCCGCCATGTTCGCCTTCGCCTTGTGAAATCATCTTCCAGCCATGTTTCAGGTAAAAGGCCTGCGCCGCTTTATTCTTCTGCAGGCACTTCAGCGCACCGGTTGAGGTAAAGCGCGCCTCTGCCGCCTTAAGCAAAGCGCTGCCCACGCCGCGCCCCTGCGAGTCAGGATCGACATAGAGGCTGTGCAGGAAGTTATCGTTCTCCAGCAGGCCGGCAAATCCGACCCGCTGTCCGTCAGCTTCCGCGACCAGCACGGTTTCACCCAGGATTACCCCATCAAAATCTTCCAGCTGCCACTCGCTGCCGTCCAGCCAGCGCCAGTTATGCCGACGCGCCGCCAGAAACAGCGTACGCAGAAAAGGACGATCGGCTTCAGTAAACGGACGAATCTCCACAAGTCAGCTCCCTTTTAATCCGGTCTTACAAAACTAGCAGCGATTCGCGGAGAGGGGCGGAAAAGATAAAGCGGGTTAAATGTCACGTAAATCGCTGTACACTGCCTGCCGGGCCAGAGAGCATCAGGCTCTTAGCGTTTGATAGCTTTCGTTAATCAAATTGATAACGACTGCATATTAGATGTTGGCCCGGAAATTATGTAACCTGCATCACATATTTTAACGGAGGCCACCAGATGTCTATTATCAATACCAAAATCAAGCCGTTCAAAAACGCAGCATTCAAAAACGGCGAATTCATCGACGTAACCGAGAAAGACGTTGAAGGTAAATGGAGTGTGTTCTTCTTCTATCCAGCTGACTTCACCTTCGTCTGCCCGACCGAGTTGGGCGACGTGGCTGATCACTACGAAGAGTTTCAGAAACTGGGCGTAGATATCTACTCCGTTTCTACCGATACCCACTTTACCCACAAAGCCTGGCACGGTTCTTCTGACACCATCGCGAAAATCCAATACACGATGATCGGTGACCCGACTGGCGCGCTGACCCGTAACTTCGAAATCATGCGCGAAGACGAAGGTCTGGCTGACCGTGGTACCTTTATCGTTGACCCGGAAGGCGTTATCCAGGCAATCGAAATCACTGCTGAAGGCATTGGCCGTGACGCCTCTGACCTGCTGCGCAAAGTGAAAGCGGCTCAGTACGTGGCTTCTCACCCAGGTGAAGTGTGCCCGGCTAAATGGAAAGAAGGTGATGCAACACTGGCTCCGTCTCTGGACCTGGTTGGCAAAATCTAATTCCGCTTCGGCCTTTCGACCATTCTCCAATCGGGTGCTGCGGCACCCGATTTTTTGACCAGGATATCACTATGCTCGACACAAATCTGAAAACCCAGCTCAAGGCTTACCTTGAGAAATTAACCAAACCTGTTGAGTTGATTGCCACGCTGGACGAAGGTGCAAAATCAACCGAGATCCGTGAACTGTTGGTTGATATCGCCGGTTTGTCTGACAAAGTCAGTTTCCGCGAAGAGAACGATCGTCAGGTGCGTAAGCCCTCATTTCTGATCACCAATCCAGGTTCGAACAGCGGCCCGCGTTTTGCCGGTTCACCTCTGGGTCACGAATTTACCTCACTGGTGCTGGCACTGTTACAGACCGGTGGGCATCCGTCGAAAGAAGCACAAAGCCTGCTGGATCAGATTGCCGCGCTGGACAGCGACTTCCATTTCGAAACCTACTATTCACTCTCATGCCATAACTGCCCTGACGTCGTACAGGCGCTGAACCTGATGGCGGTAATTAACCCGCGCATCAGCCACACCGCTATCGACGGTGGCCTGTTCCAGAACGAGATTCAGGAACGTAACGTGATGGGCGTGCCAGCGGTTTACCTCAATGGTAAAGAGTTTGGTCAGGGTCGCATGAGCCTGGCGGAAATCGTCAGCAAAGTGGATACCAATGCAGACAAACGTGCGGCAGAAGAGCTGAACAAGCGTGACGCCTATGAAGTCCTGATTATCGGCAGCGGCCCGGCGGGCGCAGCGGCAGCCATCTACTCAGCACGTAAAGGTATCCGTACCGGCCTGCTGGGTGAGCGTTTTGGCGGCCAGGTGCTGGACACGGTCGATATCGAAAACTATATCTCCGTACCGAAAACCGAAGGGGCAAAACTGGCCGGTTCACTGCGCGCACACGTGGATGATTACAACGTGGACGTCATTGAAAGCCAGAGCGCCATCAAACTGATCCCGGCAGCGAAAGAGGGCGGAATGCACGCCATCGAAACCGCCTCCGGCGCAGTATTGAAATCCCGCAGCATCATCCTGGCGACCGGCGCACGCTGGCGTAACATGGGCGTGCCGGGTGAAGAAGAGTATCGCACCAAAGGCGTGACCTACTGCCCACACTGCGATGGCCCGCTGTTTAAAGGCAAACGCACGGCGGTTATCGGCGGCGGTAACTCCGGCGTGGAAGCGGCCATTGACCTGGCCGGTATCGTTGAACACGTTACGCTGCTGGAGTTTGCCGGTGAGATGCGCGCCGATCAGGTGCTGCAGGATAAGCTGCGCAGCCTGAAGAACGTGGATGTGATCCTGAACGCGCAGACCACCGAAGTGAAAGGCGACGGCACCAAAGTCACCGGCCTGCACTATATCGACCGTACGACGCAGACCACTCATGAGCTGCCGCTCTCCGGTATCTTCGTTCAGATCGGTCTGCTGCCGAATACCCCATGGCTGGAAGGTGCGGTTGAGCGCAACAAAATGGGTGAGATCATCATCGATGGTAAATGCGAAACCAGCCTGAAAGGCGTGTTCGCCGCGGGTGACTGCACCACCGTACCGTACAAGCAGATCATCATCGCCAGCGGCGAAGGTGCTAAAGCCTCACTGAGCGCTTTTGACTATCTGATTCGTACCAAATCGGCTGAGTAACATTTAGTTAGCCAGACAATAGCCCTTCAGCACGCCTGCTGAGGGGCTTTTTTGTTAATAGCCCGCCAGCGTCATCAGCATCATCCAGATTGGCGTTGTCACCGCCGCAAACACGGTAGAAAAGAGCATGCTCGCCGCCGCCGGGCCGGTAATGACATTAAACTTCTGCGACATCAGATAGACGTTAACCCCGACTGCCATCGATCCCAGCAGCACCACCACTTTACTCTCCAGCGGCGGCAGATCGGTCAGCCACGCGATAGCCCATACCGTCATCGGTTGCAGCACCAGTTTCAGCAGGCAGATGGTATAGCTCTCTTTTAAGCCATCCCGCACCCGATAGTGTGCCAGGCTCATGCCCAGCGTCACCAGCGACAGGGGGGCGGCCAGTGAGGCCAGCATCTTTAGCGGTTCAGCGGCCAGCAGCGGCAAGGGACGTTGCAGAAAGCTCCAGGCTGTACCGCTGAGAATACCGATGATCAGCGGATTCTTCAGCACGCCGAGCAGGGTGCGCCAGAGTCCTTCCAGCGAGAAGCTGCCCTGTTTTGCCCACTCGACCGAAACGGTCAGTAAGGTCCAGAGGATCAGGCTGTTAAACACCAGCACCAGCGCCACCGGGGGCAGGGCTTCTGGCCCCAGCAGTACCGTGGCCACCGGGATCCCCAGCATAACGTTATTGGAAAAGATGCCGCCCAGCGCAAAAACCGACGCCGCTACGCCATCCAGATTAAACAGCCTTGTTGCCAGCAGTCGCCCCACGATAAACACCAGCAGGCAACTGCCGAAAAAGGCCAGCAACAGGCGCGCATCCACCGGCGGACTTTGCGAGAAGGTGCTCATCACCCGAAACAGCATGCAGGGCAGAGCAACGTTAAACACAAAGCGGTTCATCCCTTCACTGATGCTGGCGGGCCATTTCCCGAGGCGCGTCAGGCAGTACCCCAGCAGAATCAGGATAAATAGCGGGGCTGACAGGTAAATTTGATGGCTTAAGCTTTCAAACAGCAGTGTCATAGAGAGAGTCTGGTCAGACGATGATTAGTTACCAGACTAACAAATTGCTAACTAACTGTTAACCTGAACTGTGTCCGGAATGACCGTAGCCGGGACGCTAACCTAACCAGCGGCGCGCCTGGTGATCGCTGATGTCGCGATAATAGACCCGGTGAATAATTTCGCCACAGCCTGTGCAGCGGGCGGAAATATAGGTGGAGAGGTACTGTCTGCCATTGGGTGCTACGGCACCCTTGCGTTCAATATTAATATCCTGCCATCGATGGCGGTGTGGAATAAGCGCTAAAAATCGCATCATACATCCTGAATAGTATGAAGTTCCGCTTCAGGAGTTTTCTGACTCCATGAAATAAAGTGTTTTTTACGATGATGCTGCGAGCAGGTTAATTATTATGGGGTGACCAGAGTCACTGCGGGAAATATTACCCATCCGGGTAATAAGTGTGACTACCTATAAAGAGGTATCTCGTTAACCCGCAGCATTAAGCCTTTTTTTGCACCCTCAGGCGTTGATCGGGATCATGTGAATTGTTTCAGCTCTGATTATTTCCCAGGCGGGAGTCGCTTGCTTTCGCTGCGCGGCTTGCCTATGCTGCAAGCCGTAACACGACTCGGGGTGCCGCTTTCCACACGGAAAGGGCTGAGAAAAACCCGCTGACCTGAACTGGATAATGCCAGCGTAGGGAAGTCTGATGCCTGACCGCATTCGCCTTCTTGTTCGCCGGTTGGGAGCTACGATGACACATCAATCTCAACACCTTTCTGCCGCGCACTTCGCGCCCATTCTGCACGCTTTCCGCCGCCAGTCACCGCTGGTGCACTGTATGACCAATGACGTGGTCCAGAACTTCACCGCCAACGTGTTGCTGGCACTCCATGCCTCACCGGCGATGGTGATCGATGCCGCTGAGGCCGCCCAGTTCAGTAGCATGGCCGATGCACTGCTGATTAACGTGGGCACCTTAACCCGTGAGCGCCAGCAGGCGATGCAGGCTGCGGTCACCGCGGCTAATCAGGCGGGCACGCCCTGGACACTCGATCCGGTTGCCGTCGGCGCGCTGACGCTGCGCAGTGACTTCTGCCAGCAGTTGTTAAGCCAGCAACCGGCGGTGATTCGGGGGAATGCGTCAGAGATTCTGGCGCTGGCACAACAGGCCAGCGGCGGGCGCGGTGTCGACACGCTGCATCAGGCGGATGCAGCACTCGATGCGGCCCGGCAGCTCGCGGAAATCTGGAGCACGCTGGTGGTCGTCACCGGTGAAGTGGACTACGCCACCGATGGTCAGCGACTCCTTGCTATACACGGTGGAAGCCCCTTAATGACACGGGTAGTCGGGACCGGCTGCGCCCTCTCGGCAGTGGTGGCGGGGTTCAGCTCCCTGCCTGGCGATCGGCTGATGAATGTCGCGGCCGCCTGTCAGGTGATGGCGCTGGCGGGTGAAAAGGCAGCGGCGCAGGCTGCCGGCCCCGGCAGCTTAGCCACAGCGTTTATAGATGCACTCTGGACGCTGGAGGATAATCATGAAGCGTATTAACGCTCTGACGATTGCGGGTACCGATCCCAGCGGCGGCGCTGGTATTCAGGCCGATCTGAAAACCTTCTCGGCTCTGGGAGCCTATGGCACCAGCGTCATTACCGCGCTGGTGGCACAGAACACCTGCGGCGTGCAGTCGGTTTATCGCATTACGCCTGACTTTGTGGCCGCCCAGCTTGATTCAGTGCTCAGTGATGTGCGCATCGACAGTGCAAAAATTGGCATGCTGTCAGAAACGGCTATCGTGGAGCAGGTTGCGGAACGGCTGATGCGTGCGGCAATCCCGTTTGTTGTGCTGGACACGGTCATGGTCGCGAAAAGTGGTGATGCGTTGCTCTCGCCAGACGCCGTAGCCAGTGTTCGGGAGCTGTTATTGCCGCAGGTCTCGCTGATCACACCTAATCTGCCGGAAGCGGCGGCGTTGCTGGACTGCGCCATTGCGGCAGATGAAGAGGAGATGCGCGAGCAGGGACGGGCATTGCTGGCACTGGGCTGCCAGGCCGTGCTGATGAAGGGCGGTCACCTTGCGGCGGCGGAGAGCCCGGACTGGCTGATCACGCACTCAGCAGAGCAGCGATTCAGTACGCCGCGGGTGAATACCCGTCATACGCACGGCACCGGCTGTACGCTGTCGGCAGCCTTAGCCGCGTTGCGACCACGTCATGCTGACTGGGCAGAGACGATTGGGGAAGCCAAAAACTGGTTACAGCAGGCGCTGCTGCAGGCAGATTCGCTGGAGGTCGGGAAGGGTATCGGACCGGTTCACCATTTTCATCAATGGTGGTAATGACGAAGGCCCGCATCGACCTGGTAATCAGGTGGTGCGGGCGGTTCCAGGTTCAGGGTGCTTCAAACCAGGCGCTGTTACGCTCGGCAATCGGGGTGATAGAGAAGATCATCTCCTGCAGATGACGACGCATTGCCGCTTCGGCTGCATCGGCGTCATGACGCTTCAGCGCCGCAAAAATCTCTTCATGCTGCTCAATCAGCTTGTCCGGTGGAGAGACTTCACTCAGCGTCAGAAACCGCACCCGGTCCATGGCCGCTTTGATGTTCTCCACCGTTTCCCAGGCCAGCTTACAGTCGATGCTTTCAGCAATCAGGCGATGAAACTCATCGTCCAGAGTGAGAAAAGCCTGGCTGTCATGCCGTTCAGCGGCCATGCGCTGTAGCTGCAGGTTATGCTCCAGCGCCATCAGGGCTGGATCATCAATCTCCAGTGCCGCACGGCGAACCACCGACACCTCGACTGCCTCCCGGATAAAGCGGCCATCCGCCACCCGCTTAGCGGAGATTTTGCGCACGAAAGTGCCACGCTGCGGCAATACCTGTACCAGTCCGGCTTCGGCCAGCTTGATGAACGCTTCACGCACCGGCTGGCGTGAAACGTTGAAGCGCGCGGACACCTCTTTTTCCGAGAGCAGCGAGCCCGGCTGAATTGCGCAGGTGACGATATCTTTGCGCAGATAGCGGTAAATCTGCTGATTTACCGGTTCGCTGGTAGTAATGGTATAGGCGATCGACATGCAGCAATATCCATATTACGGCTGGCAGGGGCCAGCGCGATGGGAAAGTGTCAGTCTAATCAGCGCGCTGCATCTGCGCCAGCGCTTTGTCACCAGGCTGTTATGCCTGGCTCATACACTGCTGCACCGTCGCCCGCGCGCCCTGAGTCGTTAGCTGCTGGTAATACGTCGTCAGTCGGGCCACCAGATCGGCGTTCTGCGCCAGATCGTCGCCAAAGATGTCGCCCAGACCCAATAGCGCACGGACACGCGCTTCGCCTTCTTCGCTACCGGCAACCGTCTCTGCCAGCGTGGCTTTCAGCGGATCGCGGATCTCAATCGGTTGACCCTGTTCATCGACGCCGCCGACATAGCGCATCCAGCCCGCCACGCCCAGCAGCAGCAGGTCGCAGCGGCTGCCGCGCTGCAGGTGCCAGCGCAGACTGTCGAGCATGCGTTGTGGCAATTTTTGCGATCCGTCAGTGGCGATTTGATATGTGCGATGTTTAATGGCACGGTTTTCGTAACGGGCGATCAGCGAATCGGCATAGGCGTTGAGATCCACGCCCTGGGTACGCAGCGTCGGCGCCTGTTCATCAATCATCAGTGAACGGGCGGCGGCGCGGAAATGGGCATCGGCCACGCAGTCGCTGATGTATTCATAACCGGCCAGGAAGCCGAGATAGGCCAGAAAAGAGTGGCTGCCATTCAGCATGCGCAGTTTCATCTCTTCATAGGGCAGAACGTCACTGACCAGTTCTGCGCCCGCTTTTTCCCACGCCGGACGGCCATTGACGAAGTTATCTTCAATCACCCACTGAAAGAAGGGCTCCGCTTCAACCGCAACCGGGTCATCGGAACCCAGACGCGCGCCTAGTGCCGCAAACGCTGCATCGGTCATGGCCGGAACGATACGATCCACCATGGTGGAGGGGAAGGTAATGTGTTGCTGAATATAGTCTGCCAGGGCCGGATCCTGATGCTGTGCCAGTTGCACAACAACGTTGCGGGTCACGTGACCATTTTCCGGCATGTTGTCACAGGACATCACGCTAAAGGCGGGTAAGCCCTGATCCCGTCGGCGGCGAATCGCGGCCAGAATCAGACCGGGTAGCGAACGCGGCGAATCAGGATTCTGCAGGTCATGCACGATGTCAGGGTGATCGGGATTTAAATTGCCACTGGCTGGCTGGTGACAATAGCCTTTCTCGGTGACAGTCATGGAGACAATCGCCACCTCAGGCTGGCTCATGGCATTGATCACCGCCTCAATACCGTCACTTTTGCCGTGCAGTGCCTGAGTAATGACGCCAATCACCCGGGTATGCAATGAATCATCGGCCATCTCGGTGAGGGTATAAAGCAGCTGCTGCTCTCGCAGGGCCTCAATCAACGCGCCGCTGTTGAGGTTCACTTCACAATATCCCCAGTCGCTGCCCTGTTCAGCCAGCTTATCGCTGCAGAGCGCCTGATGGGCGCGGTGAAATGCACCAAAACCGATATGTACCATGCGGGTGTTTAACTGGCTGCGGTCGTAAGCGGGGCGCCTGACCTCAGCGGGCAGGCGATCAATCTGTAACATAGTCCATCCTTATGGCAAACGGGGCGCAAAGCGCCCCGAAATCATACATCTGTTAGCGAAACAACACTCAGACCGAAACCGGTTTATCCTGGGTTTTCGGACTGCGAATCACAAATAACACCAGGAAGGCACCCAGCGCGGCGACACAGCCCGCCAGGATAAAGGCGCTATCGAATTTACCGGTGTGATGAACAATAAACCCGGTGACGATGGGCCCGATGATGCCGGAGAGGCTACCCACCAGATGGATAAAGCCGCTGATGCTGCCGATACGGCTCTTGTGCACCACATCCTGAATAATCGCCCAGTAGATTGCGCCGGTGATATAGAGAAAGAAAATCGACACCGACATCATAATTACCGCAGGCACCACATCTTTTATCGTACCCGCCAGCGCCACACAAATTGCGGCGGCCAGCAGTGAGACCACCAGCACAATTTTACGGGACAACAACAGCTTGCCGGTGATGTTAAAGATCTTATCGGAGATCCAGCCACCCAGCGCCAGGCCAACGAAACCGACGATCCACGGGATCATGGTAGTGATGCTCATCGATTTGATATCCAGGCCGTGCGCCTGCACCAGGTAGGCCGGGAACCAGCTCAGGAAGAAGAACAGAATGTAGTTGTAGCAGAAGAAGGCAAAAGCGGTGACCAGGATAATCGGCTGGCGCAGGTAGTAGCCAAACGGATGTGACGTTTCTGACAGATCAACTTCATCATTCGGGTTCGTTGCTTTCAGGCGATCAATCAGCAGACGTTCCTCTTCGCTGACACGCTTGCTCTTCGCCGGATTGTCAGCGGCGAAGAAGAGCCAGAACGCCATCCACACCAGTCCGATACAGCAGACAATTACGAACGCCGGACGCCAGCCATAGGCGAGCGCCAGATAACCAATGATCGGGCCAGCGACCGCGCCACCCAAAGGTGATCCGGCACTCAGTAAGCCCATGGCCGTCGCGGCCTGTTTTTTCGGGAACCAGCCGTTAATCGCTTTGTTGGCCGAGGAGCAGATCGGGCCTTCAGCCATGCCGAACAGCACACGCAGGATCAGCAGCGACCAGAAGCCGGTGGCCAGTGCGGTCATGCCGCAGAAAATGGACCAGGCACCTACCGCCACGGCCAGCACGATTTTAGGGCCATAGCGGTCAGTGGCAAGGCCGCCAAGGAAGTTAAACAGGGCATAGCCAAAGAAAAAGCTGCCGAAGATCATGCCAAACTGCTCAGCATTGATCGCCAGATCTTTTTCCACCAGCGGTACCGTCAGCGACAGGGCGACACGATCGAGGTAGTTAATCATGTAAACCAGGAACAGCAGCAAAACGAGGGTCCAGCGCAGATTCTTGAACATACAAACTCCGTGATCTGTTTTATCTTTATAGTCATGCCGGCGGGTACGCACCGGCTGAGGAGACCTGGTGTTCAGCGGATAATTAACCCATCTGAAGTATGACTTTGCAGCAGGTGCGCGGATCTTTTTCAAACAGGGTCATCGCACGTTCAATCTCCTGCAGCGGGAAGTAGTGCGTGACCAGTTTCTCTGGCTGGATTAACCCTTCTTCCATCCATTCGATCACCTGTGGGAAACGATTGCTGTTAAGACGTGAGGTAAACAGCGACAGCTCCTTGCTGGTCAGGCTCTGCTGAGTAATGCTGCACGGCTCGCCGGAGAAACCCAGCAGGCCAATGCGCGCGGCCGGTGAGGCGAGGGCAGCCGCTTCAGCCAGAATGGTGGGATGGCAGGCCGCGTCAATAATCAGCGTAGGCTGCACGCCCTCAAGCTGTGCCGCCAGCGGGATTTCGCTGTTATCGAACAGTTGATCCGCACCGCTCTGCTCTGCAAGTGCCAGCCTTTCCGGCAGGCGATCCACCACCATCACCTTTTTAACCTTATAGACGCCCTTTAGCACCTGAATCGCAGTGAGCCCCATCGGACCGGCACCGTAAATCAGCGCCACATCGTCTGGCTGCGGCTTGAGAAACGCGGTGATATTGGCGGCAATAGTGAAAGGCTCAATCAGACTGGCGAGCCGATCGGGGATGCTGTCCGGCAGGCAAAAGGCATTTTTCGCCGGAGCCAGCGCAAACTCGCTGAAGCCGCCGTCACGGTGCACGCCAATCACCTGCAGTGTGGTGCAGACATTGGGACGGCCTACCGAGCAGGGATAGCAGCTGCCGCAGCTCACTACCGGATCCACCGCCACGCGGTCGCCCAGCCGGGCCGGATCAACGCCGTCGCCCACCGCGTCAATCACGCCGAAAAATTCGTGACCAATTATCCGTGGATATTTCGCGAACGGGTTATGGCCGTGCCAGATATGCACATCAGAGCCGCAGATACTGGCATAAGCCACTTTGACCCGGACTTCGCCCGCCGCAGGTTGTGGTAGTGGACGTTCAGCCACCAGCAGTTCACCCGGCTGTTCAATAACAACGCTTTTCATCAGCTTCTCCTTACCAGTTCCACAGGGTGCCATCTTCAAGACGGGCGACCGGGAGATAGGCAGGTTCATAGGGATATTTCGACGCCAGTTTCTCGTTGAATTCAATGCCGAGACCGGGTTTGTCGCCTGGATGCATGTAGCCCTGGTCAAAGGTCCAGTTTGCATCAAACAGCTCCATCATCTGTTCGGAGAAGCCCATGTACTCCTGCACACCGAAGTTCGGCACCCAGAGGTCAAAGTGCAGTGCAGCCGCCATGCAAACAGGGGAGAGATCAGAAGGACCGTGCGAGCCGGTGCGCACCTGATAGAGCGAGGCAAAATCAGCGATACGCCGCATACCGGTGATGCCGCCCGCATGCGTAATGGTGGTGCGGATATAGTCGATCAGCTGTTCTTCAATCAGCTGCTTACAATCCCAGATGCTGTTGAACACTTCACCCACGGCAATCGGCGTAACGGTATGCTGGCGGATCAGGCGGAAGCACTCCTGATTCTCAGCAGGCGTCGGATCTTCCATCCAGAACAGGCGATAATCTTCCACGCTCTTGCCAAAACGCGCCGCTTCAATCGGCGTCAGGCGATGGTGCATGTCATGCAGCAAGTGCTCGTCGAAACCAAACTTGTCACGGATGGCGGCGAACAGTTTCGGGGTGAAATCGAGGTATTTCTCAGTTGACCAGAGCTGCTCTTCCGGCCAGTTACCTTTGGTTGCAGGCTCATAGGCCAGACCTTTGCCTTTCGCCATGCCGTAAGTGGTTTTCATACCCGGGACGCCGCACTGCGCGCGAATCGCTTTGAAGCCCAGCTCTTTGTGCTTCGCGTAGTCATCCATCACTTCATCAATGGAATGGCCGGTGGTGTGGCAATAGACCATTACGCCGGTGCGTGAAGCGCCACCCAGCAGCTGATACACCGGCATATTGGCGGCTTTGCCTTTGATATCCCACAGTGCCATATCGACGGCCGAGATAGCGGACATGGTGACCGGGCCACGACGCCAGTAAGCGCCCTTGTAGAAATATTGCCAGATGTCTTCGATCTGATGCGCATCGCGGCCAATCAGCTGCGGGCAGACGTGATCTTTCAGGTAGGAGGCGACCGGTAATTCACGGCCATTCAGCGTTGCGTCGCCAATGCCGGTCAGACCCTGATCGGTGGTGATTTTTACGGTGACAAAGTTTCTGCCTGCGCAGGTTACAAATACTTCTGCCTTAACAATTTTCATCCTGGTTGCCTTAAGTCAGCGTTCAATGATGAAAAAGTACGCTCTTTAATACTACCATACAAGATGGAGTTGCAGAGTTGTGAACAGAATCACAGAGAGTTTTCAGGGACAAAAAGGCGTAGTGAGCAGAAGCATTGGGTGTTTATAAATCTGAGTAGTGGCAATAAAGGGGGGCTAAGCTGGAACCGCCAAAATTTCCGACCTGTGATTTATTGGAACCTAAATGATTCCATCAGCCAGTAACGCTATCCTTTGTAGAAGGAGATTTGCAGGCAGAAGCATGAACTCTCTTAGAGTAGTAAGCCGGAGCCTGTCGAAATTTTTCGTTGAGCAAGCTAAACCGACCAGAGGTCTGAATTAAAACCCTACTTTATGTATGCCTATGCTTTAAATTCGTTCAATCCGAGAGTATGTTGTACCAATAACCTTGGTATTTGTAAGGTTATTGGGTTTCTTATCAAAGGTCAGAGGACGCGTAATGGATATTAGCAGCCTGCTTTTGGATTTTAGAATAACCTCACACTGCGATCTCGGATGTGATCTATGTTTCCGCAACCCCGGCATTCAGGACTCATCTCTATCCAGTGCTCTTAATGTTATTGAACGCATGTATAAAATGGGTTTCCGTCGTATCGGTTTTACTGGTGGTGAACCGACATCCAGAGCGGACTTCATTAATCTGATTGAATACGCAAAACAGATGGGTTTTATGACCTATCTCTCCACAGTCGGACATCGTTTCCTGATGGATCATGAGCGGTTAAATCCGGTTCTGGACTGGGTGGGTATGCCAATTGACGGGATTGATAAGCGTGTCAATTCCGATATTCGCAGTGATAAAATGAGTAACCAGCATAGAGTTATAAAAAATATATTAACATGGCTTCCGAATAATAACCGGATTAATATAAAACTTACTACTGTGGTCTCTCAGTCAAATGTCAATCTGCTAAGTGATATTGCCAGCTGGGTGGAGGCACTTCCCTATAAGATCCAGGCCTGGCGATTTTACCAATTCTGCCCCTTAGGCGTCGGGAAAGAAAAAAGAGATAAACTGGAAATCAATACAGATGTATTTACAGATAAAATGGAAATACTAAAAAAACAACATCCAGGTATACCCATTAGCTGGGCCACCTTCGATGAGAGGGATAAAGCCAATGTTGTTATGGAACCAAATTTTGACATTATTATTCCCGACGGTGAAAACTATACCCTGCTGGGTAATATGCTAACAGATTCACCAGATAAAATTATCAATGCTATTTTTGGGAATAATGAAATCATGAGGAAATGTGAAAACAATCGTTTCTGGCTGGATGAAAGGGAGTTCATTGCATGAGGTATAACTATCTTCATATGGATCCCTGGTCAGCTGATAAAAAAGAAAAAAATCAGGACAGGAAACCCCTCTATATATGCCTGTCAGGCAATTCCGGGGTAGGGAAAAGTACCCTTCTGAGACGACTGTCTATGTCTTTATTTCAGTATGATCCGTATACTATCGCTATAGACGAAAAAAGTGTCCACCATCCACTCCTTCCTTACCTGTTTGATGATACAAGAAACTATGGTTATCTTATCCAACTCAATTTTATGGTGCAGCGTGCATTGATTATTAAATCCTGGCTGGATAAAGGATTTAATCTTGTAATGGAACGCTCCCATCTTGAGGATTATATATTTATCAGGTTTATGTTTAAAGCTAATTATATCAATAAGGTACATTATGATTCTTATATTAACCTATGGGAAAGTATTAATGAATTGCTCACTGAACCGGATATTATCGCTTTTATTGATTATTCGGTTGAACATTCACTCTCTCATATCCGTGATGATGAAACTCATGGTATCCGACCGGAAGAATTTACCGATAAGGAGATGAAGGTTAAATGGATTAAAGGATGGCACGCGGAATACCAAAAATTTACAG
The DNA here is from genome assembly GCA_020205505.1 of Panax japonicus. Taxonomy (NCBI): domain Eukaryota; kingdom Viridiplantae; phylum Streptophyta; class Magnoliopsida; order Apiales; family Araliaceae; genus Panax; species Panax japonicus. The sequence continues at coordinate 879,464 of JAINUV010001461.1, read as the reverse complement.
ATAATCTTCCGGAACATCTTCGTCAGCGGGTGATGATCTGTAACCATCCAGATGAAATTGACACTTTTTCAAACAGTGTAATTCAGAAAGCAATGATGTTAAGGAGATAAAATGCGCCAGAGAGTAATAGTGTGTCCTGTGATACAAAATGACGGTGAGTTTTTGCTTTGTAAAATGGCCTCCGATCGTGGGGTTTTCCCGGGACAATGGGCCCTCCCAGGCGGTGGAATGGAACCTGGGGAGACGATGGAAACCGCTCTAAGGCGAGAAATCATGGAAGAATTAGGGGAGGAACTGCGTATCACTGAAGTTAAGCCGTGGGCATTTCGGGACGATATCCGGACTAAAACGTATCCGGATGGCACTACCGAAGAAATTTACATGATTTATCTTATATTTGACTGTGTTAGTACAAACCGGAAAATTAAATTTAACGAGGAATTTCAGGAGATTATCTGGGTGTCATCTGAAGCTATGAAAAGCCTGGATTTAAATGAAGCGACCCGTGTTACTTTTGCCCAGAAAGGACTCCTTTAGCGAGCTATTCCTGGCCTTTATAGCAGATGTTTATCTGTTGATTATTCGGATTGTTAATCTTTTTTCACCCGGGAAAGCGTTCGATAGACTGTTGGCGGTGAAACTGAAAATAACTCAGCCAGATCGCTGTTCGAGTGCTGCCCGGTTCCATACATTCTATACAATTTCTGCGAAGGTGGGCAGGGTGGGCAGAATATTGAAAAACATTTTCCCCATCGGGTTCGTTTGATCATTAATATTGATTCTTTATGAGACAACTTCAGCAGTGATTTATGGCAGGTACAGACAGTTATTTTATGGTTCGTTCAACCATTCTCTTACCTGCATGATTTTTCAGGGCCACGATGACAACGCGTGGTAAAGCGCCAGGCCCAGGTGAACGACTGAAGGTTTTATACGATGCCGAACAGGAAGCGCTATATGGCCTCCCTGATTTATGTTGAACGGGCATTATACCTACCAGAACAGCAATGAAATTACTAATCTGAATAAGCTTGTTGCCGGGCTAATACTGGGGTAACGGCAATTTCGGCAGTTCCGGCGTAGAACCCCATAAAAAGATGGGATTAGCAGCAATAAAAAAGGGGCTTTCGCCCCTGATGTCGGTTCAGGCAAGCAGCGCGCACTGCGGCGGCAGGCGGCAGCTCAGCGCGCCCGCCATCACTTCAATCACGAATTCGCGCCCGGAAAGCGGCTCGCCATCGAGGTTAAAGGTCATCTCATGCGGCGAACGGATCGTCAGTGACTCCAGTTGAGTGGTGACGATGCCGGGATTGTCATCGTCGCCGGTGAGCGAGTGCAGCAGGGTAGGCAGCAACTCCTGCGCGGTGACAACACTGACGTCCAGTCGGCCATCGTTGATCAGGGCAGAAGGGCATAACCGCTGACCGCCGCCCGCCTGACGACCATTACCGATACCGATCACCAGCGCATCACCCTGCCAGGCGAAATCGGGGCCGCTGATCTCGCAGGTATCCGGTTTCAGGGTATCCATGCGCATCAGGCCGTGAATAAAGTAGGAGACGCCACCCAGCGCCGACTTCAGCTTTTCCGGCGTTTCAGTCGTGATACGGGTGCCAAACCCACCGGTCGCCATATTGATGAAGTAGTGGCTCTGGTTTACCCTGGCCAGATCGATGGCGCTGGCTTTGCCCTGAATCGCCAGACGCAGTGCCGGTTCCATCTCTTCCGGAATGCCGACGCTGGTGGCAAAGTCGTTGGCGGTACCCAGCGGCAGGATGCCCAGCACCGGACGATGATCGGCACTGGATGCCGCCAGCGCCGTTGCGATCTCGTTGATCGTGCCATCGCCACCACCGGCCACCACGGTCGCGGCCTGCAGCGCAATGGCCTCTTTGACGTACCGATCGCCGTCACCTTTTTCAAATGTGACACGCACCGCAATGTCGAAGCCTTCTTCACGCAGGGTCGAGATAGCTTCGCGCAGATCATCATTACCCGCGCCTTTCCCATTCAGGATGAGCAGCGTAAGCGGTTTATTATCCATTTTGCGTTCCTTGAAGATCTACAGAGTAAGAAGGGATTTATAACACAGCTGCCAGCAGTAAATTATTGGCGAAAGAGAGAAAAAAGAAAACCCGCACGGGGGAGCCGGGCGGGTAAATGAGGTGGTTCCTGGTAAATCTGCCGTTTGTTGTTACTCGTTAGCAGCAGGCGGGACTATAAAGCAGCGCCGCGCAGGGGTCTGTGATCCTGTTCTGATTTCCTCAAAATGTTTCCGTTGGTAAACGATTATGAGGGTCCCGGGTATCTTCTCCGTGATCGAAGTTGCGCAGCAGCAGAGCAAAACGCAGATCTACCTCCTCTGGCACCCGCAGCCAGACGCGATGGCCATCGCCCGGGGCAACTTCAGTGGGTTCGCCGCGCGCATTCTGCAGCGCGTCCAGCTGACAATTCAGGTTCCCCTGAGGCGTCATGATCTCCACACTGTCGTGCAGCATAAACTTATTCTTCACCGCCACTTCAGCCCATTCTCCCCGGCGTTCGCCGGTGAATTCGCCGACAAACTGCTGGCGATCGGACACCGAAAAGCCCTGCTGATAATTCTGGTAGCTGTCGTGGGTGTGGCGGCGCAGGAAACCTTCGGTATAGCCACGATGTGCCAGGCCTTCCAGGGTTAACAGCAGTGAGGGATCAAACGGCTTACCGGCAGCGGCATCATCAATCGCCCGGCGATAAACCTGGGCGGTGCGGGCGCAGTAGTAGTAGGACTTGGTGCGTCCCTCGATCTTCAGCGAATGAACACCCATCTCGCTGAGCCGCTCCACGTGCGCGACCGCGCGCAGATCCCGCGAGTTCATGATGTAGGTTCCGTGCTCATCTTCGAATGCGCTCATCACCTCGCCGGGCTTCATCTTCTCTTCCAGCAGAAACACCTTGTCGGTGGGCTGACCAACGCCAAGCGTTGGCGTCACATCCTGTACGGCGACAGGCGTGTGGATACCAACGATATTCCCCACCTCATCCTGCTGACCCTCCGCCACTTTATACTCCCAGCGGCAGGCGTTGGTGCAGGTTCCCTGATTCGGGTCGCGTTTGTTCATATAGCCGGAGAGCAGGCAGCGACCGGAGTAGGCCATGCAGAGTGCGCCATGGACAAAGACTTCCAGCTCCATCTCCGGGACCTGCTGGCGGATCTCAGCGATCTCCTCCAGCGACAGCTCGCGTGACAGAATCACCCGGCTCAGCCCCATCTGCTGCCAGAATTTTACCGTGGCCCAGTTAACCGCATTGGCCTGCACCGACAGATGAACCGGCATCGTCGGGAAAGCGTCGCGCACCAGCATGATCAGGCCGGGATCGGACATGATCAGCGCGTCGGGCTGCATCGCCACTACCGGCGCTAAGTCACGAATAAAGGTTTTCAGCTTGGCGTTGTGCGGCGCAATGTTCACCACCACGTAGAATTTTTTACCCAGCGCGTGCGCTTCACTGATGCCCAGTGCGAGGTTTTCGTGGGTGAATTCGTTGTTGCGCACCCGCAGGCTGTAGCGCGGCTGGCCGGCATAGACGGCATCGGCACCATAAGCAAACGCGTAACGCATGTTCTTCAGGGTGCCAGCGGGGGAAAGCAGTTCGGGTTTCATGATTTTCTCACTGATGTCAGGTCAGCATGTCGCCTCAGGCGGCAGGTGCAGGGCAGTTAAGCCCTGCAAAAGGTGCGGAATTGTAGGCAGTGAGAAAAGGGAAGTAAATTGATCAGGATCAAACTAGATCAAATGACAGGCATCGGCTTCCCAGCGATAGCCCATGCCATAGACGGCGCGGATAAAAGGTTGCTCGCTGTCGAGATTCTCCAGCTTGCGCCGCAGGTTCTTAATATGGCTGTCGATGGTGCGGTCCGTGACCACGCGGTAGTCATCATAGAGATGGTTGAGCAGCTGTTCGCGTGAAAAGACCTTGCCCGGCTCCAGCGACAGCGTTTTCAGCAGGCGGAACTCCGCCGGGGTGAGATCCAGCGGTTTTTCGCGCCAGCTGGCGAAGAAGCGGCTCTCATCGACCCGGAGTAACGAGGCGCTTTGCGGCTCTTCCGCCGACCGTTTTACCCGGCGCAGAATCGTTTTAACTCGCGCTACTACTTCACGCGGGCTGAAGGGTTTACAGATGTAGTCATCCGCGCCCAGTTCCAGCCCCAGCAGCCGATCGATCTCCTCGGTGCGGGCGGTGACCATAATAATCGGCAGTTCGGAATGACGACGGATTTCACGGCACAGCGTTAAACCGTCGGTGCCTGGCAGCATCAAATCCAGCAGCATCAGGTCGGGTGGCGTCTGGCGCACATACTCCAGCACCGCGTTGCCGTCGGCGATGTGATGGGTACGGTAGTTCGAGGCATGCAGATAGTCGATCATCAGCTGCGCCAGCTTCGGCTCATCTTCGACCACCAGAATCAGCGGGTCGTGGTTTTCCAGGCTCATAAGCGTCTACACAAGGGGAACATAGCGCAAGTGTAGCGCGATTTTCAGTCCACCTAAATCAGAGTGCGCCGCATGAATATCGCCGCCATGCGCGTCAGCGATATTTTTACAGATGGCCAGGCCCAGGCCCGAGCCACCGCTGGCGCGATTGCGCGAGCCTTCGGTGCGGAAGAAGCGCTCAAAAATCTGGGCCTGATGTTCCCCATCCACGCCCGGTGCGCTGTCATCAAACTCGATGCGCCAGTTGGGTGCCTCATAGTTCAGCGTCACTTCAACCCGGCCCCCGCTGTCGGTGTAGCGCAGGCTGTTCTCCAGCAGATTAGTGAACAACTGCATCAGGCGGTCGGGATCGCCAAAGAAGGGGGCGTTATCGGGCAGATTGAGTTTCAGCGTCAGCCCGTGTGCACGATAGCGTTCGGCAAAGCTGCCTGCCGTCACTTCCAGCAGCTGCACCAGATCGGTTGCCTGTTTGCGGTAGGCAAGGGCGCCCTCATCGGACAGCGACAGCTGATGCAGATCGTCGACCAGCTTGGTCAGCACCACCACTTCGCTTTGTAGCGAGGCGATCGCTTCCGGCGTCAGTTTGCGCACGCCATCCTGCATCGCTTCCAGTTCACCGCGCAGGATCGCCAGTGGTGTGCGTAATTCATGGGAGATATCGGCCATAAAGGCGCGGCGCATGCTCTCATTTTTCTCCAGCGAGCTGGCAAGGAGGTTAAAGTCCCTGGCCAGCTGGCCCAGCTCATCCCGGCTGCTGACCTCAACGCGGGTGGCAAAATTACCGGCCGCCAGATGATGGGTGCCGTCAACCAGTCGTTTGACCGGAGCCAGCAGACCGCGCGCCATCAGCCAGGTTGCCAGCGCCGCCAGCAGCGTGGACAGCCCGACGATAATCCAGCTGGTGCGCCGCTGCTGCTGATCAAAGTTAATGTCGGTGCTGCGCGTCAGCCGCTCCGGCGGCGAGCCGATGACCCAGCCGACCACTTTATTATTGCTGGTGGTGATATTGCGTCGCGTGCCTTCGGGCGGCACCGGCGATTTTGGCCCGGCCAGCACTTTATATTGCTGATCGAGGATCCAGAACTGGGTGCGCCAGCCGTGCGGCGGCAGCTGACTGTTACTGTCGGGATTCTGCTCCAGCGAGCGCAGCATGGTAAACACCAGCCGATCGTTGTGGCGCAAAAAATCCCAGTTGCCGTGCTGCTCATACTGATCGGCCAGGGCATCGCTGAGCAGATTTAACCGCTGCTCGTTGCCGCGCTTAATGTAGTCGACAAAACCATGCTCGAAACTGAGGCGAACCCCCCAGTGCATGGTAATCAGCACCAGCATGCAGGTGGCGAAAATCGCCATAAACAGTTTGGCACCGATGCCCAGGCGCAGGTTAACTCTCATTTTATTCTCCGGCGTCGCAAATCAACGTTGGTACTCACCTGTGGCGGCACGCGCCAGAACACCAGCGCGGGCAGGATGATAATCAGCGACATGCAAAGGTAGGTATAAATAAACATCTGATGTTCCGCCGTGCTGTTCGCTGCGCTCTCCTGAGCAAATGCCCCCAGCAGCAGCCCGGCCACGGTAACGCCAATACTCATCGACAGCTGCATTATCATCGACAGCAGGCTGTTGCCGCTGGACGCCAGCTCATCGGGCAGCTCCTTCAGCGTCAGGGTATTCATTGAAGAGAAGCGGATGGCGTTGACCATGCCCTGCAGAAACAGCACCAGCGGCAGGAGCCAGACCCAGCCCAGAATTGCCACCAGCGGGAACAGCAGGACCACCAGCGCCAGCGCCACGGTCGACATCACCAGCACGTTGCGGTAGCCATAAAGATTGACGATGCGCACCACAATGCGTTTCATCCCGATATTCCCCAGCACCATCGGAATCATCATCAGACCGGCGTGAAACGGGCTGTAACCCATGCCGAGCTGCAGAAAGATAGGCGTCATAAAGGGCAGCATGCCGCTGCCGATGCGGCCGGTAAAACTGCCGAGCAGGCCGATGGAGTAGATGCGATTATCAAACAGCTTCAGGCTGAACAGCGCATTATCATTGCCGCGCGCATGCATCAGGTAGAACAGCAAAGAGAACATGCCAATGAGGATCATGGCACCCAGCAGCAGCGGAGAGCCGCCACTGCTGCGCTGACCATCCAGCGCCAGCGTCAGGGTTGCCATTCCGGCGGCCAGCAGGATAAAACCGCCGAAATCAAAGCGCCGCGTCTGCATGCTGTAGTTGGGCATCAGCATCAGGGTGGCGATAGCGCCTGCGATGCCGACCGGGATATTGATCAGAAAGATCCAGTGCCAGCTGGCGTACTCCACCAGCACACCGCCCAGCGCCGGACCCAGCAGCGGTCCAATCTGGCCGGGCAGAGTGACAAACGTCATGGCGGACATATACTGTTCGCGCGGCACGATTTTCATCACCGTCAGGCGACCCACCGGCACCATCATGGCCCCGCCAATCCCCTGAACCACCCGCGACAGCACCAGCTGGTCCAGGGTGCCGGAGAGGGCGCACAGCAGTGATCCCAGGCTGAACAGCACAATCGCGCAGAAGAAAATGTTGCGCACGCCAAAACGATCGGCCAGCCAGCCGCTGACCGGCAGCATGACGGCGACCGTCAGCACGTAATAGACGATGACCGAGTGCATGTGCAGCGGGCTGACACCCAGATCGTGCGCCATCGATGGGATCGCGGTATTCACGATGGTGGTATCCAGCGTCTGCATAAAGAAGCCGATGGCAACAATCCACAGTTGCCAGCGGACGTTAGTGCTTTGCGTACTCATCGATCCCCCCGATAAAGGCGTCACGTCCGATGCCTGCTGCCGCCATACCTGTTACGGCTGCTGCGCGGCGGCCAGCGGGCGTTTTTTACGGCGCAATTTATCCATCATTAAATAGACCACCGGCGTGGTGTAGAGCGTCAGCAACTGGCTCATCACCAGCCCGCCTGCAATGGTAATCCCCAGCGGCTGACGCAGCTCTGCGCCGTCGCCGCTGGTCAGCACCAGCGGCAGCGCGCCAAACAGCGCCGCCAGCGTCGTCATCATAATCGGCCGGAAGCGCAACAGGCACGCCTGGAAAATCGCCTCCCGCGCGCTGAGCTGGCCGTTGCGCTCTGCCTCCAGCGCAAAATCGACCATCATGATGGCGTTCTTTTTCACGATTCCGATCAGCAGCAGAATACCGATCAGCGCAATCAGGCTGAAGGGCGTATCGAACAGCTCCAGCGCCAGCAGCGCACCGACACCCGCTGAGGGCAGGGTAGAGAGGATCGTCAGCGGATGGACATAGCTTTCATAGAGGATCCCCAGCACGATATAGACCGCCGCAATCGCCGCCAGCATCAGCCAGAGCTGGTTGCTTTGCGACTGCTGAAACACCTGCGCCGTACCGGCAAAGCTGCCGCGCACGCTGGAGGGCACGCCAATCGCGGTCATGGTGCGTTCAATCGCCTCCGACGCCTGCGAAAGCGACACCCCTTCCGGCAGGTTGAATGAGATGGTCGAGGCGGCAGACAGCCCTTCATGGTTGACCGAGAGCGGCGCATTCGCGGGCTGCCAGTGGGCGAACCACGACAGCGGAATCGCTTTACCTTCGCTGTTAATCACAAACATCTGCGACAGGGCGCTGATATCCTGGGTGTAGCGCGGATCGACCTCCATCACCACTTTGTACTGGTTAAGGGGCTGATAGATGGTGGAGATCTGACGCTGACCAAAGGCGTTATTCAGCAGGGCATTGGCCTGAGAGACATCGATGCCAAGCCGCGCCATGCTTTCCCGGTCATAGGTCAGCGCCATCTCGCTGCCTTTATCCTGCTGATCGGAGTTCACATCCGCCAGCTGCGGCAGGGCAGAGAACGCCTGACGGATTTTTGGCTCCCACTTACGCAGGGCGTTGAGGTCGTCCGACAGCAGGGAATATTGATAACCGGCATTCGATTCCCGACCGCCGACGCGCAGATCCTGCACCGCATTCAGATAGAGACTCGCCCCGGGTTCTTTCGCCAGCTTGTTGCGCAGGCGGGCGATAATCTCCACTGCGCTCTCTTTCCGCTCCGACAGCGGCTTCAGCGAGATAAACATAGAGCCGCTATTGGTACGCATCCCGCCGGTGAAGCCCACCACGCTCTCCACCGCCGGATCGGCCCCGACAATCTCCATAAAATCCTGCAGCTTACTGCGCATCGCCTGAAACGAAATGCTCTGGTCGGCAGAGATAAACCCGGAAAGGCGTCCGGTATCCTGCTCCGGCATAAAGGTTTTCGGAATATGGACAAACAGCCAGCCGGTCAGGACGATGGTGGCGAAAAACAGCACCATCACCCAGCGCGCATGGTTCAGTACCACGCTAAGCGAGCGGCCATAGCCCTGCTGGATCGCCATCAGTAACCGGCCCGCGCCGCGCTGACGCGGCTGACTGCGCGGCGCGTGCGGCTTCAGCAGATAGGCGCACATCACCGGCGTCAGGGTGACCGAGATAAACAGCGAGATGACGATAGCCACCGACAGCGTAATGGCAAATTCTGAGAAGAAGCGGCCAATCAGTCCGCCAATCATCAGCAGCGGCAGGAACACGGCAATCAGTGACAGGCTCATCGACAACACGGTAAAACCGACTTCCCGCACCCCTTTCAGCGCGGCGGCCAGCGGTTTCATGCCCGCTTCCACGTGTCGCGCAATATTCTCCAGCACCACAATCGCATCATCCACCACAAAGCCGGTGGCGATGGTCAGCGCCATCAGCGACAGGTTGTTGAGGCTGAAGCCGCACAGGTACATCGCGGCAAAGGTGCCGATCAGCGAAACCGGCACCGCGACGGCGGGGATCAGCGTGGCGCGGCCCGAACGCAGGAAAACAAACACCACCAGAATCACCAGCGCCACGGCGATCACCAGCGACTGCTCCACCTCATGCAGCGAGGCGCGAATGGTAGGTGAACGATCCTGAGCGATCTGCAGATCGATGGCGGCCGGGATCACCTCATGCAGCAGCGGCATTTCGGCGCGGATGCGGTCCACCGTATCGATGACGTTGGCTTCAGGTGTTTTGCGGATCAGCAGCAGCACCGCCGGTTTACCGCGCGACATCCCTGCGTTGCGTACGTCCTGCACTGAATCTTCGACTGTCGCCACATCCGACAGCCTGACCGCCGCGCCGTTGTTGTAATGCACTATCAGCGGCTGATACTCACTGGCGGTTTGCAGCGCGTCATTGGTACGCAACTGCCAGCGCTGCTGCGAATCATCCAGTGCGCCCTGCGGCCGTCGCTGATTGGCGTTGGAAATGGCGGTGCGCACCGCATCCAGCGAGACGCCCTGATTAAACAGCGCCTGTGGATTCAGGGCCACGCGGACCGCAGGCAGCGAGCTGCCACCCACGGTGACGTCGCCCACGCCCTCAATCTGTGACAGTTTCTGCGCCAGCTGGGTCGAGGCGTAATCGTAGAGCTGACCCGGATTATAGGTATCCGAGGTGAGCGTCATGATCATAATCGGCGCATCTGAAGGGTTCACTTTGCGATAGGTCGGGCGCGACGGCATCCCGGTAGGCAGCAGGCTTTGCGCCGCGTTAATCGCGGCCTGCACATCGCGCGCGGCTCCGTTGATGTCGCGATCAAAATCAAACACCAGAATGATGCGGGTGCTGCCCAGCGAACTGGTAGAGGTCATTTCACTGACGCCCGCGATGCGTCCCAGTGAACGCTCCAGCGGCGTGGCCACCGACGACGCCATGATCTCCGGCGCGGCACCCGGCAGCGAAGCCGAGATAACGATCACCGGAAAATCAACCTGCGGCAGCGGCGCCACCGGCAGCAGCCGGAAACCCAGCATCCCCGCCAGTGCGATGGCCAGCGTCAGCAGCGTGGTGGCGACGGGCCGGTTGATGAACAGGGCAAAGAACTTCACTCTGCGGCCTCCGTGCGGGCAAAGCGGCGGCGGGTGGCGTGCGCCAGTCGATCAAACAGCAGGTAGATCACCGGGGTGGTAAACAGGGTCAGCACCTGGCTCAGAATCAGCCCGCCGACCATGGCAATCCCCAGCGGATGACGCAGTTCGGCACCGACGCCGGTGCTGAGCATCAGCGGCAGCGCGCCGAGCAGGGCGGCCAGCGTGGTCATCAGAATCGGGCGGAAGCGCAGCAGGCAGGCCTGATAGATGGCATCAACAGGCTTCATACCCTGTTCACGTTCGGCCGCCAGCGCAAAGTCGATCATCATGATGGCGTTCTTTTTCACGATGCCGATCAGCAGGATGATGCCGATTATCGCTACGATATCCAGCTCATTGCCGCTGAGCATCAGCGCCAGCAGCGCGCCGACACCCGCCGTGGGCAGCGTTGAGAGAATCGTGATGGGGTGAATAAAGCTCTCATAAAGCACGCCCAGCACGATGTACATCGCCACAATGGCTGCCACAATCAGCCAGACGGTGCTGCTCAGCGCCGCCTCAAACGCCAGCGTGCTGCCCTGGAACTGCGTCATCAGCTCTGCGGGCATGCCAAGCTCGGCTTCAGCCTGCGACACCGCTTTCACCGCATCTTCCAGCGAATAGCCGTCAGCCACGTTGAAGGAGAAGGTCGCCGACGGGAACTGGTCGAGGTGGTTAATGCTGAGCGGCGTGTTGCGCTGTTCAATGCGGGCAATGGCGCTCAGCGGTACGCTGCCGCCGTCGCTGCTGTTAAGGCGAATCGCATTCAGGCTCTCCATGCCGGGAGTGGCACTATTGTCCTGCTCCAGCACCACCCGATACTGGTTCGCCTGGGTATAAATGGTGGAGATGAGCCGCTGACCAAAGGCGTTGTACAGCGCGTTATCGACATCCGCCATGCTGATGCCGAGGCGGCTGGCGCTGTCGCGGTCCACTTTGACATAGGCTTCCAGTCCCTGATCCTGCCAGTCACTGCTGACATCGCGCAGCTGTGGCAGGGTGCTGAGCCGGGTCAGCAGCGCCGGAACCCAGGTGCTGAGCGACGACAGTGAACCCGATTGCAGCGTGAACTGATAGGGCGTGCGGCTCGCCTGGGTATCGATGGTGAGATCCTGCACCGCCTGCAGCCACAGCTGCACGCCCGGTACCTCACTGACCTGCTGTTGCAGGCGCTGCTGAATGGCAGGAATACGGTCGTCGCGTTGATCCAGCGGTTTGAGGTTGATCTGCAGACGCGCGCTGTTCAGCGAGGCATTGGTGCCATCCACGCCGACAAACGAAGTCATGCTCTCCACTGCCGGATCTTTCATGATGATGGAGGCGACGTCGCGGGTGCGCTGCGCCATGCTGGCATAGGAGACCGACTGCGGTGCCTGCAGCGTGCCCTGAATAATGCTGTTGTCCTGCTGCGGGAAAAAGCCTTTCGGGATGATCATCCATAGCAACAGCGTCAGCACCAGGGTGCCAAGCGCCACCGACAGCGTGAGCCAGGGATGATTGAGTACCCGTTTCAGGCCGCGGCCATAGGCGGCCACGATACGATCAAACATCGCTTCGCTGGCCCGCGAAAAGCGGTTCTGTTTGCGCAGCGACTCCGCGCTCAGCATCCTGGCACACATCATCGGCGTCAGGGTCAGTGAGACCACCGCTGAAATCAGAATCGCCACCGCCAGCGTCACGGCAAATTCGCGGAACAGACGGCCGATTACGTCGCCCATAAACAGCAGCGGGATCAGGACCGCAATCAGCGAGAAGGTGAGGGAGATGATGGTAAAGCCGATCTCGCCGGCACCTTTCAGCGCGGCGGTCAGCGGCTTTTCCCCTTTCTCGATATAGCGTGAGATGTTCTCAATCACCACAATGGCATCATCGACCACAAAGCCGGTGGCGATGGTCAGCGCCATCAGCGTCAGGTTGTTAATTGAAAAGCCGAGGAAGTACATCGCCGCGAAGGTGCCGATCAGTGACAGAGGCACCGCAACCGCCGGGATCAGCGTGGCGGGCACGTTGCGCAGAAACAGATAGATGATCATCACCACCAGCGCCATCGCCAGTATCAGCTCATACTGCGTGTCGTTGACCGAAGCGCGAATATTGGTGGTGCGGTCGGTGAGCAGTTTAACTTCCACCGACTTCGGCAGGGCTGCGGTCAGCGCGGGCAACATGGCACGGATATTATCTGCTGTGGCGATGATATTGGCACCAGGCTGACGCTGAACGTTGAGCACAATCGCCGCATCGCGGTTGGCCCAGGCGCCGAGCCAGCTGTTTTCTGCTCCCTGTTCTATGGTCGCCACATCGCCAAGACGCACCGGTGCGCCGTTTTTGTAGCTGATAATCAGCTGGCGATAATCCTCCGCTGATTTCATCTGATCATTGGCTGACAGGGTAACTGAGCGGGTCGGACCATCCAGGCTGCCTTTGGCCGAATTTACGTTGGCATTGCTGATGGCGGTCCGCACCGTTTCGCTGGTCAGACCCAGCGCAGCCAGCGCCTGCGCATTCATTTTCACCCGCACCGCCGGACGCTGACCGCCCGATAGCGTCACCAGTCCGACGCCGCTGACCTGAGAGATTTTCTGCGCCACCCGCGTTTCCACCATGTCCTGCACCTGCGTCAGCGGCATGCTGCGCGTGGTGACGGCAAGCGTCATGATCGGTGGATCGGCAGGATTCACTTTGCTGTAGACCGGCGGATTAGGCAGGTCGTTGGGCAGCAGGTTAGTGGCGGAGTTAATAGCAGCCTGCACCTCCTGCTCTGCGACATCCAGCGGTAGCGTCAGCTGGAACTGCAGCGTCACCACCGAGGCACCGCCGGAGCTTTGCGACGCCATCTGTTTCAGGCCAGACATCTGACCAAACTGGCGCTCAAGCGGCGCGGTGATGGAGGAGGTGACCACATCCGGGCTGGCACCCGGATAGAGCGTGACGACCTGGATCGTCGGATAGTCGACTTCGGGCAGCGCCGAGACTGGCAGGAAGCGGTAGCCCAGCACCCCGGCCAGCAGGATCGCAATCATCAACAGCGTGGTGGCGACCGGCCGCAGGATAAACTGGCGTGACGGTCCGCCACTATGATCGGGAGGCATGACCTGCATTACTCACGCTCTCCTTTTGACGGCAGGGTGGCGCGGGTAGCGCGCGGTGCGTTGCTCTGCGGCGCGACCACCTCGACTTTTGCGCCTTCCGTCAGGCGATCCAGACCATCGGTCACGACGCGTTCGCCCGCCTCCAGACCGGCGCTGACCACCACTTTCTCGCTATCCTGCAAGCCGGCAATCACGCTTTTCTTGCTGACCTTGTTGTCACTGTTAACCACCCAGACAAAGTTGCCTTCGTTGCCCATCTGCAGCGCGGCAGGTGGGATAACAATCGCATCCTGCAGGGTGTTGACCTTCAGCCGCACATTCACGAACTGATTGGGGAACAGCGTGTCGTCCTGATTATCAAAACGCGCTTTGATTTTGATGGTGCCGGTGGTGACATCAATCTGGTTATCGAGGCTCAGCAGTTTGCCGCTGGCGATCAGATTCTGATTACTGCGATCCCAGGCCTCCACCAGCAGCGATTCACCGCTTTTCTGCGCCTTGAGAATAGAACTGATGCTGTTCTCAGCCAGGGTAAAGACCACATCAATCGGGTGCGTCTGGGTGATCACCACGATACCGGTAGTGTCGCCGCTGGTGACGTAGTTGCCGACGTCCACCTGTTTCAGCCCGACCCGGCCGGCAATCGGCGCGGTGATCCGGCTGTAGGTAAGATTGAGCTGCGCACTGGCGACGCTTCCCTCATCCGCTTTCAGCGTGCCGAGCGTTTCACTGACCAGTGAGCGCTGGGTATCCAGCTCCTGTTGCGATACCAGCGAGGTTTTTGCCAGTTTCTCGAAGCGCGCCAGGTCACGACGGGCGTTGGCCAGCGTCGCCTGATCTTTCGCCAGCTGGCCCTGCGCCTGCGTTAACGCTACCTGATAAGGTCGCGGGTCAACTTCTGCCAGTAGCTCGCCCGCTTTCACCTGCTGGCCTTCGGTGAAGTGGATTGCCAGCAGATCGCCATTGACCCGGCTGCGCACCGTGGCCGTGTTAGCCGCGGTCACCGTACCCAGTCCGCTCAGATAGTGCGGCACGCTCTGGCTGGTGGCCGTAGCGGCCTGAACCGGCGCGAGGGGACGACGGGCGCCGTCACCACCGCCTTTGCCGCCACGGGGCGCAGGTGCGTCACTCTGACTGCTGCTCTGCGGCTGGGCATGGCGCTGCCAGGCATAATAGCCGCCAGCGGCCACGGCGATCAGGGCCAGCACGATAAGGGTTTTCTTCATAACAGGATGTCGGGTGCTCATGATTGTTGGTGCTCTCCAGCAGTGACGTAGTCCCAGGCGCAGGCATCAAATGGGTAGCCTGCAAACGACAGAGTGTAGCCGCCTCTGACGGGCAGAAGTTGAAGGAAATAAGGATATCTGTCAGGGCGGGGTAATTATGCCTGTTCTTTCATTAATCGCATCACAATCGTCATAAAGCCGTGAAATCACTTTGCTATGCTGAGAGACAGACGGTTTTTTCAGGCAAATAAGGAGCAGGAAATGAGTCAGAATCAAACCCGGCAGTTGGGTGACAGTGGTATCGCGGTGCCGTTGCTGACGTTTGGCGGCAACGTGTTTGGCTGGACAGTGGATCAAACCACCTCCTTTTCTCTGCTGGATGCGCTGGTGGATCGAGGCCTGTGGTTTATCGATACCGCCGACGTCTATTCCCGCTGGGCACCGGGCAATAAAGGCGGTGAATCGGAAACCATTATTGGTGAATGGCTGAAAAAAAGCGGCAAACGCGACCAGATCGTGCTGGCAACCAAGGTTGGCATGGAATTGTCGCCGGAGAAAACCGGACTCAAACCGCAATATATCCGTCAGGCAGTTGAAGACTCACTGCGCCGGTTGCAGACCGACTATATCGATCTCTACCAGGCGCACCGCGACGATCAGGATACGCCGCTGGCGGAAACCCTGAGTGCCTTTGACAGCCTGATCAGAGAGGGTAAAGTGCGGGCGATTGGTGCCTCCAATTACAGCGCGGCACGGCTGCAGGAGGCGTTGCAGGTCAGTGAAACGCAGGGGCTGGCGCGCTATGAAACCCTGCAACCTGAATATAACCTTTATGACCGTCAGCCCTATGAATCGGAGCTGGAGCCGGTGGTGATGGCGCAGGGGCTGGGCGTGATTAACTACTATTCACTTGCCAGCGGCTTTCTCAGTGGCAAATACCGCGAGGCGGCAGATGCGGGTAAAAGCGCGCGCGGTCAGGGTGTAGTAGATAAATACCTTAACCCGCGCGGTTTGCGGATCCTCGACGCACTGGATGCTATCAGCGAAGCGCATCAGGTGACGCCAACGCAGGTGGCGCTGGCCTGGCTGATCGCCCGTCCCGGTATCACCGCACCGATTGTCAGTGCCACCTCGCTGAAACAGCTCGACGATCTGACTGGCGCGATGCAGCTGACGCTGACCCCGGCGCAGATTGAACAACTGAATCAGGCAAGCCAGTAAACACAAGGGGCGATAACGCCCCTTTTTACGCTGCACCTGTCAAAAAACAGGCATCCCGCCCAGAGAGTAACCAATCAGAGATCCCGATCACAAATGCGTTAATAAACGGATGTTACGGGTAATTATGCGCACGTATTTACAAAAAACAGAGGTTATCCAGCACTATCCTCTGCGCGTCATTTTCCGTAACTTACATAAGAATAAGCAAGATGAAAAACAGAAAAGCAGAGCAGCGTTTCCCACTGCGCCGTGTGGCAACCGGCACCCTGATCCTGGCCATGTTTTCCGCGCAGGCGTTGGCCGCTGACGCCCTGAGTCCGGACTCCGAATGGATGTTTGGTGACTGGGGCGGTTACCGAACGCAGCTGCAGGACGACGGCATTAAGTTTGACGTTAACTACACCATGGAAAGCGCCGCGAATTTAGGCGGCGGGGCAGATACCAATACCACCATGCGCTACAGCGATCAGTGGACGTTCGGCACCAATTTCGATCTGCAGAAGCTGCTGGACTGGCAGGATGCCGAGTTCCAGATGACCGTGACCAGTCGTAACGGACAGAATCTTTCTGAACAGGTCGCGGATCAACGCACCGGTATGCTCTCCTCGGTGCAGGAGGTTTACGGTCGCGGCCAGACCTGGCGTCTGACCCAGTTCTGGTTACGCAAAGGATTGTTTAACGATGTGGTCGATGTGAAAGCCGGGCGGGTGACGGTAGGGGAAGACTTCGATAACTTCGATGGCAATCTGTTCCAGAACCTGGCGCTGGGCAGCGGGCAGGCGGGTAACTGGCGCGGCGATCGCTGGTTTAACTGGCCTGTGTCGCAGTGGGGCGGCCGGGTGAAATTCAATATCACGCCGGACGTTTTCTTCCAGGTCGGTTTCTATAATCAGAACAGCGCTAACTACGATCGCGGTGATGGTTTCCGCCTGGATACCAGCAATTCAGAAGGGAATCTGGTGCCGGTCGAACTGGGCTGGAAGCCAACCTTCGGGCCGGAGAAATTACCGGGTAACTACCGCATCGGCTATTACTATTCCTCGGTGGATGGCGATGTTTATGGCAGCTGGCGCAACGGCGGCTATCAGGATCAGGCCCATTCCTATGGCGGCTATCTGCTGTTACAGCAACAGCTGACCGCGCAGGATGGCGATGTGAATCGCGGTCTGGGTGTGCGGGTGCAGGCGGTGATGAACGATCACAAGACCTCAAAGACCGACAACTATCAGTCTATTGCGTTTACCTGGACAGGACCGTTTGATGCCCGTCCTCAGGATGAGATCGGCGTGGGCGCGTCACGTATTCATGTGAACAGCGACTATACCCGCTCACTGCGTCAGCAGAATCAGGCTAATGGCGAGAGCCGCTTTGACAGCCCGACCTATCTGCCGATTCAGGAAGGTTCAGAGTACAACTATGAGGTTTATTACAACGCTAAAGTAACTAACTGGATGTCACTGCGACCTAACCTGCAGTATGTGGTTGCCCCGGGTGCAGTCAGTGAAGTGAAAGATGCGTTTATCGGCGGTATCAGCGCCAATATTGCATTCTGATCCTACGTTAAAAGCGGCACCGGGACGTGCCGTTTGGGACGGAAACAGCGAGCATACGCCTTCCGCAAAACCGCCATCCCTGGCCCGCGATGCTTTGCTCCAGGCCGTATGCTCCCATCGCTTTAAGTTTGTGAGCCGTCTGTACGGCGCATGTTAGTGCGCTAACATTGCAGACACTGAGCCTGCTCTCTGTTATCCGCAAAAAAAACGGCACTCACCAGTGTAATGCCAGTCAGTTAAGCGACGGGTGATAACGCAGTCTGGTGCCGCTCATGGGCTGGCGGTCCTCGCGCCGCTGCGCGGTTCCTTCACTTCATTCGCCTGCCTGACGGACCGCCGGGGATGGCACATCCTGTGCCGCCCCGCCTTTCGCCCGCGTCCTGCGGGCTCTCCTGGCAGACTCATTCTGTTCAGCGCTGCGGATTGCCTGCTCCTGATCGCCACCAGCCTGCTCTGAAGCTTCTGGTGCGTGCTGTTAAAAAGGGCACGAGAGTGGAGGCCAGCGCACCTCTGCTGCTGAAAGGGCTATCCGCAGCGCTGAGGCGTGACGGTGGGCCAGAAGTCCACGCCGGGAAGCGTGGACAGTTCGGGGCCGGCCAGGGAGGGCCGATCCCCGAACGGTTCGTCGGCACGACGTCAAAGCCGAAGGTACCGCGTGAGCGGCGCGAGGACGGCCCGGCAGCAGCAGAGGTGCGCTGGCCCGCACTGCGGCGCGCTCGCCCGGAAAAAAAGGCTGCCACGTCTGACCGTGACAGCCTTTATAAAACTAATCTTAACCGATCAGCATTACACCCTCAGGTGCCGTTTTTTCATTGCAGTGCAGCGTAAAGCAGAATTAGCGGAACATCACTTCCGCCCAGCGGGCCAGCCCTGCGGTGACGGAGGCGAAATCATCGCCACCCGCAATCGGTGTATCCGGCAGCGTCTGCTGCAGCGCCGCGCGCAGCAACGGCGAACGCGCACTGCCGCCGGTAAGGTAAATCACATCAGGCTTAATCTGGCTGGTGGCTAATGCCAGCTGCACCTGTTCCAGAATTTTCTCCAGCGGCTGGCTGATGGCGTCCTGCAGCTGATCCACGCCAATCTCTGTCTCTAATGCGGCGGCAATAAAGTCGAGGGAGGCGGTATGCGCCGGGCTGGCTGACAGCGCAATCTTGCTCTCTTCCGCTGCGCGCACCAGGCGATAACTGAGCTTCTGCTGCCACACTTTCAGCAGGCGAGCCACCACGTCACCCTGTTCCGCATCACGCACTAAATCCCGCAGCCACTTTCCGCAGGCGGGACTGTAAAAGTCACTTTGTGCCGGAACATCATTGATGGCGATCGCATTCCACCACGGCAGCGCAGGCAGGGCGGTGCCTTTCTGAGTGTTACCTCCCAGACCGAGTAGCGGCATCAGGGTCTTAAACGTCAGCATGATGTCCAGGTCGTTACCGCCGACACGGCAACCGCTGTGGCCCAGCAGGCTTTCACGGCGGTCAGCTTTATCACGCCACTTCGGCCCCATCAGCAACATTGAGCAGTCGGTAGTACCACCGCCAATATCCACCACCAGTACCCGCGTCTCCTGCTGCAGCGTGGCTTCGAAATCGAGTCCGGCCGCCACCGGTTCGAACTGAAACTCCACGTCGCGGAAACCGGCGCGGTGGGCGGCGCGCAGCAGAATACCTTCAGCCTGCTGGTTAGACTCTTCACTGCCTAAACCCTGGAAGTTGACCGGTCGGCCGATTACCGCCTGATCGATAGCCTGATCAAGCTGGCTTTCACCCTGCTTGCGGATGTGCAGCATCATGGCGCAGACCAGATCTTCAAACAGGGCAATCTGCTGTGGCTTCAGGCCAGTAGCACCGAGGAACGATTTGGGGGATTTAACGAACCAGACATCTTCGGGATCGACCATATAGTGCTGCAGCGCGGTGAGGCCAAACTGCACGCTATTGGGCTGGACGTCGATATCTTCTTCGCGGTTATATCGCAGCGCGCGCTGCAGCAACGCCGTGGTTTCGCGGTCAGGTGTCGCGACCTGATGATGACGATAGAGCCATTCGCTGATCGACTCGCGGGTCGGCGCACAGATCATCGACGGCAGCAGGCGCTGATCATTTTCCAGCGTTAACAGACGTGGCGTGCCATTTTCGCTGACTGCTATAGAGCAGTTAGCCGTGCCGTAATCGAATCCTATGAACATTTTCGCCCCCATGCCGGAAAAAAGGGGGCGACTTTAGCGCAGCTTCAGCAGGGTGGCAAGCGGGCAGCGCCGGAATTAACGAATAGCGAAGATGTGATCTTCAGCCAGTGAACGCAACGGCTGGCGCTCCGCCACGGCGCTGCCCCAGACGCCGTTAACATCAAGGTTAGCCAGGGTGCTGAGCAGGGCCGGTACCGAAACCGGACCGGCCAGCACCGAGATATTGCGCTGTGTTGCCTGGCCCTGAATGATGGTCAGCAGCATCTCATCCATCAGATTATTGTGAACGTTGGCAACCAGTTCAGGCGCCAGCACCAGATAATCGACCACCTCGTCACTTAGCAGATTGAAGGCATCCAGATTACGGCCAAAATGCTGCAATACGATGCGGCAGCCGCACTGCCGCAGTTGCAGCAGCGCGGCATAGAGCTGATCGCCCTGGCTCAGCACGCTGGCGGCAGGGAAAGCAAAACCACAGCCGCTGCTGGAGAGTCCGGCGGCGACAAAGCGCTGACAGAGTTGCTGCACAAAGGCGGCATCACTCAGTACCTGGGCATTAAGCGGCAGAATCACCGGAATGCCTTTGTTATTGAGCCGCTGCACGTCGTGGCGGAAAAAAGCCTCAACAATATTGTTATCCAGCCGGCGACGCAGCGTTTCATCAGGCAGGTTATTGCGTAACAGTGTCTCATCCAGCAGCAACCCGTCAGCGGTTAACAGCTGCACTTCAAGCAGCCAGATAAAGGCAGCCTGCGGCGTTTTTGGCGGGGCAACGGCCCAGGCGGGCAGTTCGATCTGCAGCGCATCAATCATCGCCGCATCCATGCCCTGATGGTTGCCCGACAGCGGTAAGCGATGCTGTTCGTAGACCACCAGCCGTCCGCGCCCGCTGCGTTTGGCGTTGTAACAGGCGATGTCCGCCTGCGAAAGCACGTCGCTGCTCTGACAGTTTTCTGCTGAAATCTGCGTCACGCCCGCGCTGGCACCGACCTGATAGAGGCGTCCCAGCCACTGGAACCGGTAATCATTTACCGCGGCGACAATGCGCTGCACCACATCATGTGCCTGTCCGATATCGCAATCGGGCATCAGTAGTGCAAACTCATCACCGCCCAGTCGCGCAAGGAAATCGCTGCTGCGCAGAGGGTGCTGCATCAGATCGGAGAGTTCGCGCAGTAACGCATCGCCTGCAGCATGCCCGGCGCTGTCATTGACCGCTTTAAACTTATCAAGGTCGATAAACACCAGCACATGCTGATGCTGATGTTCAGCGGCATCAAACAGCAGACGCTTAAGCTGAAGTTCGAAGCTGGCGCGGTTAGGCAGACGGGTCAGGGTGTCGTGCAGCGCGCTGTAGCTCAGGCGCTTCATCAGTTTGCGTGACTCACTCACATCCTGAATGACCATCACCGCCCCCTGTTCCAGACCCGCTTCCGAACGCAGCGGCGTGATGCTGTAGTGAATATCGATATGGCCGCCGTCCGGGGTATGCAGCACCAGATCTTCAGCGAGACCGGGGGTGACTTTTTCCGGCGGCAGCTGGCATAACAGCAAACTCTCTACCTCAGGGCCGTTACGTCCCTGCGTGATATGCAGCAGCTCACTCAGCGGCTGACCGGCGGCCTGCTCCTGCGACCAGCCACTCATTTTCTCCGCCACCGGGTTCATAAAGGCAACGCGCATCTCTTTATCGGTGCTGATGACCGCTTCGCCGATCGAATCCAGGGTGATCGCCATGCGCTCTTTCTCCTGAAACAGCGCCTCATTAAGATTGCGTAGCGGCGTGATGTCCTGACAGATGCCCAGCATGCGCTCAATGCGGCCTTCTTTACTCAGCAGCCGGTTGGCCTGAGTGCGCACCCAGCGATGTCCCTGGTCATCGACCACGCGGTACTCCATATGAAACGCGCTGCGAAGCTCAATCGCCTGTTGCACCGTCAGTGCGGCATACTCGCGATCGGCGGGATGCAGCAGATGGATCCAGAGGTCATAGCTGGGTGACTCATGCGGGGCAAGACCAAACAGCGCGTACATGCGCTTGTCCCATAACATCTCGCCGGTCAGCAGGTTCCACTCCCATACGCCAATGCCACCCGCTTCGTTGGCCAGCGTAATACGCTCCATCAGCCGGCGATTCACCTGCTCACTCTGCTTCAGCTCAGAGATATCGATAATCTGCGCAATAAAGTAGAGCGGTTCCTGGTTACCATCGCGCACCAGCGATACCGTCAGCCGCGCCCAGACAATCTCGCCATCTTTGCGGAAATAGCGCTTCTCAAAGGTGTAGGTATCAATCTCACCCGCCAGCAGTCGGTTCGCATGTTGCAAATCGAGGCTGAGATCGTCGGGATGGGTGATCTGCTGAAAAGTCAGCCGCTTCAGCTCCTCAGCCGGGTAGCCCAGGATCTGGCACAGCGAGCGGTTGACCTGCAACCAGCTGCCGTGGGGTGCCACCAGCGCCATCCCGATGGCGGAGTACTCCATGGCGTGACGGAAGCGGGTTTCACTGTCAGTGATATGGAGCTTTTCGCGCCGGAACGCATCCATCACCAGCGACATAATGTGACTGGGGATTAGCACCAGCAGGAACGGCAGCCAGCTGGAGACCGGGCCCAGCGCGCTGTTGTTGTTCACCACGGTGACCAGATCAAAGGCGAGCAGTATCGAGATAAAACTGGCGTTCAGGAAGAACAGCACGAACGCCTGCAGCTTGGGCAGGCGGACCGCGCACCAGAACAGGATCACCACGATAAAGGTAAAGGGCCACGGCAAAAAGCGCAGCGCCAGATAACTGGCCCCGAGGGTGAGAAGAAGCGTCAGCAGAGCTTCGGCCAGGCGCAGATTGCTGAACCCCGTGCGACGCAGCGGCCACGGCAGCAGTAACAGCATCGGGCCTAACACCAGCATGCCGATGATTTCGGAGATCACCCAGGTATAAAAGAAGGGAAACGAGGCGTGGCCGGTGACCTGTAGCGTCCAGAGTGCCAGCAGGCCGCCGAGCACCGGCGTCACGATGCCCACCGACAGTACCATCCGTGCCCAGTCATGCAGCGAATCCAGCGGCGCGCGCCGGTCCAGCAGGGCGCGCAGCAGCATGCCACCCACACCGGCCTGGATAAGATTGAGCAGGGCGAATTTAATGTTCGAGAGGGCAGGCCCGATGATGATGGCGTTAGCCCCGGCGGTGCCAAGCACGCAGGCTGTCAGCAGCAGCGGGAGCTGGCGTGACGGGCAGCGGAAAACCACGACGGTCATTAACGTTGTCGGAAACCAGAGCGGGGAGATTTTGCCGCTGACGACGATCAGTTCCAGACAGAAGAGTGTCAGGACAAACACCACGCAGCCAAGGAGCAGCGCCGAGAGCCAGCGGTTTGGCGTGCTATTTTGCGGGGACAGGATCTCTATCGTCATGCGGACTTCCGGCAGGGTGCAACGCTCCACAATGGCGAATCAGGCACCAGTCATTCTCTCACTGCATGCTAGCACATCCGGCAAAGAAAAAAGGGGTGAAATCAATATTGCCCGTTATTCGGCGAATTGACGGGCACGTTAAGATTGATTGCCAGCACGTTGATTACTGGCGGAAAAGATCGGCGCGGGTATAGGGTTTCTCCATGCCCGCAAGGCTGGCGGCAAAACGCTCCAGGAACTGCTGCGTGGTGGCGACACGACCGTGACTCATCAATACAAACGGCACTAACAGCGCAGCACCGACCTGCGGCCAGCTGAAGCCTTTGAGCGAGGTGCGACGCTGGGAGATCAGAAACGCCGTGCTCAGCGTGAAGCCCAGCAGCAGCCCGGTGACCACCTCACTTTTTGAGTGTGCGTGGATGACCAGGCGGGAGAAACCGACCATCAGGGGAATCAGATAGCCAACCCCAATCGCCGCAATGCGCCACATCGCGGACCAGCGCCCGGAAATCAGCCACAGCATGACCGGCCACAGCGTGGCGGACATGGCGCTGTGGCCGCTGAAACCGGTAAAATTAAAGCGGGCGCTGCCGATGCCAAACCCCAGAAACAGAATTTTAGAGATGCTGACGGTCAGGCCAGCCAGGCCAAATGCCACAATCCAGTAAAAGACCGTATGACGATTATCACTCTTCCACGGCAAAATCAGCGCAATAATCACCGCTGTTGGAATCAACAGCATGCTGTCGCCAAAATAGGTCAAAGTCTTCCAGTGCATACCACTCCTGATGCATCTTCGGTCGTCACGTTAGCGACACGCGTTGTCTGAACAGCGTGCCGCGCAGGCCATTTTTTTTATAGTATGGTGTGCCGCTAGTTTATCGGTGAAATGAGTGGCGTCCAAAGGAGAAAGTCTGAAAAGTCGCCGACGCCATTTCTCTGGCATCAAAAGGCCGAAATCCCTATACTTAGCGCGAACACACCCTCTCCATTTCGGCCCGTCCGCTGCCCGCGTAATGTGTGACCAGTGGCAGGCTCCAGTTATCAGGTCTTAAAAAAGTATGACTGACAAGTCTCATCAGTGCGTGATTGTAGGCATTGCCGGCGCTTCCGCATCCGGTAAAAGTTTAATTGCCAGCACGCTCTATCGTGAAATCCGTGATCAGGTAGGTGGCGAGCACATCGGGGTCATCCCGGAAGATGCTTATTACAAAGATCAAAGTCACCTCACCATGGAAGAGAGGGTTAAAACCAATTATGACCATCCGAGCGCGATGGATCATGATTTGCTGTTGCAGCATCTGCAGGCGGTCAAAGCCGGTCAGGATATTGAGCTGCCGGTCTACAGCTACGTTGAGCACACCCGCACCCAGCAAACGCATCATCTGAGCGCAAAAAAGGTCATTATCCTTGAAGGCATTCTGCTGTTAACCGATGCCCGTCTGCGCCAGGAACTCAACTTCTCTATCTTCGTGGACACGCCGCTCGACATCTGTCTGATGCGTCGTATGAAGCGTGACGTCAATGAGCGTGGCCGCTCAATGGATTCGGTAATGAGTCAGTATCAGAAGACCGTGCGTCCGATGTTCCTGCAGTTTATCGAGCCATCAAAACAGTACGCCGATATCATTGTGCCGCGCGGCGGAAAAAACCGTATTGCCATCGATATTCTCAAGGCGAAAATCAACCAGTTTTTTGAATAACGCACGTCCGTCCGGACGTGGTGCAGACCGGCGGCAGGCACGCATGCCGGTTTGCTACACTTATGCCATGGAGTTACCGCAATGAGATTATGCGATCGCGATATTGAAGCCTGGCTGGACAATGGCAAACTGGCCATTGAGCCACGCCCGCCGGTCGAGCGCATTAACGGAGCAACCGTCGATGTGCGTCTGGGTAATCAGTTCCGCACCTTCAGCGGTCATACCGCGGCCTTTATCGATCTGAGCGGCCCGAAACAGGAAGTGAGCGCGGCACTGGATCGGGTCATGAGCGATGAGATCGTGTTGCCTGATGGCGAGGCCTTTTTCCTCCATCCGGGAGAGCTGGCGCTGGCGGTGACGCTGGAGTCCGTGACGCTGCCTGACGATCTGGTCGGCTGGCTGGATGGCCGTTCATCGCTGGCGCGACTTGGGTTGATGGTACACGTTACGGCTCACCGCATCGATCCTGGCTGGCAGGGCCGTATCGTGCTGGAGTTCTACAATTCAGGTAAACTGCCGCTGGCTCTGCGTCCCGGTATGTTGATCGGCGCGCTGAGTTTTGAACCGCTTTCAGGCCCGGCTGCGCGTCCCTATAACCGACGTGAAGATGCGAAATATCGCGGTCAGCAGGGCGCTGATGCCAGCCGTATCGACAAAGACTGATCTGAGGATGTAATGAAAAGAGTGATAACCACGCTGGCCATCCTGTTAGTGGTGGTCGTAACGGGAATGAGCGCACTGGTGCTGCTGGTCAATCCCAACGACTTTCGTGCCTATATGGTGCAGCAGGTCGAACAACGCAGTGGTTATCGCCTTGAGGTCAGCAGCGATCTGCGCTGGCACGTCTGGCCTCAGCTCAGCATTCTGGCCGGCCGGATGAGCCTTACCGCGCCGGGTGCCAGCCAGCCGATGGTCTCGGCGGAAAACATGCGGCTGGATGTTGATCTCTGGCCACTGTTATCCCATCAGCTCAGCGTCAGCCAGGTGATGCTGAAAAATGCGATAGTGCGGGTGACGCCAGATAGCCGCGCGCAGCGTGCCAGAAATGCGCCTCAGGGTCCGCGTGATGCGGAGCCGGCTTCGCCTTCCAGCGGCTGGTCATTTGATATCGCTAAACTGCGGGTAGCAGACAGTCTGTTGATCTGGCAGCAGCCAGGCGGCGACGAATATAATTTCCGCGACCTCAACATTAATATGGAACAGGACGCGAACAAGCTGGCGACCCTGTCGCTTAGCACTACGCTGATGCGCAACCAGCGCAACGCCACACTGAATCTCAAAGGCCAGCTGGATGCCGCGCAATATCCCCATCGCCTCAGCGGCCAGTTGCAGCAGCTTGATTACACCTTGTCCGGCGCCGACATTCCGGCACAGGGGATCAAAGGCTCGCTCAGCCTGCAGGGCGAGTGGGATGGTGACCGCCAGCAGCTCTCCTTCAGTAATCTGCAGCTCACCGCCAATGACAGCACCCTGACCGGGCAGGGCAGTGGCCATATTGCGCCACCGCAGCAGCTGGCACTGGATCTGAAAGCCAGCAACCTTAACGTAGATAATTTACTCACCAGTGCGCCCGTCTCTGACGCACCTGGCGTGCAGCACGCCACCGTGGCCCGTTCGCCGGTAATAGCTGCGCCGCGGGAACGCAGCAACGCCGACTCTCCGCTGAATGACCTGGATCTGGCGCTGAAGTTACAGGCTGACACTGCGGTATGGCGCGGACTCTCTCTGACCAGTCTTTCGGTGAACGCCAGCAATCAGCAGGGAGTGATGACGCTGAAGACGCTCAGCGGCAAGCTGGGCAATGGCAGCTTCTCAATTCCCGGCAGTATTGATATCCGTCAGCCAGAGACGCGGGTCAGCCTTAAACCCCAACTCCGGTTAATTGCGATTCAGCCGCTGCTTAAAGCGTTTGAACTGCCGGAAAGCGTGCAGGGGAACCTGAGTCTGGATGGCGAGCTGTCGGGCGATACGCTGACGGTCGAAGCAGCCAAACGTCGCTGGCAGGGCAGGGCGACCATCAGCGCCAGCAACCTGAAACTGGCACAGCTGGATCTGCAGCAGATGGTGCAGCGTGCCGTCGCGCGGGTCAGCGATAAGGTCAGCAGTGATCAGCCGGTGGATGAGGGGATTGAATCGATTAGCGCACAGCTGGCGCTGAATAAGGGCGTACTCAGCTTCAGCGATATCAATGGCAACGGACAGAATCTGGGCTTGCAGGGCGCGGGCAAAGTTGACATGGTGCAGCAACAGCTGGATATGACCCTGGGGCTGAAAATCAGCGGCTGGCATGGCGATGATGCGCTGGTGAAGGCACTCTCCAGTCAGCCGGTTCCGCTGCGCATGTATGGTCGCTGGGACAGCCTGCAATACTCCCTGCCGGTGGATGATGTTCTGCGTAACCGGCTGCAGAGTGAGGCGAAATCACGGCTGAATCAGTGGATCGATCGCCAGAAAGAGGGCGAGAACAAAGAGAACCTGAAGAAAATCATGCGCCCGTAGCGGGCGCATTCCCTTCAGCCCGCTAATCGCTCAGACCTCGTAACTGATATCGGGCTGCAGCAGGATCTCGACTTTCTGCACCCGATGATTCTCGACCTGCAGCGTTCGCAGCAGATAGTCACCCAGTTGCAACACTTCGCCTTCCTGAGGGATGTGTTGCAGCTTATCCATCAGTAATCCCGCCAGCGTATGATAGTCACCCTGCTCATCGAGCGGCAATTTCACATAGAGCGCCAGATCTTCCAGTGGCATATGACCGTTAGCAATCCAGTGGCCTTCACCCTGAATCTGAATATCGTAGCGTGCATCGATTTCACCCGCCTCATTCGGCAGATTACCGGCGATGGTCTCCATTACATCGCTCAGCGTGACCACGCCTTCCACCGAACCAAATTCATCGACCACAAAGGCGAAGTGAGTATGGGCCTGACGAAACTGTTCCAGTGCCTGCAGCACCGTCAGCCGTTCAGGAAAGACCAGCGGTTGTCGAATCAGGGCGCGTAAATCGAGGGAGTTCTGGTGCAGTGACTGATGCAGCAGATCGATAACGTGAACCACGCCCAGCGGTTCGCTGGAGTGATCCGTGATCAGTATTCGCGTGTGCTGGTTGCGGTCGAGGCGCGACATAATCTCTGCCGGATCATCACTGAGATCGATATGTTCTACGTCGTGGCGCGAGGTCATGATGCTGTTAATGTGGCGCTGACCCATGCCCAATACGCGGGCAATCATCACCCGCTCCTGCCGGTTAAACAGCATGCTGTCATCACTGTCAGCAATCAGTGACGAGGTTTTCGCATCCAGCTCCGCCGGTTCTGCCGCGCCGCGCAGCAGTCGTAACACCGCTTCCGCCGTGCGCTGGCGTAGCGGACGACCGGCCGACAGCACCCGACGACGATTAAAGTGCGCTAACTGATTCAGTGCCTCAATGACCACCGAGAAGCCGATTGCCGCATAGAGGTAGCCTTTGGGAATCACAAAGCCAAAGCCTTCCGCCACCAGGCTGAAGCCGATCATCAGCAGAAAGCTTAAGCAGAGGATCACAATCGTAGGATGGTTGTTCACGAAGCGGGTTAACGGCTTGCTGGCGAGCAGCATCAGCAGAATGGCGATGGTAACCGCAATCATCATGACCGGTAAGTCATTAACCATGCCGACGGCAGTAATCACCGCATCCAGCGAGAAGATGGCATCCAGCACCACGATTTGCGCCACCACCGGCCAGAATTTAGCGCCGCCTTTTTGTTGACCGGACGCCTCATCATCCCCTTCAAGACGCTCATTCAACTCTGTGGTGGCTTTAAATAGCAGGAAAATCCCGCCTGTCAGCAGCAGTAAATCGCGCGCACTAAAGGGGTGGCCCGCAAGCGTAATCCAGGGTTCTTTCAGCGTAACCAGCCAGGAAAGCGATGCCAGCAGCAATAATCGGCACAATAACGCCAGCAGCAGTCCAATCACGCGCGCGCGGTCGCGAAGCGGCCCCGGAAGCTTCTCAACCAGGATGGCGATGAAGATCAGATTGTCGATGCCTAAAACCAGTTCCAGAACGATTAGCGTTACTAATCCCGCCCATAGCGAGGGATCTGCAATTACCTCCAGCATGCGTTGTTCACCTGAATGTCTTAAATTGAGTTTTCTCTGATGATAGTGGAGTGCGAAGCCACGTACAAATGGCAGGGCAGGGGGCATGTTCTCAGATAACCGCGCTATATTGTGCAAAATATGAACATAATAGTGTGACGCTTTGATTAACTTCACAGGGCGCAGTAGAGATAATTCTTAGTCATTGGCTGACAGGAAAGAGATATTCACCTGTCTGGCTTATGCGATTTATCTCATCGGGAGTATGGCATTAATCCGAATTGTGAAGAAAGGATTGCACTGCCCGTCAGGCCTCAATACTAATTGCTGGTAGTCTTTTTCCTAAAATAGTCCAGGGATGGCGGGACCTGCTTGTAAACAAGCCAGTAATAACTAGTATAGCAACAAGTTAGCAAACTCTGCCCCAGAGTCGTAATCTGCGTACCTATTCGACATTAATCGCAATGTCACGAATGAGTAATTCGCCTGTGAACGTCTGTATGATGCGTTGCGGTAACGCTAACACATTACGGGGAGCATTATGAATGATGACAGCGATATTGGCAGCGACAGCCAAGGGCGGTAGCGTGCCCGAATCGCGTTTTTGTTGATAAAGTGAGCAGCGCTGGCGGTGGTTAAGTCAGAGTAATCTGTTGGTATTCATCACAATATTATTGGTTTCATGGTTAAGATCATTGGCGTAAACGCCGCAGGAGCTCCCCTTAGAAACGGCTCACTCTGGAGAGGTTTCGTCGCTTAATGATTAAACAGGCGATAGCCGTTGCGGGTTTAAGGAAATAAAATAAAGAGTTAAATATGCGCGATACAGAATTTACGTTTAAAAGTCTTATTACCAAATTAATGCTGGCATGTTCAGACTTAATTTGTTTCAACGCAGCGTTATTTTTGGCGATGATGCTAATTAATTTGCAGTCAGATTCGCCGCTGGCAGATATTTCTGAAAAAGAAATGAATTTAAAAATTGCCACGCACATTTGCCTGTCGGTAATTTGTATTGGCTGGTTCTGGGTAAGGCTGCGTCACTACACTTACCGCAAACCTTTCTGGTTCGAATTAAAAGAAGTTTTTCGTACCATTCTTATATTTTCTGTTATCGACCTGTCGATTACCGCCCTGTCGCAGTGGCAGATGTCGCGTTTCGTCTGGTTACTGACCTGGGTTCTGGCGCTGATTTTAATTCCGACCTGCCGCGCGCTTTCTAAACGTCTGCTGAATAAAAATGGCTTGTGGAAAAAACAGACCATTATTATCGGCAGCAGCAAAAATGCGCACGAAGCCTGGCAGGCACTGCAAAGCGAAGAGGTCATGGGTTTTGACGTTATCGCCTTCTATGACGTTGATGGAACCTGTCCGCAGGAGATCATGAACAGCGTGCCGGTGCTGCGCGACGAGCAGGAGCTCTGGAGCCTCACCAACAGCGAAACGCAGTTTATCGTTGCCGTTGAGTATGAGCAGAGTCAGTACCGTGATGTCTGGCTTAAATCGCTGGCGATGCACAACTGCCGTTCAGTGTCAGTGATCCCAACCCTGCGTGGTGTACCGCTCTACGGTACCGACATGGCCTATATCTTCAGCCATGAAGTGATGATCCTGCGGGTTCAGAACAACCTGGCCAAACGCACGTCGCGCTTCCTGAAGCGGGCATTCGATATCGTGGGTGCGCTCTCGATTATCCTGATGCTGATGCCAGCGCTGCTGGTACTGGGCTTCCTGGTGGGCCGTGACGGTGGACCGCCGATTTATGGTCACGAGCGTGTGGGAATGAATGGCCGTAAATTCAAATGCCTGAAATTCCGCTCGATGGTCATTAATTCAAAAGAAGTGCTGGAAGAGGTGCTGCGCACTGATCCGATTGCCCGTGCGGAATGGGATAAAGATTTCAAACTCAAAAATGATCCACGTATTACTAAAGTGGGCCACTTCATCCGTAAAACAAGCCTCGATGAGCTCCCTCAGCTCTGGAACGTGGTGCGCGGTGATATGAGTCTGGTCGGACCGCGTCCGGTCATTGAAGATGAACTCTGTCGTTATGCCGGTGATGTTGATTATTACCTGATGGCAAAGCCAGGCATGACGGGATTGTGGCAGGTCAGCGGTCGTAATGATGTTGACTATGAAACCCGCGTCTATTTCGACTCGTGGTACGTGAAAAACTGGTCACTGTGGAACGACATCGCGATTCTGTTTAAAACAGTGGGCGTGGTGTTGAAACGCGATGGTGCCTATTAATCGTGAGTCGGAATGAGCGCGTTAATGCGCGCTCAGAGGTGTTTTGCCGTTGTCAGGCGTGTCGTTGATAGTGGCCATCATCAGGGATATCGCTGTGCATCCATAGTCCGCTATGATGCGTGGCGTTCAGGGTACACCCTGGTAGATGGCCGCTACTTATAACAAGTGGAGCAAGGATAATGAACGACAGGTTCAGTGCTTAAGTCAGGTAGGATTTACTTTTTGTTGGACGCTTACACAGCGGCGGTTTCGCCTCTATCAATAAATAACTGATAGCGAAGATCTAAATGATTACAATCAAAATGAAATTGATACCCTTGCTGGTATCCGCCACATTCCTTAGCGGGTGTACGATCGAACCAGGTTCTCACCTTTCTACATCAGGAAAAGATGTTGTTGAACAGCAGGATAGCAACTTTGACATCGATAAATATGTCAACGTCTTCCCGTTAACGCCTTCACTGGTTGAAAGGATGCGTCCGAAGCCACTGGTGGCTCAGACGAATCCTGCCCTGCAGAACGAAATTCAGAACTACGAATACCGTATCGGTGTGGGCGATGTCCTGACCGTAACGGTCTGGGATCACCCGGAACTGACCACCCCAGCGGGTCAGTACCGTAGCGCCAGCGACACCGGTAACTGGGTGCATTCTGACGGCACCATTTTCTATCCCTACATCGGTCGTGTGCGTGTAGCGGGCCGTACCGTCGGCGAAGTACGTGACGAAGTGTCACGTCGTCTGGCTCAGTACATTGAAAGCCCACAGGTTGATGTCAGCATCGCCTCGTTCAAATCACAGAAAACCTATGTGACGGGTTCAGTGACCACTTCAGGTCAGCAGCCCATCACCAACGTTCCGTTGACGGTGCTGGATGCGATCAACGCCGCTGGCGGCCTGGCCGCTGATGCTGACTGGCGTAACGTGGTGCTGACGCACAACGGTCGTGAACAGCGCATCTCTCTGCAGGCACTGATGCAGAATGGCGACCTGAGCCAGAACCACCTCCTCTATCCAGGCGATATTCTTTACGTTCCGCGTAACGATGATCTGAAAATCTTCGTGATGGGTGAAGTGAAGCAGCAGACCACCCTGAAAATGGACCGTAGCGGCATGACGCTGGCGGAAGCACTGGGCAATGCGGCCGGGATGGATCAAACCACCTCTGACGCCACCGGTGTATTCGTTATCCGTCCACTGCACGGCACCGATCGCAACAAGATTGCCAACATCTATCAGTTGAACACCAAAGATGCGGCATCCATGGTGATGGGAACCGATTTCCAGCTCCAGCCTTACGACATCGTTTATGTCACCTCTACGCCGCTGACGCGCTGGAACCGTGTGATTGGGCAGTTGATACCGACCATCGCAGGTATCAACGATGCAACACAGGCCGCATCGCGTATCCGTACCTGGGGTAATTAAGGTCCCATCATGATTAAGTCCGTGTTAGTCGTTTGCGTTGGCAACATCTGCCGCTCTCCTACCGGAGAGCGCCTGTTTAAACGTGCGCTGCCTGATTTAGACGTTCGCTCTGCCGGCCTGGGGGCGCTGGTCGGCCACCCGGCCGACAAGACGGCGTCTGAAGTCGCTGCTGCGCAGGGTCTGTCGCTGGAAGGACATGAGGCGCAACAGTTGACGGCAGAGATGTGCCGCAACGTTGACCTGATTCTGGTGATGGAAAAGCGACATATTGAACAGGTGAATCGCATCGACCCGGCCGCGCGTGGCAAAACCATGCTGCTTGGGCACTGGCTCAATCAGAAAGAAATTGCGGATCCGTACAGAAAAAGCCGTGAGGCCTTTGAAGAGATTTACGGATTACTGGAAAACGCTACCCAGAAGTGGGTGAACGTATTAAGCCGATAGTTGGGATTATCCATGAATATAAAAAATAAGGTCAGAACCGCGCCGGGAGAGGATTCGAATGGATGGGATCTGGCGCATCTTGTGGGACAGCTAATTGATCATCGCTGGATCATTGTTGCCGTTACCGCTTTTTTCATGCTGGCGGGAACACTCTACACACTGTTTGCAACACCCATTTATAGCGCAGATGCGTTAGTTCAGGTTGAGCAGAAGAATGCCAGCACCGTTCTGAACGAAATTGACAGCATTCTGCCACCGACACCAGCCTCTGATACGGAAATCGAGATTCTGGAATCCCGTATGGTCATCGGCAAAACCGTTGACGATCTGGGTCTGGATACCGTCGTTGAGCAGAACTATTTCCCGGTTATCGGTAAAGGTCTGTCGCGCCTGATGGGCAACAAACCCGCCAGTATCGCGATTTCGCGCCTGGAAATCCCACGCACTATCGACAAACGTAACGTTGAACTGGAAGTGACCGGTCCGGATAGCTACACCGTCTCGAAAGATGGCGATGAGCTGTTCAAAGGTAAAGTCGGCCAGCTGGAGTCGCACGGCGACATCAGCATGCTGGTCAGCGAGATTCACGCTGATGAAGGCACCAGCTTCACCGTGACCAAGCTGAATAACCTGCAGGCGATCCGTTCAGTGCTCTCTAACCTGACCGTGGCAGACAAAGGTAAAGATACCGGCGTGCTGGGTCTGGAGTATCTGGGTGAAGATCCAGAGCAGATCAGCAAAGTGCTGAACCAGATTGTGAATAACTATCTGTTACAGAACGTTGAGCGCAAGTCAGCGCAGGCAGAGAAAAGCCTGGAGTTCTTACGCACTCAGCTGCCTGCCGTGCGCAGCAAGCTGGATGAAGCGGAAGACAAGCTGAACACCTTCCGTCGTCAGAACGAATCTGTTGACCTGTCACTGGAAGCGAAATCCGCTCTGGACTCCTCTGTCAGCGTGCAGAGTCAGCTGAACGAACTGACCTTCCGTGAAGCTGAAGTCTCTCAGCTGTTTACCAAAGATCACCCGACGTATCGCGCGCTGCTTGAAAAACGCAAAACGCTGGAAGGTGAGCAGGCTCAGCTGAACAAGAAAATTGCTGGCATGCCACAGACTCAGCAGGAAATCCTGCGTCTGACCCGTGACGTTCAGTCTGGTCAGGAGATCTACATGCAGCTGCTGAACCGTCAGCAGGAGCTGGGTATCAGTAAAGCGAGCACCGTGGGTGATGTCCGCATCATCGATGGCGCGCAGACCGCTAACTCGCCTGTTGCACCGAAGAAGCTGCTGATCATCGCCGCGAGCCTGATTTTCGGTCTGTTCGTGTCAGTGGGTCTGGTTCTGCTGAAAGCGCTGCTGCATCACGGCATCGAGAACCCGGATCAACTGGAAGAGCTGGGCATGAATGTCTATGCCAGCGTTCCACTGTCAGACTGGCAGCGTAAGAAGGATACCGAAGCCCTGGCGCGTCGTGGCAGCAAGGTGAAAACCGATCCGCACGAAACGCTGCTGGCGCTGGGTAATCCGACTGACCTCTCCATCGAAGCGATTCGTAGCCTGCGTACCAGCCTGCACTTCGCGATGATGGAAGCGAAAAACAACATCCTGATGATCACCGGTGCCAGCCCGGGTATTGGTAAAACCTTTATCTGTGCCAACCTGGCGACCCTGGTCGCGAAAGCGGGTCAGCGTGTTCTGTTTATCGATGGCGACATGCGTCGTGGTTATACCCACGAACTGCTGGGCGCAGATAACAAATCAGGTCTGTCCAACGTCTTGTCCGGTAAAACTGAGTTCAGCCCGGCGCTGATTCAGCAGGGCGTGTACGGTTTCGACTTCCTGCCACGTGGTCAGGTTCCGCCGAACCCGTCTGAGCTGCTGATGCATCGTCGCATGGGTGAGCTGCTGGAGTGGGCGAGCAAGAACTACGACCTGGTGTTAATCGATACGCCGCCAATCCTGGCCGTCACCGATGCCTCTATCATCGGTAAGCTGGCCGGCACCTCACTGATGGTGGCGCGTTTCGAAGCCAACACCACCAAAGAAGTGGACGTCAGCTTCAAACGCTTTGCCCAGAACGGTATTGAGATTAAAGGTGTGATCCTCAACGCCGTGGTGCGCAAAGCCGCTAATGCGTATGGCTATGGGTATGACTACTACGCCTATGACTACGGCAAGACGAACAAAAGCTGATCATTGAGCAATAAAACAGGGGGCGGTCTGACCGCCCCTTTTTATCGTCCCTTTGAATGACGACACGCATCAATTTACACAGGTTATTCTGTCCAAACCCACAAAAGCGATACATCTATAAATCGCATGGCGAGCGTCACTCAACAGAATTCATCACCAGCCGGCATCGCCCGCACGCAATTTGTGACCGTGCAATCAGACTCGCTGTAAAGCCAGTCGGTAAGGCGAAGCGTGATTATTGCTGGCATGAGAACTTGTGGAATTAAGGAATCACACCATGGCTCCATATTGGTATGTATCAGGCTTTTTACTGCTGCTTTCGCTGTTTGAAATAGCGCTAAAAAAAGACGAACGCACAAATTATATTCTGACCTGGCTACTCTGTTTTGCCGCCGTGACTTTGATTATTTTCGGGGGAATACGCGGTCTTGGTACCGGCATGGATGACTTTCAGTACCGGAGCTTCTTCGAAGACTTTGTAAGACGTATTGAGATTAATGGCTTCTTTAATACCGTTGCGTTTTTCCGTTACGAACCGCTGATTTTTGCGATGGCCTGGCTCACCAGCCTGTTTTCGCACAATGCCAGCATCTTCCTGTTTGTCTTCTGCGCCATTGCCGTTTCCATCAATACCTGGTTTTTCAGGAAGATGTCTCCGTATCCGGTGCTGGCGCTGGTGCTCTATTCGGCGCACATCTTTATCAACAAAGACATTAACCAGATTCGCTTTGGCCTGAGTTCTGCGCTGTTCCTTGGCGTTCTCTGGTCGATCTATCTCAAGCGCTACTGGTGGGCATTTGCCTTCTTTATTCTGTCGTTCACGAGCCATAACACCGGTGTCATGGTGGTGACGCTTGTGCCGTTCCTGTTTATCCGGGACTGGCGCTGGTGGCCGGTCATTATCATCGTTGCCAGTCTGCCGCTATCGGTTGTGGGCGGCTCGGGCTTTATTGCCCTGATTGCCGGTCATCTGGGATCGCTGGGAGAGAGGGCATCGGGCTATAACAATGACCCCTCCTATGCAATGGGTGGCAGCATCCTGGCCGTATCGAACCTGAAAAACATCATGCTGGTGTTTGTCTTCTTCTATTTCATGCTGACCGATAAGCTGAAGCGCGAGAATTACGCCCAGTATCGCCTTAACTATCTGCTGATTTTAAGTTTTGCCATCGGCGGAGCGATCAGGATCTTCCTGTATAACTTCCCGTCAGGTTCGCGCCTGTCCAACTATCTGCAGCAGGTTGAGCCGATCATCCTGACCTCGCTGATTTATCAGGCAAGGCGATCCTGGAAGCCAGCGCTGTATGCCATGCTGGTGTTCTTCCTGCTCTATTACCTCTACTACAACACCATTTCAACCAAACAGGCCGTTACCGGTTATGAAGTGGCGCGGGAGTTTTGGCTGATCCACTAATCAATCTGACGACCGCCTCTGGGTGACGAGTTTCACCCAGGGGCGGTCGTCGGTCAGAACACAGGTTTTTCATCGACCGTTGTCGAATGAACTGTTTATTTTTGAACTACTTTAATGAGGTGCTGGCAATGAAGGACATTCGTTTCTCCATCGTAATTCCGGCTTATAACGCGTCAGAATCGATTGTCACGACGCTGGATTGCGTTAAAGCACAAACGTATCGCAATTTCGAAGTCATCATCGTTGATGATAAATCTGCGGATGCCGCCGCGCTGGCGGATGTGGTGCGCAGCGAACGCTACCGGGATCTCGATATCAATCTGGTGCTCTCCGAGGTCAAACTCAACGGAGCCGGTGCACGTAACAAAGGAATTGAGCTGGCGACCGGTGACTACGTCAGCTTCCTTGACGCCGATGATGAGTGGGCTGCGGACAAACTGCAGCAGGTGAGCGAAAAAATTGCTCAGCTGGACGCGCAGGGTAAAAAGAATTTCGTCATTTTCAGCCAGGTGAATATCTATCAGGATGGCACGTTCCTGAAAGTGATGCCGATGCAGCCGCCAGGCAAAAATGAAACGGTCGCGGAGTATCTGTTCGGCTGCTACGGCTTTATCCAGACCAGCACCATTGTGCTGAAGCGGGAAGACGCGGCGAAAATTCAGTTCGATACCCGCTACATCCGTCATCAGGACTATGATTTCTGCATTCGTGCCGACCGCATGGGCTATGACTTTGTGATGATCGCTGCACCGCTGGCGAACTACCACCTGGTCACTAAGTTTGGCTCGAAACACAAAGGCGAATCGGTGAACTACTCGATGTTCTGGCTCGATAGCATGAAGCCGCATCTGACCCCGCGTGACATCCACACCTACAAAGCTTTTAAGCTGCCGCTGCGCTACAAGATGGATGGTAAGTCGCTGATGGCGAGCCTGAGCTTTGCGCGCTACTTCTTCCTCACCAACAAAGACAACCGTGCTTACTTTATGAACCGGGTTAAAGACAAGGTCAAAGCACGTTTCGGCGGTGAGAAAGCGATCTCCTGACGCGCGCCGCGCCTCGCTCTGCTCCTGATGCCGGGAGCGACTCTTTTTACGATTAATTCAGGGTTGAAGATGAATACTTCTGTTGGAACCGTTGGCATCGTCATGCCTATGTATAATGCACGTCAGACGGTGTTACGCGCGGTGCAATCGGTTATCAATCAGCACTATACCGACTGGCATCTCTATCTGGTCAACGATAAATCGACCGATGACTCGCTGGAATTTGTGCGTGAGCATTGTCAGGATCCGCGCATTACCATTCTGGATAACGCGGTCAACATGGGCGCAGCAGAGACCCGAAACGTCGGGCTGCGCGCGGCCACTGAAGAGATTATCGCCTTTCTCGACAGCGACGATGAGTGGCATGCGGATAAACTGACCCAGCAGGTCGCTGCCATCGCGGCCGGCGATGATTTTGTGATTACCGAATATCACTATAAAACCCGCAAGGCTGAGCACGACATTACCTACGGCAAACCTTACCTGCAGCAGGAAAACTTTGTGAAGAAGCAGTATCGCGTCTGCTTCTCCTCCGTCTGTTTCCGCCGTCCGCCGCAGGGGCTTTTCTTCCAGCGCAAAGGCCACGAAGATTTCCTGTTTTTGTATGAATTATTCACCCGCTATAAGCAGGCACGCGTAATTCAGACGATTCTGGTCAACTATTACGAATTAGGCGATTCCCTTTCCCGTAATAAGAACAAAGCGGCCCAGTGGCACCTTGAATTATTAAGAATTATCTATAAAAACAATCCTTTAAAAATCTATTACTATTACGCCTGGTATATGGTGAATGGTGTGCTGTTTACCCTTAAGCATCGTTAAGCCTGTCGGCAGGATTGTCTTTAAAATTTGAGGTGGATAGCGTTTCATGAAAAAAATTGTCCTGGTGATCAAAGATGCTTATTCGTATGCGGGCACCGAGAACATCTGTAACTTCATGTCAGAGTGTCTTGGCGAGACCCATGAAGTCACCATCTACTCGCTGGAAGGCAGTGGAAAAACCTTTTACCCGTTTGAGCACGTCAAACAGATCGTCAGCTTTGAAGGGCAGAGCAATCCGATCAAAAGCGCGGTTGCCCGGATTCACGAAGAGGGCTTTGATACCGTTTTCCTGATCAGCATGGGTCGCCTGAGCGTGATGTTCGCTTTCTGGAATCTGCTGGCGATGAAGAAGAAGCGGGGCAAAGCCTACGCCTGCGAACACATCGCCATTAACTCCTTCAGCAAACCGATTAAGTTCCTCAAGTTTCTGCTGCTGCGCTACTACGACCGCGTGATTGTTCTGACCGACAAAGATCATCAGGTGTTCAGCCGCTGGCGCATTCCCAGCAAGCAAATCCCCAACCCGGTGGTTTACAAAGACTATCAGCGCCAGACCCGTCATCGCCAGGCGCTGGCCGTAGGCCGTCTGGATAACCAGAAGGGCTTTGACCTGATGCTGGATATCTGGCGCGACTTCGCCCGCAGCCATCCTGACTGGACGCTGGTGATTGCAGGTGACGGTGAACTGCGTCAGCAACTGCATGACCAGGCGGCGGTGCTGGGCATCACCGACAGCGTGAAGTTTGTCGGTAAGGTCAGCAATATCAACGACTACTATCGCGACAGCGATATGGCGCTGATGACCTCGCGCTATGAAGGATTGCCACTGGTGCTGCTGGAAGCAAAATCCTGGTCACTGCCGGTAGTGGCATATGACTGCCCGACCGGTCCACAGGAGATCATCAATCACGGTGAAGATGGTTTCCTGGTTCCGATGAACGACAAAGCCACGTTTCTGGCCCGAATGGAGCAGCTCGCCAGCGATGACGCGCTGTTCTATGCCATGAGCGAAAAAACGAAACAGACCGCGCTGAAATTCGACGGTAATCAGATTAAGCAAAGCTGGCTGTCATTGGTTTAACCGGAGCTGGAAAAGCTCACTTGCGACGTGCCTCAGGGACACCGCCATGGCCAATGGCCTTATTGACTACGGGAATTGATGCATGAAAAGAAGAGAAGTTTTACAGACCGCCGCCTCCGCTCTGGTGGGGGCTCTCTCCGTGAGCACCTTTTCCAGCTACGCTGCAAAAAGTAACGGTATCGCCCTGAAGCCGGTTGATGCCACTGACGTGCCTAAAGGCGACGTGCCAATTCTGACCCCGGAAAATGTCTACGCCATGCCACCGCAGTTCTGGCAGGGCTTTGAAGGCAAACTGTGGATTGGTAAAGCAGGTGCAGATGCCAGTAAACCGGGCAATCAGATCCCGGTCTTCCTGCGTGATGCCAGCGGCAAAGTGTCGGAGATTGCTCAGCCTATCGCGCTGAACAAAGGCAACTTTGCCCAGTTTATTCAGGACAATGCTGCGCTGATTGCCAATCCGTCGCATTCGATGGCAGTTGAAGACAGCAGTGGTCAGACGCTGTTCAACATCGCAGATGTCAGCCGTCCGGGCGCTGCAGATTTCAGTCAGCGTCTGGCGCAGCCAGCGGGTTATCAGCTGATTGGTGAGATCCCGTCCGTAGCGGAGTTACGCAAAACCCGTCCGCTGTTTGAAGGGGCCAAGGTTAAGCTGAAAAGCTGGCATGAAGGACGGGAAGTCGGCGGCGGCGAGTTTGTCGGCAGCTTCCAGCCCGCTCAGAATGATGGCGGCGTAAACTTTGCCGGTGAGGGCTTTTCCTGGCGTCGCGTGGTAGACGATTTTAACCGCCTGACTCTGTTTGATTTCGGTGCGATTGCCGATGGCAAAACCGATACGGCGCCCGCCATTATGGCGATGTTCCAGTGGTCACAGCAGGCAAACCAGCAGATCTGTGTCCAGTTCCCGGCCGGTACCTTCTTGGTCTCAGCCTGTAACCTTGGCGATAAGTATCTCAACTTCTTCCGCATGTCCGGTGCGATGGTAAACTTCGGCTACTTCCCGGCGACCACCATTGTCTCGGATGGTAAGTCAGAGTTCGTCTTTGAGATGAATGCCCGTCGGGTTGAGCTTTCCAACCTGAACTTTAACGGCAACAGCGATAAAAGCCCCAACAAGCAGGGCTTTTTCCATAACAACTGCCCTGGCGGACAATATT
This sequence comes from Panax japonicus, assembly GCA_020205505.1. Lineage (NCBI taxonomy): Eukaryota > Viridiplantae > Streptophyta > Magnoliopsida > Apiales > Araliaceae > Panax > Panax japonicus. The sequence continues at coordinate 838,745 of JAINUV010001461.1, read as the reverse complement.
TCCGTGGTGCCTGCCTGCGCTTTAACGCAGTCGGCGGCACCGCCATCAGCCTGCAGGATACTCTGGATTGTAAAATCGACCAGTGGTACGCCTCACGCTGTAGCGGCGATGTGATCAAATCGGGCTGGTCAGGTCAGAAGCAGGGCAAATGGGACCACAGCACCGCGATTGAGCTGTCGAACTTTAATGCGCAGTACTGTCGTGGTGGCAAAGTCCTCAACCTGCCGCGCTGCGGCCAGTCGATTATCCATAACGGCTGGATTGAGCACTGTGATAACCCGGGCGATCTCTCCAACGGCCAGTGGATTGTCGATGCGCTGAGCCTGGAAGATTGTAAAAATCCGCTGATCGCGCATAACACGCGCCTGAATATGCGCCAGACCAGCCTGCAGTCGGGCAGCTGGATCGATAACTCCATGCAGGGCGACCGTCTGCTCAGCATCTGGGAGATGGGATCGACCCGTGTGGAGTCCTATGGCGTCGCGCTCGATGGCAGCCTGAAGTACAACTACATTACCTCGCGCTGGCGTTTAGAGAACAACACGAATCAGGAAACCTGGTTTGATCTCGGCAGCCTCTACTCCCCGACCGTGGGTGATTCGTGGGAGATCGAAATTTTTGGTCAGTCGCAGTTCAGCAACGGCAGTGGCGATAAGCCGCTGATGAACCTGATCGGTGACAAGACCACCGGTGGCCGCGCGATGATCCACGTACAGCGCAAAAAAGATCGCTCTGAAGCGAGCTGGTCGGCCGAAGGCAGCAGCCCGATTGTCGATGTGCGCTATGTGGCTGAGCATGACACCGATGTCCGCATCTTCGTCAAACTGGCGGGCTGGACGCCGTCGGTGGCCGTGCTGGTGAAAACCACCGGTAAAGATCGCTTTGTCACTGGTCGCTGTGCGCGCGTTAACGCGAAGATGGAGAAGGGCAATCCTCCGGCGGGCGACGCGACTAAACGCGCGCCGCAGCGCTTCAGCCTGCACAATGGCAAAGCGGGCGTGGGTGCCAACGAGCAGGGCGATCTGCTGATGGCTTCCCGTCCGCTCTCCGCCGATCAGGTCGATACCAGCAAGCCGGAAGGCTTTGTTTCCGTCGTAATCAACGGCAAACAGGTCGCACTGCCTTACTTCGCCATTAAGTCGTAATCCCTTGCATCACGGCCGCCACAATGGAGGCGGCCGGTTTTAACAGGAGCACTACCTTTGGGTGCGTTATCCCGTAAAGCATTACTTTAAACAGAGTTCATTTTGCCCATTGCGGATCTGGGCGGCTTACAGAATTAAAAAAATTCATTCGGAGTTGTTATGAAAATTTTATTGGTGGGTAACCATACGTGTGGAAATCGCGGGGATGGCGCGATTCTTCGTGGACTGATTGATTCAATGAAGTCTGCACGCAGTGATTTAGAAATTGATGTTATAAGCCGTTATCCAACCAGCTCCGGTTATCTGCTTCAGCAGGACATTAAGCAGGATGCGCTGTATCTGCACAACAGCAAATCAGGCAAAGGTCTGGTCGGTTCGTTCAAGCGCAAAGTCGCGAACCGCCTGATGCCTGATATCATGATGGCGCATCTGGGCAAGGGCGGGATCTTTAAGTCGTTCGCTGTACCGCCGCACCTGAAGGCGTTTACTGACAGTCTGGCAAAATATGATGCGATTATTCAGGTTGGCGGATCGTTCTTCGTTGACCTCTATGGCGTGACCCAGTTTGACCATGCGCTCTGTGCGCTGATGGCGAAAAAGCCGATCTACCTGATCGGTCACTCGGTGGGGCCGTTCCAGAACCCGCGCGTCAATGCGCTGGCAAACTTTGTCTTTGATCGGGTCGACAGCCTGGTGCTGCGTGAATCGGTCAGTCTTGACCTGATGAAGCGCGATGGCGTGACCAGTTCTAAAGTCGCGTCTGGCGTTGATACCGCTTTCCTGGTGCGGGCACGCGAAGTCGAAAATCCGAGCCATAACCTGCTCTACTGGCAGGGCATTATCGATGGACGTAAAACCATCGCGATCACCGTGCGTGAACTGGCACCGTTTGATAAACGTCTGGGTGTGACGCAGAAAGAGTATGAAGCGGCATTTGGCCGGGTGATCAATGCCATGATTGCTGAAGGCTATCAGGTTGTGGCGTTCTCAACCTGTACCGGCATCGACAGCTATGCCAAAGATGACCGCATGGTTGCACTGACCCTGCGAGACCACGTGACGCAGCCTGAACATTACCATGTCATTATGGATGAGTTTAATGACCTGGAACTGGGCATCCTGCTGAATCATTGCCATCTGACCATTGGTACCCGCCTGCACTCGGCGATTATCTCCATGAACTTTGGCACCCCGGCTGTGGCGATCAACTACGAGCACAAGTCGATGGGTGTGATGAACCAGCTTGGTCTGCCGCAGATGGCAACCGATGTGAAAAGCCTGATGGATGGCTCGCTAATCGACAAGGTGAAAACTGTTCTTGCCGATTACGACAACATCAAGCTTAAGGTCGACACGGCCGTTGCGAATGAAAGGGAAATTGGCAACCGGATCACTGAAGAGATTCTCAAAGTATTAGGGTAATGTGATGAAACTGACTTTTTTCACCATGCGTTTCCCGGTTGCCTCTGAGACATTCGTATTAAATCAGGTAACCCACTTTATTGATGCCGGTTACGAGGTGGAGATTATTTCAGTCTTTCCCGGCGATTTAGTGAACCGGCATGCCGCTTTTGATGAGTATGGTCTGGCGGCGAAGACGCATTATCTGCTGCCGGAAGAGAAGATCTCGATTGTCGATAAGCTGAACCAGCGCATCAAGCTGGTGCTGCCAAAAGTGACGAAGCCGTCGCTGCTGCGTTCGCTGAATGTGCGCCGTTATGGCGCACAGTCCAGCAAACTGTTGCTGCCGTCGATTGTGGCGAATGCAAAACAGACCTTCACCGCAGATGTGTTCCTGGTGCATTTCGGCTATGCCGGTGCGCTGGCGAACAAGCTGCGTGAACTGGGCGTGCTCAAGGGTAAACAGGCAACCGTGTTTCACGGCGCCGATATTTCCCGTCGTCACATTCTGGAAGAGCACAAACTCGACTATGTGAATCTGTTCCGCCAGAGTGAGCTGATGCTGCCTATCAGCAATCTGTGGAAAAACAAGCTGATTGAGATGGGCTGCCCGCCGGAAAAAATTCACGTTACGCGTATGGGCATTGAGCCGGAGAAGTTTAACTTCCAGCCGCGCCAGGCGTTTCAGACGCCGCTGCGTATCGTTTCGGTGGCACGTCTGACCGAGAAGAAAGGGCTGGATGTGGCGGTCAAAGCCAGCGCCATCCTGAAGCAGCGTGGCGGTCAGTTTCAGTACACCATTATCGGTAACGGCGATCAGGATGAGATGATGCGTGATTTCATCGCCCGCGAGGGGATGGAAGATTGCGTCAGCATGCCGGGCTTTAAACCACAGGAGGAGATCCGTCGCGCGCTGAGTGAGGCTGACATCTTCCTGCTGCCCTCCAAAACCGCCGCAGATGGCGATATGGAAGGTATCCCGGTTGCATTGATGGAGGCGATGGCGGTCGGCCTGCCGGTAGTCTCAACCTTCCACAGCGGCATTCCGGAGCTGATCGAGAACAACGTTTCTGGCTGGCTGGTGGAAGAGGACGATCCTGAGGCGCTGGCGGAGACGCTGCTGAAGCTCTCTCAGGGTGAAGTGGATGTCGCGCCCGTGGTCGCGGCCGCCCGTCACAAAGTTGAGACTGAATTTAATCAGCATATCGCCTACGGCGAACTGGCACAGATTCTGGAGCGACTGGTGTGAGTGGATTTAAGTCACAGGCGATTTGGCTGTTCGGCAGCACCTGCTTCTCGGCGGTGCTGCAGGTTGCACAGCTAAGCTTTCTCGCCCGCAAACTGGAAACCCACGAGCTGGGGTTGTTAGCCATCATCAACGCCATCCTGGCGGTGGCGGGTGTGCTGCAGGATATGGGGATGAGCAGTTATCTGGTGCATCGCCAGAACATTACCCGTCGTGAGCAGAGCACTATCTACTGGGTGAACGTCTCACTCAGCTTGTGTACTGGCCTGATCATGCTGCTGATCGCCTTCCCGGTCTCGTGGTTCTATCACCTGCCGGAGCTGGTGGGTCTGATCATGCTGACCAGCCTCAACTTCCTGGTGCTGGGTCATCTGTCGCAGTATCAGGCGCACTACATCAAAACCAAGCGGATGGTTTCGCTGGCGAAGATTGAGATGGGCACCAAGCTGTTTGCCTTCCTCTGTGTGGTGGCGATGCTGGAGTTCACCTCGCTCACCGTAGCGGCGGCGATTCTCGGTCTGTTCATCAACGCCTTTACCCGCATCCTCTGCATGATTGCGCTGGGTGAGAAGTCGTGGCGTCCAACCTGGGAGTTCGATAAAGCGACCTTTATCGGCGCGATTCGCTACGGCAGTTATCAGCTCGGCTCGCAGACCATTAACCAGCTGCGTACCCAGGCCGATGCGCTGGTGGTCGGTAAAGTGATGGGCGCCGAGATGCTGGGTGTTTACTCGCTGGCGAAAGAGCTGGTGCTGCAACCGCTGAAGCTGGTGACGCCGGTGATTAACCGACTGGCACTGCCGCGCTTTGCAGAGAAGCAGCACGATGCTGAGCAGCTGAAGAAGCTGTTCCTCAAAGGCACGCTGGGGATCATGCTGTTCAGCAGCGCGATGTACCTGGTGATTGGCATCTTCTCGCCGGTTATCGTTCGTGTGCTCTACGGCGCATCCCACGAGCAGGTCTATCATCTGATTCCGCTGATGCTGCTGTTTGGTATGCTGCGGCCGATGGGCGGACTGACCGGGGCAATTTCCCAGGCCAATGGACGGACCAACGTTGAGTTCTACTGGAACATCGTGGCGAGTATTGTGGTTCTGGCGGTGCTGGCAACCACCTTTATCTGGCCGAACGTGCTCTATGTGGCGCTGACGCTTTCCATCTCGCAGATTCTGATCTCGGCACTGGCTCATCCGTTCTTTATCAAGCCGGTGATTGGCATTCGGTTTATCCCTTATGCCCGGCAATGGGTGGCGGTGTCGGTGGTATTTGTCGGCATAATGCTGCTGGTCAATCACTTTAATCTGTTTGTGATGCCTGAGTGGTTTGAAGGCTGGTTGTAATCACAATTGCGTTATATCAACGGGCGGCCTCAGGGTCGCCCGTTTTCATTTATGGCTGGTCTCAGCCGCGCGGCGACCAGGGGTGGAAATAACAGAGGCGATATTCGATTACTGATTGTCTTTATTCAGTTTATGCCGTTGCTGGCAATGGGCAAAATGCCGAATTTCCAAGTTATGACAGAGAGTTACTGTCCGATTTTCAGATAAAGATTATACTTGCTCTTCCGGCCGATCCTGCATAATCGACCCACATCTTCATTTTATTAAACGGAATAAATATGACCAAGCTTAAAGCAGTAATCCCGGTTGCGGGCCTCGGTATGCATATGCTCCCTGCGACTAAAGCCATTCCGAAAGAGATGCTGCCTGTCGTCGACAAACCGATGATCCAGTACATCATTGACGAGTGTGTTGCCGCGGGTATTAAAGAGATTGTGCTGGTCACGCATGCATCGAAAAATGCCGTAGAAAACCATTTCGACACCACCTATGAGCTCGAAGCGCTGCTGGAAGCGCGCGTGAAGCGTCAGCTGCTGAGCGAAGTGCAGTCTATCTGCCCGCCAGGCGTGACTATCATGAACGTGCGCCAGGCGCAGCCGCTGGGTCTGGGCCACTCGATTCTCTGTGCCCGTCCGATGATCGGTGATAATCCGTTCGTGGTCGTGCTGCCTGACGTGCTGCTGGATGATTCTACCGCTGACCACATGCGTTATAACCTTGCGGCGATGGTTGCCCGTTTTGAAGAGACCGGCCACAGCCAGGTCCTGGCGCAGCATATGCCCGCGTCCAATCTCACTGAGTACTCGGTAATCACCACTGCTGAGCCGATTGATCACCCTGGCGACATCAGCACCATTACCGATTTCGTTGAGAAGCCTGAAGATACCGCCGGCCTGAGCTCTGACCTGGCTGCGGTAGGCCGCTATGTCCTCTCTGCTGATATCTGGGCCGAACTGGAGCGCACTGAGCCAGGCGCGTGGGGCCGTATCCAGCTGACCGATGCGATTGCCAGCCTGAGCAAACATAAAACCGTTGATGTTTCGCTGCTGACCGGTCACAGTTTTGACTGCGGTCGTAAGCTCGGTTACATGCAGGCGTTTGTCTCTTACGGCCTGCGCAGCAACGCGCAGGGTCGCGATTTCCGCGAAGCTATCCAGACCATCCTCGCAAAACAACAGTAATTTATTTGCCGCGTCCTGCGCGGCAGATTGAAAGGAGCTCACATGGCAATTTTAGTCACGGGCGGAGCAGGGTATATCGGCTCCCATACGGTACTGGCGCTGTTGCAGCGCGGTGATGATGTTGTGGTTCTGGATAACCTCTGCAATGCCTCACGCGAAGCGATTAACCGCGTTGAGAAACTGGCAGGCAAAAAAGCGACCTTCGTTGAAGGCGATATCCGTGATCGCGCCTGTCTGCGTGACCTGTTTGCATCCAACAGCATTTCAGCCGTAATCCACTTTGCTGCGCTTAAAGCAGTCGGTGAATCTACGCGTATGCCGCTGGAGTACTACGAGAACAACGTCGCGGGCACCGTGGTGCTGCTGGAAGAGATGCGTGATGCCGGCGTCTGGAACTTCATCTTCAGTTCATCAGCAACAGTTTATGGCGCAGATGCTCCGGTTCCTTACGTTGAGACTACCCCGATTGGCGGCACCACCAGTCCATACGGCACCTCTAAGCTGATGACCGAATTCGTGATGCGCGACTTCGCCAAAGCTGAGCCGAAGTTCAAGGCGATTGCCCTGCGTTACTTCAATCCGGTTGGCGCGCATGAGTCAGGCGAAATCGGTGAAGATCCGGCGGGCATCCCAAACAACCTGCTGCCGTATATTGCACAGGTCGCGATTGGTCGTCTGGAGAAGCTGGGCGTGTTTGGCGGTGATTACGATACGCCAGACGGTACCTGTCTGCGTGACTACATCCATGTCGTTGACCTGGCGGAAGGGCACCTGAAAGCGCTGGATTATCTGAGCAAAGTTGAGGGCTACACCGCCTTTAACCTGGGCGGCGGCAAAGGCGTCTCGGTGCTGGAGATGATCAAAGCGTTTGAGAAGGCGTCCGGCAAGGCAATCCCGTTTGAGATCAAGCCACGTCGTGACGGCGACCTGCCTGCGTTCTGGGCCGATGCGTCACTGGCAAACAGGACGCTCGACTGGCGCGTGACGCGCGGCATCGATGAGATGATGCGCGATACGTGGAACTGGCAGAGCAAGAACCCGGATGGGTTTCGGTAGTCTGCGATGAAATTCAAAAAACCCGGCTCAGGCCGGGTTTTTTTGTGCCTGCGTTAAGAGAAATTGCATATTCCTGCTCACTCTCCTCACCTCAATGCCAGATTGTGACTGACTGATGACTTAATACGGAATTATCCTGGTCTGGCTTCTGTAGCGTTTAATCACAATAGCGGCTAACCCGACTGTGTGAAGAGGCGCAAAGCGCGATTCTTCATACGCTACTATGCTGTTTTGCCAGTGATTACATTTACTCATGCAGGATGAGATCAATGTTTAGTCACTCTTAAGTTTTGTCAGTGGCAATGAAAGATTAGGCATATTATTTTTGCCGCACAAAATGTACTATTTGGTGTTATCCCGGAACCCGTATGCGATTGAATAAAATATAATCAGCGCATCGACAAGCTAACCTGTGAAGGTAAGATTCCTATCACACAGCGCATTGGTTGCTGCAAGCCAGGGGCGGTAGCGTGGCTGTTTATTCATAATGAATAAAAATTGACCCGCTTATATGCATAGCATGTTTAAATTTGTTAGAGGATGTGGAATGTTACTTCCCGTAATCATGGCCGGAGGAACCGGCAGCCGCTTATGGCCCCTTTCCCGCGAACTTTACCCAAAACAGTTCATCTGTCTGCACGGTGAGCACTCCATGCTGCAGGAGACGGTTAATCGTCTGAGCGGCGTCGAAGCGCGCGCACCGATGGTCATCTGTAACGAGGAGCATCGTTTCCTGGTTGCCGAGCAGTTGCGACAAATTAACAAGCTGTCCCATAACATCATTCTCGAACCGGTAGGGCGTAACACTGCTCCGGCCATCGCGCTGGCTGCGCTGAACGCCGTAGAGCAGGGTGATGATCCGGTTCTGCTGGTGCTGGCCGCCGATCACGTAATTGAAGACCGTGCTGCGTTTCATCAGGCTATCAAAGTCGCCACCGCCTATGCTAAACAGGGCAAGCTGGTGACTTTTGGTATCGTGCCAACCGGTCCGGAAACCGGATACGGCTACATTCAGCGTGGCGAAGCACTGCCAGGCGCAGAAAGCGGGCCTTATCAGGTTCAGCGCTTTGTTGAAAAACCGAATCAGAGTACCGCTGAGCAGTATCTTGAGTCCGGTGAATACTACTGGAACAGTGGCATGTTTATGTTCCGGGCTAAACGCTATCTGCAGGAGCTGGAGAAGTTCCGTCCGGATATTCTGGAAGCCTGCCGTCGCGCCATGGCTAACGTGAAAGAAGGCAATGATTTCATCAGTATTGATAAAGATGATTTTATCGCCTGTCCTGACGAGTCAGTGGATTATGCAGTAATGGAACAGACCGATGCCGCTGTGGTCGTCCCGCTGGCAGCCGGATGGAGTGATGTCGGTTCATGGTCTGCACTGTGGGAAGTAAACGATAAAGACGCTCACGGCAACTCCCTGAAGGGCGATACCTTCCTGCACAACACCAAAAACTGCTACATCAACAGTGAAGATCAGCTGGTTGCCGCCATTGGCGTTGAAAACCTGGTCATTGTGAACACCAAAGATGCTGTGCTGGTTGCACGTAAAGACCAGGTACAGGATGTTAAGCGAGTGGTTGAGTTCCTGAAAAGCGAGTGCCGCAGCGAATATCGCCGCCATCGTGAAACTTACTGGCCATGGGGACGTTGCGATCTGGTGGTCAATACTGGCCGCTTCAACGTTAACCGTATTACGGTTAAGCCGGGTGAAGCCTTTGAACTGCAGATGCACTATCACCGCACCGAACACTGGGTGATTCTTTCAGGCACAGCGAAAGTCACTATTCAGGATAAAACCCTGCTGCTGACAGAAAACCAGTCAACCTTTATTCCAATTGGTCACCCGCATACCTTAGAAAATCCAGGCAAAATTCCTCTGGAACTTCTGGAAATCCAGTCGGGTTCTTACCTTGGTGATGACGACCTCATTTTGATTAAACAACAGTTTGCAAGTAAGTAAGGACAGACACGATCATGGCAGCACTGACCTGTTTTAAAGCTTATGACATCCGCGGCGAGCTAGGCACTGAACTGAATGAAGACATCGCTTACCGCATTGGCCGCGCCTATGGTGAATTTATCCGGCCAAAAACGATCGTGGTGGGCGGCGATGTCCGACTGACCAGCGAGTCGTTAAAGCTGGCACTGGCAAATGGACTGCGGGATGCGGGCACCGATGTGCTCGACATTGGTATGAGCGGAACAGAAGAGATCTATTTCGCCACGTTTCATTTAGGCCTTGATGGCGGCATTGAAGTGACTGCCAGCCACAATCCCATGAACTACAACGGGATGAAACTGGTACGTGAAGGTGCTCGCCCGGTCAGTGGTGATACCGGTCTGCGTGACGTGCAGCGCCTGGCTGAAGCGAATGACTTTGCTCCGGTAGAAGAGAGTAAGCGCGGCAGCTATAAACAGATTTCTGTGCTGGATGCCTATGTCGATCACCTGATGGGTTACATCGACCTGAGCAACTTCACTAAACCAATGAAGCTGGTGATCAACTCCGGTAACGGTGCTGCAGGTCATATCATTGATGAAATTGAAAAACGCTTTAAGCAGGCCAATGCGCCAGTAACGTTCATCAAAGTACATCATGAAGCTGAAGGTAACTTCCCGAATGGTATCCCAAATCCGCTGCTGCCGGAGTGTCGCAAAGACACTTCTGATGCGGTGCGTGAGCATCAGGCCGATATGGGTATCGCCTTTGACGGTGACTTTGATCGCTGCTTTCTGTTTGATGAGAATGCAGAGTTCATTGAGGGTTACTACATCGTTGGGCTGTTAGCCGAAGCGTTCCTTAAGAAAGAGCCAGGAGCGAAAATCATTCACGATCCGCGTCTGACCTGGAACACCATTGATGTGGTGACCAAAGCGGGTGGTATTCCGGTGATGTCTAAAACCGGTCATGCGTTTATCAAAGAGCGTATGCGTGAAGAAGACGCGGTTTACGGTGGTGAGATGAGTGCGCACCACTATTTCCGCGACTTCGCTTACTGCGACAGCGGTATGATTCCATGGCTGCTGGTGGCAGAACTGCTGGCAGTGAAAGGGGAGACACTTTCCGGACTGGTTTCGGAAAGAATGAAGGCGTTTCCTTGCAGTGGTGAGATTAATTACAAAGTGTCTGATTCAAAATCGGTTATTGCAGCGTTGAAAGATAAATATCTTAGCTCTGCTATAGCCGAGGATAATACCGACGGCATTAGCCTTGATTGTCAGGGCTGGAGATTCAACGTAAGAACTTCCAATACGGAACCTTTATTGCGGCTGAACGTCGAAACTGAAGGCAATATTGAAGCCTTGAATAACATATTGAAAGAAATCGACTCCGTTATTAAAGCTACGACAGTTTAATTTCACCTATAGTTGATAATATTAATTTTACAAATGATGGGTTTAAGAATGACGAATAAAATTGCAATTATTACAGGAATTACCGGGCAGGATGGCGCTTATCTTGCTGAATTACTTTTAGATAAAGGCTATACGGTTTATGGAACCTATCGTCGTACAAGTTCCGTAAACTTCTGGCGCATCGAAGAGTTAGGAATTAAACAAAATCCTAATCTTCATCTGGTCGAATATGATCTGACTGATCTGTCATCAAGCATTCGTTTACTTCAGGAAAGCAAAGCAACTGAAGTCTACAATCTTGCGGCTCAGAGCTTTGTAGGTGTTTCTTTTGACCAGCCGCTGACCACAGCTGAAATTACAGGTATTGGTCCGGTAAACCTGTTAGAAGCTATTCGCATCGTTAACCCTAAAATTCGCTTCTATCAGGCGTCTACTTCAGAGATGTTTGGTAAAGTGCAGGCTATTCCGCAGAAAGAAGATACACCTTTCTATCCGCGTAGCCCGTATGGCGTTGCAAAGTTGTATGCCCACTGGATGACAATTAACTACCGTGAGAGCTACAACATCTTCGCCTCAAGCGGCATTCTGTTTAACCACGAATCACCACTGCGTGGACAGGAGTTTGTGACCCGCAAGATCACCGATTCTGTAGCCAAAATTAAGCTCGGTAAGCTGGATGTGCTTGAGTTAGGTAACATGGACGCCAAACGTGACTGGGGCTTTGCTAAGGAATATGTTGAAGGCATGTGGCGTATGCTGCAGGCAGATGAGCCAGATACATTTGTCCTGGCAACCAACCGCACTGAAACAGTCCGTGACTTCGTTTCAATGGCGTTTAAAGCTGCTGGCATTGAATTGCGCTTCGAAGGCAAAGATGACCAGGAAGTTGCAATTGATGTAGCCACTAATAAAGTGGTGGTTAAAGTGAATCCTAAGTTCTATCGTCCTGCTGAAGTAGAATTACTGATTGGTAATCCACAGCGCGCGAAAGACATTCTGGGCTGGGAACCAAAAACCACGCTCGAAGAATTGTGCGCGATGATGGTAGAAGAAGATCTCCGCCGCAATAAACAAGGGTTCTCCTTCTGATATGACTAATGGCAAAAAAGCATTGATCACTGGGATCAAGGGCTTTACCGGCCAATATATGGCAGCGGATTTATCCGCTGCCGGATATGAAGTTTATGGTTTCGGTTCAACTCCCGCCCAGAATTCCTCACGCTATTTTCAGGTTGATCTTACGAATGCAGCACAGGTAAAAAATGCTGTGGACAGTATTCAGCCTGACGTCGTTGTTCATCTTGCAGCCATCGCTTTTGTTGGTCATGCCGACCCGAATGCGTTCTATAGTGTAAACCTTTGCGGTACGCGTAATCTGTTACAGGCTCTTAGCGAATCCGCAAAAATGCCGGATGCAGTTTTGATCGCCAGCAGTGCTAATGTTTACGGTAATAACACACCGGGAAAATTAGCAGAGTCGGTTCCTGCCAGACCTGCAAATGACTATGCGGTAAGCAAGCTGGCCATGGAGTATATGACCAGTCTGTTTTATGAAAAATTGCCGATTATTATTACCCGGCCATTCAATTACACCGGCGCCGGTCAGGCTGATAATTTCCTGATTCCGAAAATCGTCAAACATTTTCGTGAGAGGAAAGATGTCATTGAGCTGGGCAACATAGATGTATGGCGTGATTTTTCGGATGTGCGCGACGTCGTTAAAAGCTATTCAGCGTTACTTCATTCCCGCTCATCTGGTCAGACTGTCAATGTTGCTTCAGGTAAAATGCACTCACTTAGGGAAGTCGTTGATCTCTGCCAATCCCTGACAGGCCATGATATTAAGATTAAAGTTAATCCTGATTTTGTTCGACCTAATGAAATTAAAGAACTTTGTGGCGATATCACGTTGCTCAGTCGCTTAGTCGGTGAGGCTTCGTCTAAAATTCCTCTTAGAGATACCCTGAAATGGATGCTGGAAGCAAAGCAATAAACGTCGTTTATTCTACGGACTGTATTAAATATCCTTTAACCGGTATTGGCCGTTATGCGTTTGAGCTTGCTAAACAGCTTCAGGAAAGAGATAACGTCGCGCTGACGTTTCTTCATGGTACAAAGACTCGCGACTCGCTGGCAGTTGCGAGCGAGTCTGCTCAATCAGTTCAATCTTTTAAACGCAAATTACAAAAAAGCAAAACCGTAAGTGAAATATATCGTCTGACTTTTCCTGTTATGAAAATGATGGCGTTGAGGAATTATAAGAATCATATATTTCATAGCCCGAACTATTACTTACCTCCTCGTGTGAACCACTGTGTCGCAACTTTCCATGATCTGTCAGTATTCCACTGGCCGCAATTTCACCCGGCTGGCCGTGTTCATCTGATGCAGAAAGAGTTAAGGAATACCGTTTCTCGTGCATCGATGTTGATTACTGACTCTTATTATACAAAGAATGAGTTAATTGATTTTTTTGGTATTGAAGATCATAAGATTGCCGTAGCTCCTCTGGCTTGTAATGAACATTTTCATCCTCGAGACGAAGCTGAGACACAACACGTACTTGAAAAGTATAATCTTAAGTGGCGACGTTTCTTTCTGTATACTGGCACGATTGAACCAAGAAAGAATATACTGACGCTGCTTCAGGCTTACGATCGTCTGCCCGCTCAGGAAAAATCTGCCTTCCCGTTAGTCATTAGTGGTTATAAGGGTTGGGAAAATGAGCAACTTTTTAAACTCTTTGACAAGGGTGAGAGAGAAGGGTGGCTAAAATATTTAGGTTTTGTACCCGGTAAAGATCTGCCGTTTTTATTCAGTGCTGCAACGAGCTTTGTATTCCCTTCAATCTATGAAGGTTTCGGCTTACCGGTACTTGAAGCGATGGCATCAGGAACGCCTGTGATTTGCTCAAATGCAACTTCACTTCCCGAAGTCGCTGGAGATGCAGCACTTATGCATGAACCAGAAAATGTCCATGCTTTAACGAATTACATCCAGATGATGATTGAAAACGCTGATGAAAAGCGCCGTATGATTGATGCTGGATTAGCGCGTGCCCGCGAATTTTCATGGTCACTGTGTGCCGATAAAACCATTGAAGCTTATGAGCAGGTCGCAAAATATATATGATTAAAGTTTTACACTGTTATAAAACTTATTACCCTGATACTTTCGGTGGCATTGAGCAGGTAATCTATCAGCTTTCCGAAGGTGGTATTAAGGAAGAAATTGAATCTGTTGTTTTTACCCATAGTCCGGATTTCGAAAACAAAAAACAATCACTGGATAATCATCATATTTATCGGGTAAAAACGCAGTGTGAGTTTGCCTCGACGCCATTTTCTTATTCAGCCATAAAAGAGTTCAGAGAACTGGCTCAGGATGCGGATATCATCCATTATCACTTCCCGTATCCCTTTATGGACTTTATGCATTTTGCCGCTGGCATCAAAAAGCCATCAGTAGTGAGCTATCATTCTGATATTGTTAAGCAGAAGGTGCTGTTAAGGCTATATACGCCATTGATGAACCGCTTTCTCTCCAGTGTAGACCGCATCGTTGCCGCGTCGCCAAACTATGTTGAAAGTAGCCCGGTTCTGCAGCAGTTCAAAGATAAAGTTGAAGTTATTCCTTACGGTCTTGATAAACAGTTTTATCAAAATAACGATCCTGCCGTTCTGCAAAAATGGCAGGCAAGATTTCCGGATGGCTTCTTTCTCTTTATTGGAACGTTTCGCTATTACAAAGGCCTGCATATCTTAATCGAGGCGGCAAAGAACAGCCGTTATCCAATCGTCGTGGTTGGTGCAGGACCTATTGAGGCTGAGCTGAAATCGCAGGCGCAGCAGTTAGGCGTGAACAATATTCATTTCCTGGGTGCGCTGGAAGACAGCGAAAAATCTGCCTTGCTACAGTTATGTACCTGTCTGGTTTTCCCGTCTCATTTACGTTCAGAAGCTTTCGGTATCTCTTTACTGGAAGGTGCTCTCTATTCAAAACCACTAATCTCCAGCGAGATCGGAACGGGAACAACCTTTATCAATATTGATCGGGTCACAGGATTAGTCGTCCCTCCATCTGATCCCGCAGCGTTACGACGGGCGATGGATGAAATCTGGCAGAACCCCGAGCTGGCAACGACCTATGGTGCGGCTGCGCTGGCACGCTTTGAATCCCTTTTCACAGCAGATAGAATGATTCAAAGCTATACCAAGCTTTATAAATCCTTGTTAAGTGTGTGATTTATTTTCAGATAATTTCATCTGCGCGAACGCACCATTCATTACCTTTAATCCGCTATCCTGAGTTAACATACTGATCACTTACAAAGTGGTGTTACGGGTAACACCATGCGAGACCACAGACAGGAGTATGTAATGTCCAAGCAACAGATCGGCGTTGTAGGTATGGCAGTGATGGGCCGCAATTTGGCTCTTAACATTGAGAGCCGCGGTTACACTGTTTCTATCTTTAACCGTTCACGCGAAAAGACTGATGAAGTCATCGCCGAGAACCAGGGCAAGAAACTTGCTCCTTTTTACACCGTTGAAGAGTTTGTTGAATCGCTGGAAAAACCTCGTCGCATCCTGCTGATGGTTCAGGCGGGTGAAGCGACCGATAAGACAATCGCCTCCCTGACTCCACATCTGGATAAAGGCGATATCCTGATCGACGGCGGTAACACCTTCTACAAAGATACTATCCGTCGTAACAAAGAGCTTTCTGACCAGGGCTTCAACTTCATCGGTACCGGTGTTTCCGGTGGTGAAGAGGGCGCACTGAAAGGCCCATCTATCATGCCTGGCGGTCAGAAAGAAGCCTACGAGCTGGTTGCACCGATTCTGGATAAAATTGCTGCACGTGCAGAAGATGGCGAAGCCTGTGTGGCTTACATCGGTCCGGACGGCGCGGGCCACTACGTGAAGATGGTTCACAACGGCATCGAGTATGGCGATATGCAGCTGATCGCTGAAGCCTATGCTCTGCTGAAAGGCGCGCTGGGTCTGAACAACGAAGAGCTGGCTGAGACCTTCACTGAGTGGAACAACGGCGAACTGAGCAGCTACCTGATCGACATCACCAAAGATATCTTCACCAAGAAAGACGAAGAAGGTAAATACCTGGTTGATGTGATTCTGGATGAAGCAGCGAACAAAGGCACCGGTAAATGGACCAGCCAGAGTTCACTGGATCTCGGCGAACCTCTGTCACTGATCACTGAATCTGTATTCGCTCGTTACCTCTCCTCGCTGAAAACCCAGCGTGTGGCAGCCTCTAAAGTACTGAGCGGTCCACAGGCGAAGGCCTTCACCGGTGACAAAGCGGAGTTCATCGAGAAAGTTCGTCGCGCTCTGTATCTGGGTAAAATCGTCTCTTATGCTCAGGGCTTCTCACAGCTGCGTGCCGCGTCTGAAGAGAACAACTGGGATCTGCACTACGGTGAAATCGCGAAGATTTTCCGCGCTGGCTGCATCATCCGTGCCCAGTTCCTGCAGAAAATTACTGATGCATATGCAGAAGATGCAGGCATCGCTAACCTGTTGCTGGCACCGTACTTCAAAGATATCGCCGATCAGTATCAGCAGGCATTGCGTGATGTGGTTTCCTACGCGATCCAGAACGGTATCCCGACGCCAACCTTCTCTGCGGCGATCGCTTACTACGACAGCTACCGTTCAGAAGTGCTGCCTGCTAACCTGATTCAGGCGCAGCGTGACTACTTCGGTGCGCATACCTACAAGCGCATTGATAAAGACGGTGTGTTCCACACCGAGTGGTTAGATTAATTTCTGACATTATATTGTGATATACAAAAAAGCACATCTTAGGGTGTGCTTTCGTTTATTGAGGATTAGATTGATGGTTGGTATGGCTCGGACTATATGGCGATATAGAGGCTTTATACTAGGGAATGTCAAAAGAGAGTTTCAGGTAAAATATCAAAACTCAATTCTTGGCGCCGCGTGGAACGTTTTAAACCCACTTGCAATGATCACCGTCTATACAGTGATATTTTCACAGGTAATGAAAGCCAAGTTGCCAGGCGTTTCCGATACTTTTGCCTATAGTATTTATTTGTGCGCAGGAATACTTACATGGGGACTTTTCTCTGAAATCATTGCCCGAGGGCAGAACGTATTTATTGAGCAAGCAAATCTGATAAAGAAAATAAGTTTTCCCAGAATATGCCTTCCTATAATAGTAATAATTAATGGGCTTTTGAATTTTCTTATTGTATTTACTTTGTTTACTCTTTTTTTAATACTGACGAATGAATTCCCTGGCGTGGTTTTTCTATCGATAATACCATTGACTTTAGTCCTTGTGATCTTAGCGATCGGTTTGGGGATTACATTAGGTGTTATGAATGTTTTTTTCCGCGATGTTGGGATGTTATTTTCAATCATCTTGCAGTTCTGGTTTTGGCTAACGCCGATTGTTTACTCTCCAGCAATTCTGCCTGCACAGTTTCAAAATATTATCAGATTCAATCCAATGCTGGGAATAATTACTTCTTTTCAGAAAGTATTAGTCCAGCATCAATGGCCGCATTGGCCTGATTTAATTTACCCTTTAGCTCTGGGTTTAGTGCTTTGTATGCTTGGCATGCGACTTTTTGTTAAACATTCGGGCGACATGGTGGATGAATTATAATGTCTCGATTAGTTATTGAAAATTTAAGCAAGGCTTATAAACGCTATAACAGTAAACTTGGCAGGTTAATTGAATGGATGATTCCATTCTCTGGTCCAAGACACAGTGTAAAATGGATTATTCAGGATATTAATTTTACGGTTGAACCTGGAGAGTCCCTGGGGATAATCGGTGTAAATGGTGCTGGTAAAAGTACCTTGTTGAAAATGATTACCGGCACAACAAAACCTACTACAGGCTCAGTGAAGGTAAATGGTCGTGTAGCCGCAATGCTCGAACTGGGGATGGGATTTCATCCGGAGTTTACGGGCAGACAAAACGCATATATGGCTGGTCAGCTATTAGGTATAACTGTTGAAGAAATATCAAGGTTAATGCCCGAAATTGAAGAGTTTGCTGAGATAGGTCCTTATATTGATCAGCCAGTCAGGGTCTATTCAAGCGGGATGCAGGTCAGATTGGCATTCAGTGTGGCGACAATTATCAGGCCTGATCTGCTAATCATTGATGAAGCTTTGTCTGTTGGCGATATTTACTTCCAGCAAAAATGTATCGAAAGAATAGAAAAATTCAAAAATCAGGGTACAAGTATTCTATTTGTTACACATGACTTTTCTGCACTGCATAAAATCTGTGATAAGGCTGTACTGCTAGCTTCTGGTCGCTGCCAGTACATTGGTAAAACAGTTGAAGTTGTCGAAAGATATTATGGTTATTTGAACAACAGTAAAGCAGTGGTAAAAGAAGAAAACCATATACAGCAACGATTCGTTAAAATCAATAAGTTCGTAAAAGATGTTATCATACTTAATGATTTAAATGAGCCAGTAAATTGCATGGAAGTAGGAAAAAATTACTCCTTTGAAATTTCCTGCTCAGGGTTGGGTGAATATTCTGATCCTCATGTTGGTTTCCGCATGCAGGACAGGTTAGGGCAGGTACTCTACGAAACAAATACATTTTGTCAGAAAACTGATCTTAAAAATAAGAAACTTGATCGCATAAGGTTCTCATTTAAAAACAATCTCACACCTGGTGAATACACATTAGCAATGGGGATTGAGTCAGGCGGGCATGGAGATGGACTGTTTGATACAGTAATATCATTAACCGAAAGGATAATCTCATTTCAGGTAATAGATAACCCAGATATTAATAAATGGGCTGGGATTTTTAATATTGAACCAACAATTTCTGTTAATTAAGGATAGATTATGATTTATTATGATATTACTGACATTATCAATCACTCTAAATTTTCCACTAAAGTCAGTGGTATTCAGCGCGTTGTTCTTGAAGGGCTGCGTGGTTTAGATGGTGACTATACAATATTTTTCATGAGTCCTATTACCGGAAGAACTTATAAAATTAGCGGGTTAGAAAATATAAAAATTAATGATCTCACTCCTTTTGTAAACCTTTGGATCTACGCTGATATTTATATCTCAAAAAGTAGTGGCAATCTCGATAAATATTTTGAAAAATTGCGCACGCTTGGCAGGAAAAAGAAAGCAGTCAGTGATTCCTATTTTATTTTCTCAAAAATACCTAGTGTTAAAAAAATCAGCCATGCTGCTGTTATTAAATACTTAAGAAATAAAATCAGCTTATATCCTGGGTTGTCAATCTCTGAAATTGAGAACTTCACAGATGGTGCCTCTGTTGCCTTATTCGGAGGTGTCTGGAATTTCCAGGATAAGTACCAGTCGCTTATGGAAAATAAATGGCACGGCCTTCGTAAAGTCTTTATGGTTTACGATATGATTCCAATTGTGTCACCTTATGTTCCTGATGAACTTAAGGCGATGTTTAAAAAGTACATCCCATTTGTTCTCGAGCATGCTGATAAAATTGTTGTTAACTCTAACAGTTGTAAAATGGATCTGGTAACGTACTGTTCAGGCCACGGTATCACCGCTCCGGACATTGATGTTGTACATTTATCTCATAAATTACCTTCTGCTTCAGCTAAAATAAAAACAGATCCTGACTTTGAATATCCATTACGAGTCAGAAAATTACAGAATGAACAATATGCTTTTTGTGTAGGTTCCATTGAATCGCGTAAAAACCATGTAAATCTTATTCTTACCTGGATTAAATTTTTTAATAGTCCAGAATATGCTAACCAAAAGTTAGTTATTGCGGGCAAATGGCTTTGGGATACTGAGGAATTAGCGAAACAGCTTACTTATTCTGGTCATGTCTATGGAAGCGTTATCGTCATGCATGACGCATCTGATGCTGAAATCGCAGAGTTATACAAGAATTGTCGATTCACTGTCTTCCCTTCACATTATGAAGGATGGGGCTTACCACTTGGTGAATCGCTTGCACTTGGCAAACCTTGCCTGCACTTTGACACCTCATCCCTCAAAGAAGCGGGATATGGTATGACTGTCGCCGTTGAATATCCAAATTATAAAGAATATTACAATGAATTTAAGAAGCTTATGATTGATGATGAATATTATCAGCAGAGGTTAAATATCATTGAAGAGAACAAACATAAGTTAAGAAGTTGGCAGGATTTCTCATTGGATATTAAACATGTGTTTAGCGATGAGGAAAAAATACAGTGATCGATAAATACAATGCAATATGGCTAGGGCCTGACTCTCCTGCTAACTATGTTAATGTCAGTCTCGATTTCATTAACACCGCTGATACGCGTTTATCAGCAGAACATTATCATAAATACAAAGTAATAAATTTCACAGAAGCTTGTATTTCAGACTTTCCAAAGTGGCCTTTTGTTCTCGATGAGTTATTCAAACTGAGCGACGGAGAATCTGAGTTCGTTATAAAGTTTAATACTCTTTCAGGTACTTTCTCGATACCGAAGTTTTATAAGCAAATTCAGCACCTTTCTGATGGTACTGTTGAGTTACTTTCGCTTGAAGCTACTGATGTTGCAGGCATCTACATACTTAACTTCAAAGCATCGAGAAGAGCCTGTTCAAGTGAACGTTCCTGGAGTTTCGGCATTGTCTGGGATGGTAAAAATGAAAATCATCTTGAATCTTATGTTCGAAGTGTTGAAAAGCAATTAAAGTACAATTCAGAAGTTGAGCTTATTATTTGCGGGCCTGCACCTTCATTTGATATTAATTTTGATCACTCTGTAATTACTAGTGATGAGCATACCGAAAAATATGCAAATATTTCGAGGAAGAAAAATAAAATAATCAAAAAGGCTAAATACGATAATATCTGTATTGCTCATAACAGATACCAGCTTGATGATAATTTTATTAAGAGCTTTGACCGAATCAAACATGATTTTGACGTCTGTGTTGTCAAACAGGTGCTTACTGAAACAGGTGAGCGGGTGCCTGATTGGGTGTCACAAGCGTCTGATCAAAAGTTAACAGCTAACTATCTTCTGGCTTACGGTGATTATTCTCCTTACATGTATGTTCCAGGGGGTTTGGTAATCGCAAAAAGGCACATTTTGCTTGATAACTTGTTTAATGACCTCGGTACATGGAATATGGCTGAAGACGTGGAGTTATCTCAGCGACTCATGTCGAAAGATTATATACCCCGTCTTAACAGCAGGTGTATAACCAAAGTTTTGCAGCTTAGAAAAGAAATCATCGCAGACTTTATTACTCCTGACCTGAATAATTTCTATCGTAATATAGATCAATTCTCGTCTGGATCGATAAATCAATACAATCATAAGAGTTTCATCTACAGAAATCTGCAGCAATTGTATAGAGATCCAGTTGCATTTTTAAGAAAAATCAAACGGAAGTTAAAGGGTTAGTATAATGAAGCAAAATGATATTATCATTGATGTTGGTGCGAACTTTGGTGGTTTCTCTTTAGAAATAGCTAAAAGAAATCCAACTTATAATGTCTATGCTATTGAAGCTGAACCAAACTTAGCTACTCAGTTAGATGAAAATGCTACGAATATTGGTTTAGAAAATCATCAGGTTATCAACTGTGCGGTAAATGAAGAAGAAGGAGATTTTCAATTTTATGTCTCCGAACTGGGAGATCATGGTACTTCCAGTTTGCTCCCATTTTCTCAGGACAATATAACGCACGATGAGTATTGGAAAGACCGTAGTGACTTGCATCATTCTAAGAGTGTTGTCGTTCACGCTAAGCCACTCGAAAATATTCTAGATGAAATTAGTTTTGATAATGTCGCATTTATTAAGATTGATGTTCAGGGCCTTGATCTCGCCGTATTAAAATCATCGGGTTCATATTTGAACAGGATTCAGGCGGGTATGTTAGAAGTGCCCTCTGTGCTTTCAAAGTCCCTCTATGACAATACCAGTGAAGACTTAATGTCCGCGTTAGCTTTTCTGAAAGAGAGCGGCTTCAGTGTTTATGCGGTAAAACCAAACGATCCAGCAGCAAATGAATTCAATGTATTTTTCGTAAAAAAAGGTTTGGATTACAAAGAAATTGAGGAAAAGCTAAACCTGCTTGATTTTCATTTCTATGACGGGAAGCATTTCTGGCATGCTCCATCTCATAAACTTGAAAATCCTGAACAACATATTTTAAACTTAAATGAAGTTATTTCTTCGCAAACCCAGGAAGTTGAGTCGTTGAAGTTAAAAATAGACGCTGTACTTTCTGAGAATAAAGAACTGAAGCATGCTTTAAATGTAATTGAAAGTAAGAAAGCTGTGCGATTCTTAAAGTTGATCAAATTAATTAAGTGAGAATGATATGCTCAATATTGTAATTCCTATGGCTGGTGCTGGAAGTCGTTTTGCTAAAGCTGGTTACCTGGATCCAAAACCATTAATTAAGGTACATGGTGTACCAATGGTTAATATTGTTATCAATAACCTTAAGCCTGAACAACCGCATAAATTTATATTTATTATTCAAAAAGAACACGAGCAACGCTATCAACTCTCTGCACTTTTGAAAAGCTGGGAACCGACTTGTGAAATCGTCACAACAGACGGCCTCACTGAAGGCGCTGCCTGTACTGTTTTGTTAGCGAAAGACCATATAAACTCAGATGATCCGCTGATGATAGCCAATAGTGATCAATATGTTGACTGCTCGATTGATGAATATTTAAATTTCATGACATCGAATAATTACGATGGTTTGATAATGACGATGAAAGCTGATGACGCAAAGTGGTCTTTTGTTGGATTTGATACTTATGGTAAAGTTAATAAAGTCGTTGAGAAAGAAGTTATTTCTGACGAAGCGACAGTCGGTATTTATAATTTCAAGAAAGGTAGTGAGTTCGTTAAATCCGCTGAAGAAATGATTAATAAAAATGAGCGTGTAAATAACGAATTTTATGTCGCCCCAGTCTATAACTATTTGATTGAAAGTGGAGCGACAATCGGTGTATTCAATGTGGGCTCTGAAGCTGATGGTATGTATGGTTTAGGGATTCCAGCAGATTTAGATCTCTTTAAATCTCTTGAGTTGTCTAAAAAAGCGACTGCGGGGATATAAAATGGAGATTATTAGCCATCGTGGATACTGGAAATCTCCCAGTGAAAAAAATGCTCTGCAAGCCTTCAATCGTTCTTTTGAACTCGGTTTAGGTACCGAAACCGATGTGAGAGACTTCAATGGTCAGTTGGTAATATCACATGATATTCCTACCGGTAATGAAATGACGCTTGAAGATTTTTTTAAGCTGGTAAGTGATAAAACTTTTTCGCTTGCTCTGAATATTAAATCTGATGGTTTGGTTGATAAGCTCAGTCAACTTATCGAAACATATAATATTCGTAATGCCTTTGTTTTCGATATGTCAGTTCCAGATCAAATTTCCTACGCCAAAAATGGTAAAATTTCATTCTTTTCCCGTGCCAGTGAATATGAACCAGTCATTTCTTTATATGATACATGTCACGGTGTATGGCTGGATGCCTTCAAATCTGTCTGGTATGATGAAAAATACATACAAAATATTCTGAATGACGGTAAGAAAGTTTGCATTGTCAGTCCTGAGTTACATAAACGAGATGATTATAAAGACCTCTGGAATATGCTTTCAGTTTCTGGTCTGAAAGATTCCGATAACGTCATTCTTTGCACTGATTTTCCAGAAGAAGCTATTGCTTTTTTAAAGGAGTCAAAATGATCAAGGCTGTTATTTTCGACATGGATGGTGTATTGATTGAAGCCAAAGAATGGCATTACGAGGCCCTCAATAAGGCTTTGAATCTCTTTGGCTACAATATCAATAGATATGACCATTTAACTAAATTCGATGGTCTGCCGACTAAGGATAAGTTGAATATTCTCTCTGCTGAGTATTCCCTGCCACGCGAATTACATGCTTTCATTAATGAGATGAAGCAGCATTATACAATGGAAATTGTACACACGAAGTGTAAACCTCTTTTCATTCACGAATATGCCTTGTCACGATTAAAGTCTGAAGGACTCCTCTTAGCGGTCGCATCAAACTCTATAAAAAATACCGTAACAACAATGATGGAAAAGGCCTCTTTGAGTCAGTATCTGGAAGTTATGCTTTCTAATGAAGATGTAAAAAAAGGAAAGCCGGATCCGGAAATTTACACGAAGGCCATTGGTCTGCTAGGTTTGAAACCTGAAGAGTGTGTTGTCGTCGAAGATAACGAGAACGGTATCAAATCTGCTACTGCAGCAGGCGCAAATGTGCTGGTTGTACATGATGTCAGCGATGTGACATATCGTAACATTAAAGCTTATATCGACTCTGTTAGTGGAGAATTAAAGTGAATGTAATTGTACTCGCTGCTGGAGAGAGCTATACAGACAGTGCAGACAAAGGTTATCCGCTTTGTCTGACTGAATTTAATGGTGTTCCACTGCTGCAGAAGATTTCTGAAAAACTGGCGTTTAACTCCGGCAAAACTGTTTTCCTGTTTCAGGATAAACACATTAAAAAGCATCATTTAAACAATATTGTTCAGCTTCTGAGTAATGGTAATTTTGAATCTTTTCCTGTACCTGAAAATACTGCAGGTGCTGCATGCACCGCACTATTGGGTGTTGTCGGACTAGACCAGGAAGAGCCATTATTGATTGTTAGTGCTAATCAGTATTTAGATATCGACTATCAGGAATTCACAACTGAGATGGAGTCTAAAAATTATGATGCTGGCACAGTAGTTTTTGATTCCGTTCATCCTAGGTATTCGTATGTGTTACTTGATGATCAGAAAACAGTTGTTGAAGCTTCTGAAAAAAATCCAATCAGCCGAAATGCCACGGCAGGCGTTTACTGGTTCAGTAAAACTCGTGACTTCTCGAATTCAGTAATGAACATGATTCGTAAAGATGCACGTGTCAATGAGCACTTTTACATTTGCCCTTCGTTTAATGAGCTTATCCTTTTAGGGAAAACAATAGGTGTTAAAGAGATTGATAAAAGTTTTTATCATCCTCTGAAAACTCAAACCCAATTTGATTCTAATAAGGGTGACCTGTGAAAAGCTTTGAACTGCATAAAATGACTGCAGGCTGGTTTGTTGGTGGTTTCCAGCCAACTGCTTTTTCAAGTGATGCCTGTGAAGTGGCTGTTAAAAGATACCAAAAAGGCTCTTTTGAAAAAGAACATTATCATAAAATCGCCACAGAAATAACTTGCATCGTTGAAGGTGAAGTTATTATGTGTGGAAAAAAATGGACTACAGGCGACATTATTGTTCTGGAACCGGGTGAAATTACTTCATTTGAGGCTTTAACTGATGTCATTACAACTGTCGTTAAATTGCCTGGTGCTTTAAATGATAAGTATGTAGTGTAAAAAAAAGGTGGTGTAGATTTACACCACCTTATTTTTCAGTTCGGTTCTTACTTCCTGCTTTCCACGAAAGCGTTCAGCTAATCACAATATTTTGTGCTCGGTAGCAAAATACATTTATCCCACCAGCAAATCCCCGCTCCGAATCTCTCGCTCACCTGCCAGTCTCACCACCAGCATGCCTGCCGTCGCAAACTTAGCCCAGTGTCTTGCATAGAGAATACCGCCATGTTCCGTCACCAGCGGGGTGATCTGGTCGGTTATCGGGTCAACAATCTCCGCCACCACTTCTCCCGGCCGAATCTTTGCGCCCAGCGGTTTACGATGCAGGATCAGTCCGGATACCGGCGAATGAATATATTCGCAGCCCGCTAATGGCGTAGGTGGATTTTTCAGGGCAGGGGAGGCTGCCGCCGATCCTTCGCTGTGACGCTCTTTGATGACGCCAGCTTCTCCAGGTGCTTCAGCGATATCTGGCACGTTTAAACCAATCGGGCCGTCATTGATAGCCACGATATCGTCTCCGCCCGCGCTCGCCGGGACAAGTTCGTCGCCACCGATCACGGGTGCCGCCACTTCCACGGAAATCGCAGGCTCGCTGTAGCCGATATAACCGCCTTCCTGTAGCGCTGAAATAATCGCCTCCGCGTCTTTCTCTGCTTGTTCAGGCGACACATCACGCACGCCACGCAACTCCAGCGTCACCGGCAGCAATCCCCGTGGCATCGGATAATCTTTGCCAAACCGTTCCGCCAGCGTCAGCCAGGGTTCGCAACAGGCTTCATCAAACGGTTCTCCGCCAGAGATCTGCGCCAGCAGCTGCACCTCGCTGCCTAACCAGCGCGCCAGCGGCTCAATGTCCGGCCAGGCGTGCGGCGTGGTGTAGAGATGTGGCACGGCTTCCCAGTCACAGTGCAGGTCAATCATCAGATCGGCCTGACTGGCCATCCGCATCAGCGTGTGGCGTTGCGCATCCAGCTCGGTTTTTGGCACGGTATCACGATAGTGACGATCAATCGCCTCGCGGATCAGGCTCTTATTCTGCGTTTCACTTTGGGTCAGACTCTCAGCCAGCCCGGCCGCCAGGGTTGCGCCCAGTGACGGGAAACGGCGGTTGAAGTCCTGGCCAGAGAGCGTATGGAATCGGCCCAGATGGGTGCCATGCCAGTGCTGTCCCAGCGCCAGGGGATTGGCAACCGGCACAAGAGTAAAGGCGGCTTTAAGTTGACCGGCGGACTCCAGCGCCTGTAGTCGCTGCTTTAAAAACCACGCCACCGCCATACCGGGCAGTTCGTCGCCATGCAGCGCAGCCTGGATATAGACCTGACGCTTGTTGTCTTCCGCGAAATGGAAACTGATGATTTCACGCTGGGTGCCTAAAGAGGCGCTTAACAGTGGATGATGTTGTTGATGCATACCGTGTTAATGTCCTTTAATCGGCAAAGGACGACAGCGCGCCGTCCCGAAATAGTTAGAGTATAGTGCCGGATCGCGGTGAGGATGAAAAAGGGCGACCGCGAGGTTAAGGCTGGATAGAGATATCCGTGGCGAAGTAGCGCTTCTGAATCTGGTCAAAGGTGCCATTCTTTTTGATTTCGACGAAGGCGTTATCCAGTGCGGTTTTCAGCTCGGTATCGCCTTTGCGCAGGCCAATCGCCGTGCCGGGGCCGATGATCGGATCCTGTATAATCGGGCCAGCCAGTTCAAAATCTTTGCCCTGCGGATGCTTCAGGAAGCCGATGGCAGCCTGTGCCGCATCAGTGAATACCGCATCCAGTCGGCCTGAAACCAGATCGCTTTCAACCTGTGCCTGATCGCCATAAGGCACCACGGTCACACCGTGAGGCTGCCATTTCGCCAGCGCATAGCGCTCCTGAACCGTTCCCTGTTCTACGCCGACCGTTTTTCCTTTCAGGGATTCAACGGTGGGCAGTATGCCAGCACCTTTACGGGCAATCAGCTGGGTGTGGGTGTCATAGAGCGGCGCGGTGAAATCAATCTGCTTCAGGCGTTCTTCGGTAATGCCCATGTCGGAGAGAATGGCATCAAATTTACGCGCTTTAAGGGCCGGGATCATGCCGTCAAACTGGCTTTCAACCCAGACACATTTTGCCTGCATCTGAGTACAGAGCGCGTTGCCCAGATCAATATCAAAGCCGACCAGCTTGCCCTGTGGCGTTTTCGATTCGAAGGGCGGATAGGTCGGATCGACCGCGAAACGCACCTGTTCGATTTTTGCCTGCGCGCCAAAAGCGCAGCCTGCCATAACCGCCACAGCGAGCGTCTGACGCAGGCGTTGAGTGAAAATGTTCATGATTTTGCTCTTATTCTGTCGTGATGAGTGATTATGCAGAGTATCGCCGGGCTGCCGGGATGGCAATTACTGCGTAATCTTCACCACGTCAGCCGCGCATAACGCGCGATAATCTTCGGTATTCAGGATCACTGAGCGTTCCAGCAGACCGGCGTTAAACGCGATCTCCGGATAACGTTCAAACAGCGCGGGGTCAACAATCAGTCTGAGGTCGGGATGAAAGCTGAACGGTGGAATCGCCCCGAATACGCAGCCGGTCAGCAGGTCGGTTTCCGCCGGACTGGCGAGTGAGGCGCGTCTTCCTCCGACTGCTGCCGCGACTCTGCCCAGATCGGCCTGATGATCGGCAGGTAAAACCGCCAGCACATGCTGTTTAACGCCGTTGCCTTTCACATGACAGACCAGCGCTTTAGCACCCTGGCCGATTTCGGTGCCGCGTATCGCCGCGACCGCTTCACATTTACCGGTCGCCTCATGCTCCATCAGGCGATAGCGTGCCTGGTGCTGCTCAAGCAGGGCGATTAATTTCTCATGGGTGGTCACGGTTCTCTCCTGAGGTGAGTTGCAGCATCAGCGTCTGCAACATATGCGGTTGACGCGGCACGATGCCGGTTTTCAGACCCAGCGGTTTAAGCGCTCTGTTGAGGGTACTCAGCGTGGTATTTTCCCTGTCCTGCTCGATATCTGACAGTGTCCTTCGGCTGATACCTGCCAGCTCGGCATAACGTTCCTGAGAGAATCCCAGCACGTTTTTGCGAAGCTTCATAAGAAGCTCACCCTGTGACAATTTTTCTTCAAGAAACTGCTGAAGAAGGTTCAGCAACATTGCCTCACGTTCAAAAGGTGACAGCGTTTTTTTCATAGCTGCCAGTCTTCAATACGTTGATCCAGATAATCGAATCCCATCGCGGGCATAGTCAGTATCGATTCTGGCACGCCTCGCTGGATCAGGCGCTCTTTGAGTCCGGTAAGCAGGCGAGTGAGTGAGGCCAGTTCAGCCAGTAACCTGTCTGAGGGCACCAGATCACTTAATGCGTCTGCAATCAGTTTCCATTGATAGTGACCACCTTCTTCAAAAGGTGATCCCCATTGCGTCGTTCGTACCACGCCTTCGGGATCCGCTTTCATCGGCGCAAAATCATAGATGGGAGCCAGCCACATACCGGTGTTTTTTTTCAGAATTGCGCTGTTACGGCCGTGATTGTCAGAATTGCCAAACACAATATTCAGCATGTCGCGTTTTACCCACTCAATAACGAACGCCTCCTGCGCGCACCTGGCAGGATTGAGTCGTTTGATTAGCGTGCGGATCACTTCAAAATGATTGAGGTAGCTGCCTGGCGGCTTTTGCAATATCGAATAGACAGACTCCAGACCGTACATCACTTTCTGGCCATCGATATAAGCCACATCAAAGCGAGGCAACCATAAAGAAGGATAGCGGCTACCTTCACGCAACTTCATGTGTCCACAAGGAATCGTGTCGAAACCCATTGCCTCCAGCTCATGATAGAAGTGGTATTCGGCGCGAAGTATGTCGCAGTCGATTGCACTACGCGTACCGCGCGGATACTTCACCAGATAATGGGCATCCTGGTTGTCTGCGTCATCCTGCCAGGTATCTATCCACACCTCATGCTGAGGCGTGCAGCGCAACAATAGTTTTGGCGCTTCACCGCCAGCCCCGGTTGCTCCGCCGCTGGCTGCACCCATTTGCTGAGCATATGCCAGAAAATCACTGTCACGCTCAATGACCCATTCAGACGGAAAACGCCGATCGCGTAACTGACTCTGAGCGGGCAATGCTGGTACCGACTCTTTAATGCGCAGGTTTCCCACTGGCGCAATCGTGCCAGATTTCAGCAGCCAGTAGTCCTGCTCAGCCGCCGATTTTCCCTGTAATCCCAGTTGCTGAACCCAGTAACGTCGGCTGGCACCGGCAGGCATAATGTCATCCAGAAAGCTAAACCACGGAGGCGTCGCATAGCTGCCAATAAGCATCACCGGGTAATTCAGACTGCAACTGGCGTAATCATTGCGATCGAGATAATCAGCGGCATAGTCAAAGTCGTAGGCAAGTAAGGCGGCGCTTTCACGTCCCTGCGAGGGTTTCTGGATATTGAGTTGGGCAGCATCATGCCAGCGGCCTTTGATAAATAGCTGGATTGTGAGCATGGCAACACCTGTTGAGCAATATTATGC
The DNA here is from genome assembly GCA_020205505.1 of Panax japonicus. Classification (NCBI taxonomy): domain Eukaryota; kingdom Viridiplantae; phylum Streptophyta; class Magnoliopsida; order Apiales; family Araliaceae; genus Panax; species Panax japonicus. The sequence goes on along the minus strand of JAINUV010001461.1, from coordinate 809,099 downwards.
TCAACAATAGCGTTTAATTATATTTTTGAGAAGAATTCTGCTCAGAATCCGCATAAAAAACGACATTCTGAGCAGCATATTGCACAGTTACTTATGGCGGTCACGCAGGTTGTTGATCACGGCGCGGAAGTCGAGATCCTGATCCTGCAACAGCACCATCAGGTGATAGACCAGGTCAGAAGCTTCGTTGGTGAGTTCATCCCGATCGTTGACCGTGGCGGCCAGTGCGGTTTCAACGCCTTCTTCACCCACTTTCTGCGCGATGCGTTTGGTGCCGCTGGCGTAGAGTCGTGCGGTGTAGGAGCTTTCAGGATCGGCGGTTTTACGCGAGGCCAGCAACTGCTCAAGCTGATAGAGGAACGTCCACTCAGGAACCGCCGGTGAGAAGCAGCTGGTGGTGCCCAGATGGCAGGTCGGGCCAATAGGATCCGCCAGCACTAACAGGGTGTCATTGTCGCAGTCAGGCGTGATGCTCACCACCTGCAAAAAGTTGCCGGAGGTTTCGCCTTTGGTCCACAAGCGATTTTTGGTGCGGGAGAAAAAGGTGACCTTGCTTTCTGCCAGCGTTTTCTCCAGCGCGGCCGGGTTCATGTAGCCATGCATCAGTACTTCGCCTGAGACGAAGTGCTGGACAATGACCGGCATCATGCCCTGTGTTTTATCCCAGTCGAGAAGAGCCTGTTGTTGTTCAGTTAGCACGCGCGAATCTCCACTCCGTTGTCGATCAGAAAGCTCTTCAGCTCACCAATATTAATAATCTGCTTATGGAATACTGAGGCGGCTAAAGCACCATCCACGTTAGCTTCAGTAAACGCATCCAGGAAGTGCTGCATGGTGCCTGCGCCGCCAGAGGCGATAAGGGGGACCTTGCAGACTTCACGCATTTTCTTCAGCTGCACCAGGTCATAGCCGTTACGCACGCCATCCTGATTCATCATGTTCAGCACGATCTCGCCTGCGCCCAGTTTCTGCACTTCCTGCACCCACTCCAGCGTTTCCCACTGCGTCACACGGGTGCGCGCTTCGTCGCCGGTATACTGATTCACCTGATATTTACCGCTGGCTTCATCAAACCAGGTATCGATCCCGACCACAATACACTGCACGCCAAAACGATCCGCTAGGCGGGTGATCAGCGTGGGGTCGGCCAGCGCGGGCGAGTTAATCGAAATCTTATCTGCGCCAAACTCCAGAATGCGCGCTGCGTCTTCCGGGGTTTTAATGCCGCCCGCGACGCAGAACGGGATATCGATTACTTCCGCAACCCGCGATACCCAGCTTTTGTCGACGACCCGGCCATCGGATGAGGCGGTGATATCATAGAACACCAGTTCGTCGGCACCTTCGGCGGCATAGCGCTGCGCCAGCGGTACGATGTCGCCGATGATTTCGTGATTGCGAAACTGTACGCCTTTGACCACCTGGCCGTCACGTACGTCCAGGCAGGGTATTATCCGTTTTGCCAGCATGCGATCGCCTCCGAAACAGTGAATTTATCTTCCAGCAGCGCACGTCCGACAATTACGCCCTGAACGCCGCTGCCGCGCAGGGCGGCGATATCATTGAGGTCGCCAATGCCACCCGAGGACTGGAAAGCAATCGCCGGGAAACGCGCCGTCACTTCCTGATAGAGCGCAACATTGGAGCCGCTCAGGGTGCCATCGCGGGAAATGTCGGTGCAGAGCACATGCTTCAGGCCCACCTGCTGAAAGTCGGTAATCACCTCTTCCAGCGTGACACCCGCCGCTTCCTGCCAGCCACTGATCGCCACTTCTTTGCGGTTACTGGCATCAATGCGCACATCTAACGCGAGCACAATCGCCTCTGCGCCAAACTCCGCAAACCACCGTTTTACCTCTTCAGGCTGTTTCACCGCCGTGGAACCGACCACCACACGACTCGCTCCGGCTTCAAGCAGCGCATGAACATCGTCACGGCTGCGAATGCCGCCACCGACCTGCACCGTCACATCAACGCCATCCAGCAGGGTTTTCAGCAGCGCGATCTGGCGTTTCGCCGGATCTTTCGCGCCGGTTAAATCCACCAGATGCAGCACGGTCGCGCCCTGGCGAACGTAATCCTGCAGACGTGGCAGCGGATCGCTGCCGTAATCGCGCTGCTGTCCATAATCGCCCTGATGCAGACGAACCACTTTGCCGTCAATTAAATCTAACGCGGGGATAATCATTACATCTCCAGGAAGTTTTTCAGCAGCTGCGCGCCCGCTTTGCCCGAGCGTTCCGGGTGGAACTGGACGCCAAAGAAGTTATCTTTCTGCACCGCGGCGGTGAAAGCTTCACCGTAGTGACACTGGGCGATAGTGCTGGCGTTGACCGGCATGGCATAACTGTGGACGAAGTAGAAATAGCAGCCTTCGTCGATGCCACGGAACAGATGATTGCCCGCCTGCGCGGTAATCTGGTTCCAGCCCATGTGTGGCAGCGGCAGGCCGTGCGTGTCCATTAATGACACCGGCTCATCGATAATCCCCAGCGTCGGCACGCCGCCGTTTTCATCGCTGCCGCGACCCAGCAACTGCATACCCAGGCAGATCCCCAGCACCGGCTGGGTACAGGCTTTCACCAGATCGATCAGGTCACGCTCTTCCAGCTGATTCATTGCCGCCTGCGCGGTGCCTACGCCGGGCAGAAACAGTTTGTCGGCACGCAGCACCACATCGGGGTCGCGGCTTACTTCCGGGGTGTAGCCCAGACGTTCAATCGCCCATTTCACCGACGACAGGTTGGCGCAACCGGTATCCATGATCACCACGTTCATCACAGCACTCCCTTCGAGCTCGGCAGCGTATTGCCCTCAACGCGGATCGCCTGACGCAGCGTACGTCCAAAGGCTTTAAACAGGCTCTCGACGCGGTGATGGTCATTCTTGCCTTTGGTTTTAAGATGCAGGGTGCTCATCATGGCGTAGGAGAGTGAGCTGAAGAAGTGCTCGACCATCTCGGTACTGAGGTCGCCCACGCGCTGATAGTTGAACTCCGCTTTGAACTCGATGTGCGGACGGCCGGAGATATCCAGCGCGCAGCGCGCCAGACATTCATCCATCGGCAGCACAAAGCCGAAACGGCCTATGCCACGCTTGTCGCCCAGCGCCTTCAGCAGCGCTTCGCCCAGTGCCAGACCGGTATCTTCCACCGTGTGATGATCGTCAATATAGAGATCGCCTTTCACTTCGATGTTCATGCGGAACCCGCCGTGCACGGCAATCTGGTCCAGCATGTGGTCGAAGAAACCCACGCCGGTATTAATCTTGCTGCCGCCTTCGCGATCCAGCCACAGTTCAACCCGCACCTGTGTCTCTTTGGTGTTGCGCTGCACCAGCGCATGGCGGTCACGCTGGGTCAGACGCTGCTGGATGGTCTGCCAGTTCTGGCCGTCAGCGCCGTAGCGGATAGGCTGGATACCCATGTTCTCCGCCAGCTGGACGTCGGTCAGGCGATCGCCAATCACGTAGCTGTTGGCGGTATCCAGCGCGCCTTCGGCCAGCCAGGCTTCCACCATTCGGGTTTTCGGCTTGCGACAGTCGCAGTGATCGTCCGGCATGTGCGGGCAGATCAGCACATCGTCAAACGCAATGCCCTGCGAGGTCAGGATCTGCATCATCAGATTGTGCGGGCCATCGAAATCGGCCTGCGGGAAACCCGGGGTGCCAAGACCATCCTGGTTGGTGATCATGACCAGGCGATAACCGGCGGCCTGCAGCGCCAGCAGCGCCGGGATAACATCTGGCTCAAACGCCAGCTTATCCATGCGGTCCACCTGATAATCTTCAGGCGGCTCAGAGATTAACGTACCGTCGCGGTCAATAAAAAGGGTCTTCTGGCTCATGCTTGCTCCACAGAAAAGGCTTGCAGCGCGGCGATCACTCGTTCGCACTCTTCACGCGTGCCGATAGAGATGCGCAGGCATCCCGACAGGCCCGGATTTTTGTTCTGATCACGCAGGATAATGCCCTGATCCCATAAGGTTTTGAAGACTTTTGGTGAATCGGTAAAGCGCGCCAGCACATAGTTGGTTTCACTGGAGAAAACCTGCTCAACGCAGGCCAGCTGAGCCAGCTCAGCCTGTAGCCAGCTACGGTTCTCATTCAGCTGTGCCACATGCTCACGCATCAGCGCAATTCCCTGGTCGCTCAGCGCCTGACCGGCGACATCGGCCACCGGTGTAGCCAGCGGGTAGGGCGCAATCACCTTCATCAGCAGGTCGATGACCGGCTTATTCGCCAGCGCAAAGCCGCAACGCAGGCCAGCCAGCGCAAAGGCTTTAGAAAGCGTACGCAGGATCACCAGATGCGGATAATCCTTCAGCCAGCCGGTCAGGGTCGCCTGCGGGCAGAACTCAATATAGGCTTCATCTGCGACGACCAGCGCTTTACCGGCAGTCATCGCCAGCAGCTGACGGATGTCGTCCTGATTGATCAGGTTGCCGGTCGGGTTGTTCGGGCTACAGAGGTAAACCACTTTGACGCCATCCAACTGCTCTGCAATAGCAGGCAGGTTCAGCTGCCAGTCGCTCAGGGCCGGGACGGTGCGGTATTCAATGCCGATGGTTTCGGCGCTGACGCTGTACATGCCATAGGTCGGTGGACAGAACAGAATCGCATCCTGACCCGGCTCACAGAAGGCACGCATGATCAGTTCGATGGCCTCATCCGCGCCACGGCTCACCAGCACCTGCTCCGGCGTTAAGCCCGCATAAGCCGCGTAGCGCTCAATCACCCGTTTGGGCTGACACTCCGGATAGCGGTTCAGCGTCTGCTGCGACAGCTCAAACGGCACCGGCAGCGGAAATTCGTTGGCATTGAGCCAGACATCTCCGTTGCCACCCAGACGACGCGCCGACATATAGGGCGTCAGGGCGCGCACATTAGCGCGCGCCAGCTGCTCAATATCCTGACTCATGCTTGCTCCTTCAGTGCGGCAACGCGCAGGGTGACGGCATTCTTATGGGCATCCAGCTGCTCGGCGGCGGCCAGGGTTTCAATGGTGGCGGCCAGGTTCAGGAAGCCCTGCGGCGTCAGCTCCTGCACCGTCATGCGTTTCTGGAAATCGGCCAGGCCCAGGCTGGAACAGGTCGAGGTGTAACCGTAGGTCGGTAACACGTGATTGGTGCCAGAGGCGTAATCGCCCGCGGACTCCGGCGACCAGTCGCCTAAAAATACCGAACCGGCGCTGGTGATCGACTCCACCAGATCGCGCGGCTGACGCGTCTGCAGAATCAGGTGCTCCGGGCCGTAGAGATTAGAGATCGCGACGCACTGCGCAAGGTCGCGCGCCACGATCAGGCGGCTGCTTTCCAGCGCCTGACGCGCTGTGGCAGCCCGCGGCAACTGCGCCAGCTGCTGCTCAACCGCGACCGCGACCGCCTCGGCCAGGAGCAATGAAGGCGTCAGCAGAATGACCTGCGAGTCAGGACCATGTTCAGCCTGTGAGAGCAGATCAGACGCGACAAACGCGGGCGTGGCGCCTTCATCCGCAATCACCAGCACTTCAGAAGGACCCGCCGGCATATCAATCGCCGCGCCATCGAGTCGCTGACTTACCTGACGTTTCGCTTCTGTCACCCAGGCGTTGCCCGGGCCAAAAATCTTGTCCACGCGCGGCACGGTTTCGGTGCCGAAGGCCATCGCGGCAATGGCCTGCGCGCCGCCCACCTGGAACACCTCTTCTACGCCGCACAGCTGGGCGGCATACAGGATCTCATCGGCAATCGGCGGCGGCGAACAGAGCACCACGCGGCCACAGCCAGCGATACGGGCCGGGGTCGCCAGCATCAGCACGGTGGAGAAGAGCGGGGCGGAACCACCAGGAATATAGAGTCCGACCGATTTCACCGGACGGGTAATCTGCTGGCAGCGTACGCCTGGCTGGGTCTCCACATCCACCGGCGGCAGGATCTGCGCGTTGTGGAAGGTTTCGATATTGCCCACCGCGACGGCCATCGCCTGCTTCAGCTCGTCACTCAGACGTAAGCTGGCTTCTGCGATTTGCTGCGCGGTAACACGCAGGTTATCCACCTGCGTTTTGTCGAAGCGGGCGCTGAACTGGCGCAGGGCGTCATCACCGTTCAGCTTTACCTGCTCCAGCACATCGCGCACCGTCAGCGTCACGTTTTCAGAGGCGGCGATAGCAGGACGTAACAGCAGCGCCTGCTGCTGTTCGGGGGTGCACTGCTGCCACTCAATCGGGGTAGAAAAGGCCATGGCTTACTCCATCATCTTCTCAATAGGCAGCACCAGAATCGAACTGGCACCCAGCGCTTTCAGTTTTTCCATGGTTTCCCAGAACAGGGTTTCGCTGCTGACCATGTGCATCGCCACGCGGCTGACATCGCCTGCCAGCGGCAGCACGGTCGGGCGCTCTGCGCCAGGCAGCAGGCTGATCACTTCTTCCAGACGCTCACTCGGCGCGTGCAGCATGATGTACTTCGATTCACGCGCTTTAATCACGCCCTGAATACGGGTCATCATCTTGTCGATCAGCTCCTGCTTGGCGGCAGGCATCTCGCCGTCACGCTGGATCAGCACCGCTTTTGAACGATAGATTACTTCAACTTCGCGCAGGCCATTGGCTTCCAGCGTAGCACCGGTAGAGACCAGGTCGCAGATGGCGTCAGCCAGACCGGCACGGGTCGCCACTTCTACGGAACCGTTCAGTAAACAGGTCTTAAAGCTGACGCCTTTTTTGTCGAGGTATTGTTTTAACAGGTGCGGATAGGAGGTGGCGATACGGGATTTATCCAGGCATTCCGGGCCGGTGTACTCGGCATCTGTCGCCATCGCCAGTGACAGACGGCAACCGCCGAAGTCGAGGCGGCGCAGCGTAAAGTAGCGCGGATCTTCACCCTGGGCACGGCGCGACAGCAGCTCTTCTTCCAGCACGTTCTCGCCGATGATGCCTAAATCGACCACACCATCCATCACCAGGCCAGGAATATCGTCATCGCGCACGCGCAGGATGTCGATCGGCATGTTCTCCGCAAACGCAATCAGGCGCTGTTGCTGAAGGTTGATTTTAACGCCGCAGCGCGCCAGCAGTTCGCGTGAATCATCACTTAAACGGCCAGATTTCTGCATAGCTATGCGTAAACGGGTGTTATCTAACATGGTTCCTGTCCTCTTAATTCGGTCCTGAATGTGTGGTTACGTCAGCCCATAAAAAAACCCCCGGAAGACGATCTTCCGGGGGTTCTCTTGCGTTCACACCACTGGAAGATCTTGAAAGTCTTCCAGCACCAATCGCCTGAAAGACTAGTCAGGATGATGGTGGTGATGATGGTTGAACTGAACGCGTGTCATAATAATCTCGTCGATGAATGAGTATTCATTTGTGGGGTTTAACCTAGCGAAGATGGCTGCGCTTGGCAACACTTTTTTAAACGGGCGGTTCGGAAAGCGCTGAAACAGGTTGTTCTGGTTTGCAATCCGGGGGCAAACTACGGTGAAGTCAGGGTTGATGTTTCACGTCAGGAGTCAAAATGAAGAAGGTCGCGATTGTGGGACTGGGCTGGTTGGGTATGCCGCTGGCCACGGCGTTAACGGCGCGAGGCTGGCAGGTCACCGGCAGCAAAACCACGCCAGACGGTATAGACGCGGCACGCCGCTGCGGCATTGAGGCGTTCCAGCTGGAACTGACGCCGGAACTGCTCTGTGATGCTGCCGATATTGAGCCGTTATTCAACGTCGATGCGCTGATCGTTACACTGCCCGCCAGCCGCACTGCGGAAGGGGGCGAAGCCTATCTGCAGGCGGTGCAGAATGTGGTCGATACGGCGCTGGTTTATAAGGTACCGCGCATTATCTTTACCAGTTCCACCTCAGTCTATGGCAGCAGCGCCGGCGCTAAGCGGGAAAACAGCCCGCTGGACGCAGAAACGGTGGCCGGAAAGACGCTGGTTAAACTGGAGAGCTGGCTGCACGATCTGCCAGGCACCAGCGTAGATATTGTGCGGCTGGCCGGTCTGGTCGGGCCAAAGCGCCATCCGGGACGCTTCCTCGCCGGCAAGCAGGATGTGGCCAATGGCTCGCAGGGCGTGAATCTGGTGCATCTGGATGATGTGGTGGAGGCGATCACGCTGCTACTGCAGTCGCCCAAAGGGGGCCGGGTCTATAATCTGTGTGCCTCGAAACATCCGACGCGTGACACCTTCTATCCTGCGGTCACGCACCAGCTTGGGCTGCAGCCGCCGCAGTTCGCTCCCGAGGCGGAAAAGAATAGCGGCAAGCTGATTGATGGTTCCCGAATCTGCAGCGAGCTCGGTTTTGAGTACCGCTATGATGATCCGGTTAAAATGCCACTGGAGTGATACGCGGCTGGCGCTGTTGCGGGGGCTGATTGCTCCCGCTCTGATATATAAGGGTTCTGCTCTTTTCATAGTTACAACATACTATAACAGTTTAAACAACAGGGCAGAATGTGCCCCGCTGAAAGACCTGTTTTCATCAGGCCAGACAGTAAGGTCTGGCCCTCAGCCTCATACCCCTAACCGATCCCTCAACGCATACCACACCGCGCCCATCGCCGTCAGCGGCACCTTAAATCGTCGCCCACCGGGAAACGGCAGATGAGGCAGGCGGGCGAAGGCATCAAAACGCTCGGCATCGCCGCGTAACACTTCGCTGATCAGCTTGCCGGAAAGATGCGTACTGGTTACGCCATGACCGCTGTCACCCTGCATAAAATAGACATTCTTCTCCAGCCGGCCAAACTGCGGCATGCGCGACAGCGTCAGCAGGAAATTGCCGCTCCAGCTGAAGTCCAGCTTCACGTTCTGCAACTGCGGGAAAGTGCGGCGCAGCTTTGGCCGGATCAACGCTTCAATATCGGCCGGTTCCCTTGCGCCATAAACCACGCCGCCGCCATAGAGCAGCCGGTTATCCGCAGTCAGACGGAAGTAATCCAGCAGATAGTTACAATCTTCCACACAGTAGTTGTTCGGCATCAGCGACAACGCCTGGTCGGTTGACAGCGGTTCGGTTGCCACAATCTGCGATCCGCACGGCATGCTTTTCCTGCTCAGTCGCGGTTCCAGTTGCGGGGCCAGATAGGCATTCCCGGCGAAGATCACAAAGGTCGCGCTGACCTCGCCCTGGGCGGTTTTTACCCGGTTTGGTGTACCATAAACCACACTGGTCGCCGCGGACTGTTCATAGATGCGTCCGCCATGTCGCCGGATCGCCTCCGCTTCCCCCAGCGCCAGGTTCAGCGGATGCAGATGGCCGCCGCGCCGATCCAGCAGCCCGCCAACGTAGCGTTCGGTGGCGACTTCACGGCGGATGGCTCGCTCATCCAGTAGTTCCAGATCATGATTCCCATACTGCTGCCATAACGCTTTCTGTTTTCGCAGATGCGCCATCTGACGTGCATTCAGGGCCGCAAAAACGCCGCCAGGCCGGTAATCGCAGTCGATCGCGTACCGCTTAATGCGATCGCGGATGATTTCAGCGCCTTCAAACATCATGCTGCCCAGCATACGGGCGCTCTCTTTACCGTAGCGCTGCTCAATCACATCCACGTCGCGGCTGTAGGAGTTCACCACCTGACCGCCGTTACGCCCGCTGGCACCAAAGCCGACCCGCGCCGCTTCCAGCACGACAACGTCATAGCCCACCTCGGTCAGATGCAGCGCCGCCGAAAGACCGGTGAAACCGCCGCCAATAATGCAGACGTCACACTGAATGCTCTCCTGTAATGTCGGCCAGGGCGCATGCGGATTGGCGGTCGCTGCGTAATAACTCTCCACGTAATTCATAACAACCTCCGGAAGCGCCTAAAAGTTGGCTGGCGTATGGGCACTGACAATGCGGCAGGGGATTTCAGCACGGTTGGTGAAACTGTGTGGTAAGCCCGTATCAATGACGTAGCTCTCTCCGGCGGAGAGATGATAGTGTTCTCCGTTGATGACCAGCGTAATTTCTCCTTCCAGCAGCGTGCCGGTCTCTTCGCCCGGATGACGCAGCTTCTCGCCGGTGCTGGCACCGGGTTGATAAGTTTCCAGCAGCATGCCCAGCGTGCGCTGTGCACGACCATTGTCGATAAGCTTCAGTGAAACCCCCTGACTGCCAATCTCCAGCAGGTCGCTGGCGCGGACAATGACCTTCGGTTCCGCATCCGGTTTGGGTTCCGAGAAGAACTCAGACAGCGAGAGCCCATAGACTTTCAGCAGCTTCTGCAGGGTACTGACCGCCGGGCTGACCTTGTCCTGTTCAATGGTGCTGATGGCGCTATGGGTCAGTCCGGCCAGTTCGGCAACACGGCGTTGCGACAGCCCCAGTGTCTGCCGGATCTGCGCCAGCCGTCGTCCCGGCGCCAGCGTGGCATCACTCATTTTCTTTTTCCTTGTGATAACGAATGGCGGCCTGAATAAAGCCACTGAACAGCGCCTGCGATCCCGCCGTGCTTTCCGGCTGCCACTCGGGATGCCACTGCACCGCCAGGGCGAAGGGATGATGGCGCAGACTCACCGCCTCAATCAGGCCATCCGGCGCGCGCGCTTCAACGCGCAACTGCGGGCCCGGTTCGCGTACTCCCTGATGATGCAGTGAATTGACCGCCAGCGGACTGTTGCTGTCCAGCAGCGTCGCCAGCAGGCCGTCGGGTTCGATAGTGATTGGATGCGCCTGAGCATACTGCTGCTCCAGCGGCAGCGTCTCATCTTCATGGTGACGCTGAAACGACGGCTGCCCGCTGAGCTCCCGCCACAGCGCACCGCCATTTGCCACCACCAGCTCCTGCAGCCCACGGCAGATCCCGAACATCGGCATCTTGTGGCTGGTGGCCCAGGTGATCAGCTGAAAGGCGAGATGGTCACGGCCCGGATCGGCATGCAGCTCTTCGCCCGCCTCGCCATAATGCCAGGGTTCGATATTGCTGGGGCTGCCGGTCAGCAGCAGGCCATCCAGAACAGCCATAGCGTTTTCTAATAGATGAGGCGCATTCATCAGGCTGTGGGGCAGGGCCAGCGGTACGCCACCCGCAAGGACAACCGCATCGGTATACTTATTGTGAACCGTCTGGCTCGGATGGCCGCCCAGATCCCTCTGGCACATCACTACGCCAATCAACGGCTTGTCAAAAATAATGCCCATCTCACGTCCTCGCATCGCTGTTCGAAATATCTACCGAAAGGGCACGTCTGGCGGTTAAGTGTGCAATATTTTTTCAATCTAGCAATCTGCTGTTTGTTCTTCAAACAGATTTGTTACATTTGCACACTTTTTATGTTGGCGCTATGTTAGTGGTGTGGCTGTTATTTTGAGCATTACGCAAACCTAATAGGGGCGGGTGAGATCATGACTAACCTGGTAGAAGTGGAAGACTTCACGCTTCACAGTGAAGAGAAACGAACCAGCGCGTTCCAGCTTGAGGTGAAAACCTGGCTGGAGCGCCATCCTGACACGCAGTATGTCGACATCCTGTTAAATGATTTAAATGGTGTGTTCCGCGGCAAGCGCATTCCGGTCTCTGCGCTGCCTAAGCTGGAAAAAGGGTGTTATTTCCCCGCCTCGGTGTTTGCCATGGATATCCTCGGCAACACAGTAGAAGAAGCGGGACTCGGCCAGTCACTGGGCGAACCCGATAATCTCTGTCTGTCCGTCACCGGTACTTTAGTTCCCTCCGCGTCTGACCCTCAACACATTGCGCAACTGCTGTTAACCATGTGCAACCAAGATGGCACTCCCTTTGACGTTGAACCCCGAAATGTCCTTAACCGGCTGTGGCAACAGCTGCGTAACCGAGGTCTGTTCCCGGTGGTAGCGGTAGAGCTGGAGTTCTATCTGGTGGACAAAAAGCGCGATGCCGAAGGCTTTATCCAGCCGCCGTGTTCCCCCGGCAGTGATGAACGCAATATGCAGAGCCAGGTCTACTCGGTAGATAACCTCGATCATTTTGCTGATGTGCTGCGTGACATCGACGATCTGGCGCGTCAGCAGGGCATCCCGGCCGATGGCGCGCTGGCGGAAGCTTCGCCCGGACAGTTTGAAATTAACCTGCATCATACCCGCGACGTGCTGCGGGCCTGTGACCATGCGGTGCAGCTGAAACGCCTGATTCGTCAGGTGGCGGAAAACCACGGTATGACCGCGACGTTTATGGCGAAGCCCTATGAGGAGTACGCGGGCAGCGGCATGCATGTGCATATCAGCATGCTGGATGCCGCCGATCATAACGCCTTCGCCTGCGATGACGGCAGTGATTCGCCGCTGATGAAACGGGCGCTGGCTGGGATGATCGATCTGATGCCCGCCTCAATGGCGCTGCTGGCACCCAATGTGAATGCCTATCGCCGCTTTGTTCCGGACGCCTATGTGCCGTTGCAGGCATCGTGGGGCCATAACAACCGTACCGTTGCGCTGCGGGTGCCGTGCGGGGATATCGACAATCATCGTATTGAGTACCGGGTTGCGGGCGCGGATGCTAATCCCTACCTGGTGGTGTCGGCGATCCTTGCCGGGATGCTGCATGGGCTGGATACCCAGTTGCCGTTGCCCCATCCGGTCACCGGCAACGGTCACCATGCCGAGGGTCTGGCACTGCCGATCCGCCAGAGCGATGCGCTGTATGAGTTTGACAACAGCTATCCGCTGCAGAAGTTACTGGGCGAACGCTTTGCCAGTGTCTGGCACAGCTGTAAGCATCATGAACTGATGCAGTTTGAACGGCTGATTACGTCGACCGAGATCGACTGGATGCTGAAAAATGCCTGACAGGTTTTTTTAGCTGTCAGCTAACGGGCTTTTTTTTGCATAAGATGCCCCGATGGCTTGTATTCCTGCCACGGGTTAGGGCAGAATACGCGGCCTGCAAAATCAGATGATAACCGACGCTAACCGCGCCGGTTATTTTTTTGCATCCAGTTTTATTAGAGCGTTTTTTGCTGACTTAACCGAGGCCGGGCACGCACCCGGATAGATAAACACTGAAAACACGCATAAGCGTGAGATTGAGGATTAAAAGATGGGGATGTTTTACACTCTGCCAGCCAACGCTGGTACGCGTTTTCGTGATGACTACGGCGCCGCGTTAACCGCTAACCTTACTCCCTGTCGCTTAATGCGCAGTTGCCCTGTGACCCAGCCCAGCCAGGTTGTCGCACATGGGGGACTGAAGCATGTCGCTTAATACCTCCGCCGCACCGCAGCGTGCGCAACTCAAAAAAACACTCACGTTACTTCCGGTCGTCATGATGGGCTTAGCCTACATGCAGCCTATGACCCTGTTCGATACCTTTGGCATCGTTTCCGGGCTGACCGAAGGTCACGTCGCCACCGCTTATGCTTTCGCGCTGATTGCGATACTGTTCACTGCCGTGAGTTACGGTAAGCTGGTACGCCGCTTCCCATCTGCGGGCTCCGCTTATACCTACGCTCAGAAGGCGATCAGTCCGCATGTCGGCTTTATGGTCGGCTGGTCATCACTGCTGGACTACCTGTTCATGCCGATGATCAACATCCTGCTGGCTAAAAACTATTTCGAATCGCTGGTGCCGGGCATCCCGTCGTGGATTTTTGTGGTGTTGCTGGTCGGGTTTATGACGCTCTCTAACCTCAAGGGCATCAAAACCGTCGCCAACTTCAACAGTGTGATTGTGGTGCTGCAGGTGGTTGTCATGGTCGGGATTACCGCGATGGTAATCTACGGTGTGGCAAGCGGCGTGGGTTCCGGCACGCTGGTGAGCAGCCGTCCATTCTGGTCTGAGAATGCGCATGTGGTGCCGATGATTACCGGTGCGACGATACTCTGCTTCTCGTTCCTCGGCTTTGATGGCATCAGTTCGCTGTCGGAAGAGACCAAAGATGCAGAACGCACCATTCCGCGCGCTATTTTCCTGACCGCGCTGATTGGTGGTGTGATCTTTATCGCGGCATCTTACTTCCTGCAGCTCTACTTCCCGGACATCACACGCTTCCAGCACCCGGACTCATCGCAGCCTGAAATCATGCTGTTCGTGGCCGGTAAAGCGTTGCAGGTCGGCATCCTGATCTTCTCGGTGGTCACGGTGCTGGCATCCGGTATGGCGGCGCACGCTGGCGTCTCGCGTCTGATGTATGTGATGGGTCGTGATGGTGTGTTCCCGGAGCGTTTCTTCGGTTACATCCATCCGAAATGGCGTACCCCGTCGCTCAACGTGCTGCTGGTGGGTGCGATTGCGCTGATGGCGATTAACTTCGACCTGGTGACCGCAACCGCGCTGATTAACTTTGGTGCGCTGGTGGCGTTTACCTTCGTTAACCTGTCGGTGATTGCGCAGTTCTGGGTCCGTGAGAAGCGTAACCGCACGCTGAAAGATCACGTTCAGTATCTGCTGCTGCCGCTGCTTGGCGCGCTGACGGTGGGTGCGCTGTGGGTGAACCTGGAAGAGAGTTCTATGGAGCTGGGCCTGATCTGGGCCGCCATCGGGATTATCTACCTGGCGTTCGTAACCCGCAGCTTCCGTAATCCAGTGCCGCAGTTCAGCGAAGAAGTTTAATCGCGCTCACGTTGCCGCCTTCCCGGCCTCAGGGAAGGCGGCGACAGCTTAACCAGCCAGCACCAGTTCACAGCTCCCCGCACTTAACAGCTCCCGCGCCGACTCACTCAGATGCGTATCTGTCACCACCCGATCAAAGCTCTCCAGCGGTAAAGCCAGAAACGTCGCAATCCTGTTGTACTTCGAACTGTCACTCAGCAATACCCGCTTACTGCTCACCTCACTCACCGCCTGCTTCACCGTCACCTTATCTTCATCCGGCGTAAACAAGCCACGCGGCCCCCAACAGGAGGCGGAAATAAAGGCAATATCAATGGCCAGATGACGCAGGCTGCGTGCCGCTGACTCGCCGACACAGGAGCGGTTCTCACGGCATACGGTGCCGCCCGTGTGAATAACCCGGCACTGACTGGCCTCCATCAGCAGATTCGCCACCATAAAATCATTGGTCACCACCAGTAAATCATCGCGATCCACCACTTCTCTTGCCAGGGCTAACGTTGTCGTGCCGGCATCCAGGTAGATGCAGCTGTTACGGGGGATCTGTCGGGCGGCGGTGCGACCAATTGCGCGCTTCTCCTCATTGTAGAGGGCGCTTTTCGTCAGATGTGACGGCTCAGCCGCCAGCCGGTCGGCTGAGCGCACGCCGCCGGAGACCGACAACACGGCCCCTTGCTCCTCCAGTTTCTGCACATCACGGCGTATGGTCATGTGTGACACACCCAGTCGTTCAGTGAGTTCTGCAATGCTCACCACGCCACGATCGGCCACCAGCGCAAGAATCTGTTGATGACGTTCAACCGGAATCATATCGGCTCCCTGATAATTATCATTTTTTCACATTATAAAGTATCTGCCGGATAACCAGAACAAATAATAACAGCGGTAATCCCGGCAACGGCGGCGCTAACTGCACTGCGGCAGGGCCAGCGCTGCCAATCTGGCAATGTTAAAAATTGTTCTGGTTCACATCGGGACTATTTTTTTGTGAGCGGCAACACATTTTTGCCGGCAGTAAACTGGCAGGATTAACAGTAACAAACAAATAATCACTTAAATTAACAGTGGAGGCGTATCGTGCCAGCTGAAAATATTTGCGTTATCGGGTTAGGTTCCATGGGCATGGGTGCCGCGAAATCCTGCCTGCGTGCCGGTCTCAATACCTGGGGTGTCGATTTGAATCCCGCCGCGCTTGAGAACTTACGCCAGGCAGGCGCGCGTGATGCTCAGCCTTCAGCATCCGCCTTTGCAGACCTGCTTGATGCCGTTTTGCTGCTGGTGGTAAATGCGCAGCAGGTTAACGCCATTCTGTTTGGTGAAGAGGGCCTGGCCGCAAAACTGCGTCCCGGCACCGTGGTCATGGTCTCATCCACATTGTCCGCCCGGGATGCGCAGCAGATTGAACAACAGCTGGCGCAATATCAGCTGCTGATGCTGGATGCACCGGTCTCCGGCGGTGCCGCTAAAGCGGCCAGCGGTGAGATGACGGTGATGGCTTCCGGCAGTGAAGCAGCCTTTACGCAACTGCAATCTGTACTGGATGCCGTGGCAGCCAAAGTGTATCGCGTGGGCAGTGAGATCGGCCTCGGGTCAACCGTCAAAATTATCCATCAGCTGCTGGCAGGTGTTCACATCGCGGTCGGGGCAGAAGCGATGGCGCTGGCGGCGCGTGCCGGCATCCCGCTGGAAACCATGTATGAAGTGGTCACCAACGCCGCAGGCAATTCGTGGATGTTCGAAAACCGCATGCGGCATGTGGTGGATGGCGACTATAGCCCGAAATCGGCGGTCGATATCTTTGTGAAAGATCTCAACCTGGTAGCCGATACCGCGAAATCCTTGCACTTCCCGCTGCCGCTGGCCTCAACCGCCCTCAATATGTTCACCGAAGCCAGCAACGCTGGTTACGGCCGTGAAGATGACAGTGCAGTAATTAAAATCTTCAGCGGCATCACGCTGCCGCAGGCAGAGGAGAAAATCTGATGCGGCTTGGCGTGATAGCGGACGATTTTACCGGTGCGACAGACATCGCCAGTTTTCTGGTGCAGAACGGGCTGACCACTATTCAGTTCAACGGCATTCCTGACAGCGAGGAAACCACAGAGGCGCAGGCGATTGTGGTTAGCCTGAAGAGCCGCTCCTGTCCGGCAGACCAGGCGGTTGCTCAGTCGCTGGCTGCGCTGGCCTGGCTGCAGACGCAGGGCTGTGAGCGTTTCTACTTCAAATATTGCTCCACCTTCGACAGCACCGCGCAGGGCAATATCGGTCCGGTAACCGATGCCCTGCTGCAGGCGCTGGGTGAAACGCAGACGGTAATCTGTCCGGCGCTGCCTGTGAACGGCCGCACCGTTTATCAGGGCTACCTGTTTGTCGGCGATCAGCTGCTGTCAGATTCCGGTATGCGGCATCATCCCGTCACACCGATGCAAGACAGTAACCTGCTGCGGCTGATGACATCACAGGCGACGGGCAAAGCCGGGCTGATCGCTGCGGCACAGGTCGATCAGGGCGCTGAGTCAGTACGGCAGGCGCTGGGTCAGCTGGCGGCGCAGGGGATCAACTACGTCGTAACGGATGTCCTGCATCAGGAACATCTGTTGACCCTGGGCGAAGCACTGAGCGATCTGCGCCTGGTCACCGGCGGTTCCGGGCTGGCCATCGGTCTGGCACGGCAGTGGGCAACGGCTGAGAGTGATGCAAAAGCGGAGCAGGCAGGCCGTCCGCAGGGCGATCGCGCCGTGGTGCTTTCCGGTTCCTGTTCACAGATGACCAATCGTCAGGTTGCGGCGTACCGCCAGCTGGCACCGGCCTGCGAAGTTGAGACTGAACGCTGCCTGGAAGATGCTGGGGCTTACGCCAGGCAGTTATGCGACTGGGTGGAAGCGAACAGCGATCAGGCGCTGGCACCCCTGCTTTTTGCCACCGCTGACGCGCAACAATTGCAGGCGATTCAGCAGCGTTATGGCGCTCAGCACAGCAGCGAAGCGGTTGAGCAACTGTTTGCTGCCGTCACCCGCGAGCTGAAACGGCGCGGATGGCAGCGCTTTATCGTGGCGGGTGGCGAAACCTCCGGCGTGGTCGCGCAGAGCCTGGGTGTGACGGCCTTTCATATCGGCCCGACGATTTCGCCCGGCGTGCCCTGGGTGCGCGACATTCATCAGCCGCTCTCTCTGGCACTGAAATCGGGCAATTTTGGCGATGAAGATTTCTTCCGCCGCGCGCAAACGGAGTTTACTGATGTCTGAATCTTTCTCTTTAACGGAACAGCAGGCGCGTGACGAGATGGTGCGTCTTGGCGCTTCGTTCTTTCAGCGCGGTTATGCCACCGGCTCGGCGGGCAACCTCTCAATGTTGCTGGAGGATGGCAATCTGCTAGCGACTCCCACCGGTTCATGCCTGGGTGAATTACAGGGTGACCGGCTGGCAAAAGTCACGCCTGACGGCGAATGGCTCTCCGGTGATAAACCCTCCAAAGAGATTGCGTTTCACCGCGCGCTCTATCTGAATAATCCCGACTGCAGGGCGGTGGTGCATCTGCATAGCCACTACCTGACGGCGCTCTCCTGCTTACAGGGGCTGGACACGGACAACTGCATCCGTCCGTTTACTCCCTATGTGGTGATGCGTGTCGGTGATGTGCCGGTTGTGCCTTACTACAAGCCGGGTGATGGGCGACTGGCCGAGGATCTGGCGGCGCTGGCTCCACGTTATCGTGCCTTCCTGCTGGCGAATCATGGCCCGGTGGTAGTGGGGAAATCGTTGCAGGAAGCGGCAGACAACACTGAAGAGCTGGAGGAGACCGCCCGGCTCATCTTTACCCTGGGAGACCGCCCGATCCGTTATCTCAATGATGCCGAAGTGGCAGAATTAAGGAGCCGATAATGCCGAAGTTTGCTGCTAACCTTTCGACGCAATTTACTGAATTGCCGTTTGCTGAACGCTTCGCTGCAGCGGCGGAAGCCGGTTTCACCGCCGTCGAATTTCTGTTTCCTTATGACTATCCCGCCACGCAGATCAAGCAGTGGCTCGATGATAACCAGCTGGAACTGGTGCTGTTTAATACCGTACCCGGCAACGTCGCAGCGGGTGAGTGGGGCGTTTCGGCCATCCCCGGACGGGAAGCGGAAGCAAAGGCGGATATCGATCGCGCCCTGAGCTATGCGCTGGCGCTGAACTGCCCGCAGGTGCACATCATGGCAGCAACGGTGCCGCCCGACGCTGACCGTCAGCGCTACGTTGAGACCTTTATCAGCAATATGCGTTATGCGGCTGAGCGCTTTGCGCCGCACGGCATCATCCTGCTGATTGAGGCGCTGAATCCCACCACCAAACCCAACTATCTTTATGCCAGCCAGTATCAGACGCTGGAGATGGTCGAACAGATCGATCGACCCAATGTCTTCACTCAGCTCGACCTGTTCCATGCGCAACGGGTGGATGGCAACCTCAGCCATCTGATTCGCCACTATGCCGGACGCTATCGGCACGTGCAGATTGCTTCGGCACCGGATCGTCATGAACCGGATGAGGGTGAAATCAACTACCCCTATCTTTACTCACTGCTGGATGAGGTCGGCTATTCCGGCTGGGTGGGCTGCGAATATATCCCGCGCGGCAGCACTACCGCTGGTCTTGGCTGGTTTGCGCCCTGGGCGAGAAAAACCTGATTTAACGGGCTAAAAAAACCGGTGTTTCGGCACCGGTTGAGATTTTTTCGTCCTTTTTCTGACCCTGCACCTGTTTATTCTGTACGCCGATAACCTAAAAAATATAACAATTTCTGAGGTTTACTATGTCCACCGCACTGCTGTTAGCCATAGCGACCGCCAGCATCGTGATCCTGCTGCTGCTGGTCATCAAAGCCAAAGTTCATCCCTTTGTCGCCCTGTTAATTGTCAGTCTGCTGGTGGCCATCGCCACCGGCATTCCGGCTGAAAAAATCATGGAGACGATTATCACGGGGATGGGCGGGCTGCTCGGGCACATCACCATCATCATCGTTCTTGGTGCCATGCTTGGGGCGATTATTGAAGCCTCGGGCGGTGCCGAGTCGCTGGCGCAGCGTTTCAGTAAAACGCTGGGGCTGAAGCGTACCGTTGCGGCATTGACCATGGCGGCCTTTATACTTGGCATCCCGGTATTTTTTGAAGTCGGTTTTATCATCGTTATTCCGCTGATTTATGGCTTTACCAAAGTGGCGCGGGTCTCGCCGCTGAAGTTTGGCCTGCCGATGGCGGGTGTGATGCTGACGGTACATGTGGCATTGCCGACCCATCCGGGCGCTGCGGCGGCGGCCGGGATCCTGCACACCGACATGGGATGGCTGATGATACTGGGAATCGCGATTTCCGTGCCGGTCGGGATCATCGGCTACTACGTAGCGAAATTCATGAACCGTCGCCACTACCCCCTGTCGGTGGAGGTGCTGGAACAGTTGCAGATGGCCAGGCCGGAAGGGCAGGAAAAGAAGAATGAACCGGCACCACCCGGTGCGCTCACCATCAGCGGCCTGATTGTGGTCCCGATTGTATTGATCGTGCTGGGAACTCTGTCACACACACTGCTGGCTGAAGGGAGTCTGCTGCGTAGCGTGATGACCGTAATCGGCACGCCACCGATTGCCCTGCTGATTGCCTTAGGGCTGGCGGCCTGGCTGCTGGGCGTGCGGCGTGGCTGGAGCAAAGATAAGCTGGAAGATCTGACCGGTCGGGCCATTCCCACCTCTGCCAGTGTGATTCTGGTGGCCGGGGCCGGTGGGGCATTCGGCAAAGTGCTGGTGGAGTCGGGCGTGGGTAAAGCGCTGGCGGTCACGCTTGAAACGCTGCATCTGCCGCTGGTGCCAGCGGCATTTATCCTGTCGCTGGCGCTGCGTGCATCACAGGGTTCCGCCACGGTGGCGATCCTGACCACCAGCGGGCTGCTGACGCAGGCGGTGACCGGCGTGACGGATATGCAACGGGTACTGGTCACCCTGGCGGCCTGTTTTGGTGGTCTGGGATTGTCGCATGTCAATGATGCGGGATTCTGGGTGGTGACCCGTTATCTGGGACTTTCGGTGGCCGACGGTTTACGCACCTGGACGTTACTGACAACGCTAATGGGGCTGAGCGGTTTTGCGCTGACCTGGCTGTCGTGGACAGTGTTATAACCCGGATAGCGCACGCTCACCCGGCAGAAGCAGGCCGGGTGAGGTGAAGGGACGGCAGAGTGGCTCAGGAGACCAGCTCCTGGGCATAGAGATAGAGCGCTTTAAGCTGCCCAACCTTTTCTGCATCCGCTTCATGCAGATTCGCCAGAGCTTCCAGTTCCTGCATAAACGCCTGCACCCGCTCGGCATTCAGCACCTCACGGCGGTGCTGCAACCAGCGTTGCTGCTCGGCATCGTCCAGCGTGCCGGGGAAGTTACGCGCCCGGTAGCGGAACAGCAGTTTCGCTACCCGCGCACTCTCAAAGCTCAGGTCCAGCGCAGGCAGATTCGCAGGCGCGGTCTGACGGATAATATTCATCCCCGCCCGGTCGGCATCACTGAAGAAGCCATCATAGAGTTGTGTGTCCACATCATCTGACGGCGTAAAAGGCTCCGCTTCGGCAAACAGCGTGACCAGTTTTTCCCGCACGTCGGGCTGCTGACGCAGCAGCGCCAGATTCGCCAGGCAGTGCTGACGATCAATATTCAGTCGGGCCGCGTCTTCCGGCCGTAGCGTACTGGCAGGCGCCAGCACCGGACACTTATTGATATGCACCAGTTTGACCGGCACCGCAGGCAGATCGCCGAGATCGTTTTTCGGCGTGTAAAGACGCTCACGCAGCGTGTCGGCATCCAGTTGCAGCAGCGGTGACATGTCGCCCGCCAGATCCACCACGATCAGCGCATTGCGGTTATCGGGATGCCAGGCTAGCGGTACGATCCAGCTGGTGTTACCGCGCGCGGCACCGAACATACCGGAGACATGAACCAGCGGTTTCATCTGCGGGATATCAATCAGGTTCATTAGCTTGTTTTTGTTACGATGGGTAAACAAAAACTCAAACAGTTTTGGCTGCTTCTCTTTCACCAGTTTCGCCATCGCCAGCGTGGCGTAAACGTCGGACATTGCATCGTGCGCATTTTCATGGGACACGCCGTTTGCTTTGGTCAGATGCTCCAGCCGGAAGCTGGGAAAACCTTCTTCATTCTCCGGCCAGTTGATCCCCTCGGGCCGTAACGCGAAGCAGGCACGCATCACGTCGAGCAGATCCCAGCGTGAGTTGCCGTTTTGCCAGGCCCAGCCATAGGGATCGTAAAAGTTGCGATAGAAGATATTGCGCGTCACTTCATCATCGAAACGCACGTTGTTGTAGCCCACCACACAGGTTTGCTCCGTGGTGAACAACGCGTGGATGCGTTCAGCGAACTCAGCTTCGATCACGCCGCGACTCATTGCTATCTGCGGGGTAATGCCGGTGATCATCACCGCTTCGGGTTGTGGCAGATAGTCATCAGGCGGACGGCAGTAGAACACTTCGGGTTCGCCGACCGGATTAAACTCACTGTCGGTGCGCAGGCCGGCAAACTGGGCTGGCCGGTCACGAGAGGGGCTGGTGCCGAAGGTCTCGTAATCGTGAAAGAGGAAAGTGGGCTGTACGCGGTCGTTATTCAAATTTCATATCCGTTCATTGCGTTCACTGACTTAATGAACAGAAAGCGATAAACCGGCTTTCTGTTCGCTCTGTATCCCTGTGCGCAGGCAGAATTTAGCTCTGATCATTATGTCTGATGCGCGCTGACTACGGGTTCAGCCGTACAGAGCCATTATAGCGGCTCCGGACAGCGGCTGACGCCATCCCTGTATGGTAAACCATATTCCGGTACGTCTGAAGTTCAGGGTTTGGGCAGGTAGAAGAGTGCGCCATACAACCAGAGTGTAATAGCAACAGAGGCAGGCACTGACATTCGAGCTATCAAGCCACCCAGAAAAACCGGAAGAGCAGAGCAGGGATATAGCTTTCAGGGCGAATGTGGTACGGGTAAACCGAGCAGGTTAGCGCAAAGGCTGGCGCGGGTTGTTATAAAGCGAGTCGCTGGCACTGCGGTGAATGATACTTAATGATTGCACATCAGGCATAAATTCAATAATAACAATAGTTTATTTTAATTGATCTGTACTGCCGATCAATCTTGCGCAATTGATCGGCACAACCAGTTAGGACCAGTTTATATCTGAGTATATTTTAGTGAGAGTTAGAGGGAGCTAACGAATGATGCAAAGGACAACAGGCTGGACTGTCATACTGGTCAGCTGCGCACTCGCCTGGCTTTTTAATATGTCTGAGTCTGGCGAAGGTTATCTCATTTTTATATTTTCCTTAGTTGTTCAGATAATGCCAACACCAGCCCGGCTCAGGCCGGGTTTTTTTAATGTGAGCATGAACGGATTTGATTGAAAACTCTGGAATCCCGACATCGGCTCATTACAGAATCTGAAACAACAACGCCAGTTCATACTTTTTTTCAATTTATTCAAACCTTCACAACGCTTTTGCCGTAAAACGTGCGGCTGTTTCCGTTTCGTTTTAGAAATTTTCTCTCCCGTGCAATTAAGGATGAAGTGTTGAAAAGGCGTCTGCTGTTCACCGTTACCGCTACTGTTTTTTGGGCCTCGCTGGCACAGGCTGATGCGATTCCCTTTCCTGTGACGCCTCCGGCGATTGATGCGGCTTCCTGGGTGCTGATGGATGCCACCACAGGACAGGTTCTGACCGCTGGCAATCCCGATGAACGCCGTAATCCCGCCAGCCTGACCAAACTGATGACCGGTTACGTCGTCGATCGCGCCATTGACCAGAAGAAAATCAGCCGTGACGACATGGTCACGGTCGGAAAAGATGCCTGGGCGGCGGGTAATCCGGTGTTCAAAGGCTCCTCGCTGATGTTCCTGAAGCCTGGCGATAAACTGAGCGTCCGGGATTTAAGCCGGGGCGTCATCATCGACTCCGGTAACGACGCCTGCGTTGCCCTCGCTGATTATGTTGCGGGCAGCGAAGCGAACTTCGTCGGCATGATGAATCACTACGTTGAGAAGCTCGGCCTGCAGAATACCCATTTTGAAACGGTTCATGGTCTGGATGCGCCGGGGCAGTTCTCCAGCGCGTTGGATATGGCGAAACTGTCACGCGCCATTATTGATGGTGAGCCTGACTTTTACGCCATGTACAGTGAGAAGACCCTGACCTGGAACGGCATTACCCAGAACAACCGTAATGGCCTGTTGTGGGATAATAATCTCCACGTTGATGGGTTGAAAACCGGTCACACTGAGACCGCGGGCTTTAACATCATCGCCTCGAATGTGGTGGGCAAGCATCGCCTGATCGCCGTCGTCATGGGCGGTAAAAGCCCGAAAGGCCGCGAAGAGCAGGCGCGTAAACTGCTGGTCTGGGGCCAGAACACCTTTGATACCGTTCAGCTGTTCCATGCCGGTAAGAAAATTGGCAGCGAAAACGTCTGGTATGGCAATCCTCATCAGGTGGATGTGGGTACCGCAGAAGATGTTTATCTGTCACTGCCGCGCAGTGAAGTGCAGAACGTGAAGGCGAAGTACGTCATCGATCGCAAAGATCTGGAAGCCCCGCTGAAAGCCAACGAAGTCATTGGTGAAATTCAGGTGATGGATAAAGATCAGCAGATTGCCCACTATCCGCTGGTGGCGCTGAGTGCGGTTGAACCCGCAGGTGTGATTACCCGCCTGACGGATTATCTCAAGCAGAAGTTCTGATTAGCCGATTGTCAGCACTAAAACGGGTAGCCTGCGGGCTGCCCGTTTTTACCTGCACGCTGGCTGCTCTGAGCGTGTTACTGAGAGCCGATAAAAGTTAAAAAATCGCATTAAGTTGTTTTTAACTTCCGGGCAGGTATGTGAGGCGGATGTTGATAATTGTAAGCGAACGTCAAAACTGTTTTAAATATCCGGCTCGCGCTAAGCCTGAGCCGCGTTCAGCGTTAAGATAGCCACACCCTGTTCCCGCAACCGGAAAGTCATTTTGCGTCCCGATAAGCCCATATCAAAACTGGAGTTCTGGTTTTATCGCCATTATCGCTCCGTCCACGGTGTGCGTATTGCCATCGCCTTTTTGCTCTGCTTTATCTTTGTGCGGGCGACCGATATCCCTGAAGGCACCTGGCCGCTGATTACGCTGGTGGTGGTGATGGGGCCCATCTCCACCTGGGGAAATGTCTTTCCACGTGCACTGCAGCGCATCAGCGGCACGGTCGCCGGGTCAATATCCGGTCTGATCGCCCTGAAGCTGGAGCTGATCTCGATGCCGATGATGCTGGCCTGGTGCGGCATCATCATGATGATCAGCGGCTACCTGACGCTGGGCAAACATCCCTACATGGCGCTGTTGATCGGGATTACATTGAGCGTGGTCGTGGGCGCACCAACCGGCGATTTCACGATGGCACTGTGGCGCGGCGGTGATGTGATTCTGGGATCGCTGATGGCGCTGCTGTTTACCGCTATCTGGGCGCAGCGTGCCTATACACACTGGCGCATTCAACTCTCCGACGCGCTGGCGGAAATGGCAAAAATCTATCACGCCGGTTTCTCACCCAACCTGGTTGAAAAGCCGCGCCTTAACAAGCCGCTGGGCAAATTGCTGAGCAGCGTGATCAAAATGCGGGCGCTGCTGGAGCCGTCAAGCAAAGAGACGCGCATTCCAAAATCGGTGCTTGAAGCGATCCAGACCATCAACCGTAATATGGTTTACACCATTGAGATGCAGATTAATGCCTGGTGGGCATCGCGCGAGAGCCATCTGATTATGCTTAACGCGCCTGCATTGCGCCGCACCCAGCAGATGACTGAGAACACGCTGCGGGCGCTGTCGGTCATGGCGATTGAAGGGGAAACGGAAGAGGTGGTGGCTAACAGTCACGAGCTGACCGAAATCAGTGGCGAACTGCGGCGACTGATCGCGGAAGCGGGCAGCGAAGGTCTGGAGGAGACGCCGATCTACGGCTACGTCTGGCTGACACTGGAACTGGCAAAACAGCTGGAACGGATGACCGACCTGATGCGGATGGCGCTGCGCAAATAATCACCTCAGACAATGACTTAATGTGAAACAGGGTTTCTTTGCGCTAAGATAAGAGCCAGTCTGAATTTAGCTGTGAAAATTGCTTACCTGGCGGGCTAGCCGCTAAGCTGATCGTTTTGACTCTCTCCCTGCGTCAGCAGGCTCAAAGAAAGGTGCCATCATGGAAAATGCCAAGCAATCATTTCAGGACGTACTGGAGTTCGTGCGTATGTTCCGCCGCAAAAACAAACTGCAGCGTGAAATTGTCGACAACGAGAAGAAAATTCGCGACAACCAGAAGCGCGTACTGCTGCTCGACAACCTGAGCGAATATATCAAACCCGGCATGAGCGTTGAGGCTATTCAGGAAATCATCGCCAGCATGCGTGTGGATTATGAAGATCGCGTGGATGAGTACATCATCAAAAACGCCGACCTGTCGAAAGAGCGTCGCGAGCTGTCGAAAAAGATCAAAGCGATGGGCGTGGGCGAACACCCGAAAGCGTAAGGGCAGATAGTAGCGCGCAAGCGCCAGACGTCCTATGCCAACCCGCATCCACTCCGGTGGGGCGGGTTTTTTATTGCCTGCGTCAGCGCAGCGTTATTTTCCCGCCAGCCTGCGGGCGATCACCTGTAACTGCTGTGACAGGGCCACTAAATTGATCCGCTCATCAGCAGGCGGGGCGGTAGTCTCCCGGATCACCAGGGTGGTTTCCAGCGCGTTGTCTGACGCCTCTGCTCCCTGAAGCCGGGCCAGCATCCGCTCGACGCTCTGCGCGCCAAGAAATTGCAAATCCTGCCGCACTGTGGTCAGCGGCGGCTGATACCACGCACTCTCGGCGGTGTCATCATATCCAATCACCGATATCTCGCCAGGAATGGTTACGCCATACTGATGCAGCGCCCGCATCGCACCCAACGCCATCTGATCGTTCGCCACCAGCAGCGCCTGCGGCAGATCGTCGGGAAGCTGCGCCAGCAGCGCCTGATAACCCGACTGCGCGCTCCAGTCGCCGCGCAGAGAACAGTGCGGTGTCAGCTGATGATCGGCCAGCGCCTGACGCCATGCATTTTCACGCTGACGGGCCGAGACCGAGCGCAGCGGCCCGTTTAACAAACCAATCTGACGATGACCCAGCGCCACCAGATGTTCAACGGCGGCACGTGCGCCAGACTCATTCGGGTACTGACACTGCGCTACCGCCGCCTGGGGTTCGACATCCAGAAACAGCACCGGTTTGCTGCCGCAGAGCAACTGGATCTGTTGCGCCTCATCTGCCTCCAGCGGCAGGTTGATCAGCAGTCCATCGACCCGCTGTGCCAGCAGTTCATTCACCGTTGCTGCCGCATCGTTACCACTGTCCATGGCGATCACCAGATGATAACCCGCCCCGGCGGCGCGCTGCTGGATCGCCGAGGCGATCTGCGCAGGAGCCATCAGGGCCAGGTCGCTGGTGGCCAGACCCAGCGTACGCGTCGCCTTACCGGCCAGCTGCTGCGCCACACGATTGGGCACATAATTGAGCTGCAGCATCGCCGCCTCAACCCTTTCCCGCGTGCGGGCTGACACCTGTTCAGAACGGTTTAAAACACGTGAAACGGTTTGATATGAGACGCCGGCCAGTTGAGCGACATCATCGAGGGTCACGGAGCGGGAAGTCATTGAACTCTCCAAAAGATGAAGCGACGAGTGTAGCAAATTTTCCTGCTGCACTGCTGCTGCACACCACACTTTCACGACCACAAAAACCGGGTCCGTTGCGGCACCCGGTCACGGTATCTGACAGGGCCATTAACGCTGCTGCAGATAGACCTGAAGGTTCACATCTACCGCGTTAAGCAGTGGCGTGGCGAGACTATGGCGTTTCGCCCGCAGCAGCAGGTCACCTATCACCTGATCGGCTTCGATATCAAAGCCCTGGGTTAAATCGCGGTACATTGAGGAGGTCATCGGGGTGGCCGGATCGCTTAACAGCTCAAGAATGCGGGCAGTGGCCGCCGGACGCGTCTGATAGCCTTCGGCAGTAATGACTGACAGAATCTCCGAGAAAACACCCTGTAACAGCGCTTCGCCGCCGCGCGAGGTGAGTATCTGTTGGGTATTTCCGCGCGCCAGGCAGCAAACCGCGCCGAGCGTGCTCAGCAGCAGCCACTTTTCCCACAGCTCATCCATGATGTTATCGCTGAATCGGGTATCGACCTGACAGTCACGCAGCGCCGCATCAACCCGCTGCAGTCGCGCATCGTTGTTACCGTCCAGCGCGCCATAATAGAGCTGATGCAGCGGCGTCATCTGGATTACTTCGCCATTGTCACCCAGCGTCGCGTTGATTTTGCACAGGCCGCCAATCACCCTATCTTCGCCGAAACGCTGTTGCAGCGTCGCGATGTGCCGCAATCCGTTCAGAATCGGCATGATCAGCGTTTCCGGACCCACTGCAGGTGCAATATCCTCCATCACCTGATCAAGGGCAAAGCTCTTCACCGTCACGATAATCAGATCATAGTGGCCCGTCAGGCTGCTCGCCTGAGCCAGCTGCGGCTTTAGCGTTTCAGTGCCCTGTGGCGTCTGCAACACCAGACCGCTGGCCTGAAGCTGCTGATAACGCCGTTCACGGACCAGAAAAGTCACGTCCTGGCCCGCCTGAGCCAGCCGTGCACCAAAATATCCACCGGTCGCGCCGGCGCCTGCCATCAGAATGCGCATCCCACTCTCCCTCTGCTGAAAACCTCTACCTTAGAACGCCGTGACCGGGCTTACCAGTCTTAGCCTCGGTCAGAGCGCATCGGGGAGCATGAAATGAGAGGCCGGGAAAGCGCGGGCAGGGAGGGGACGATGCAGAGAAATCAGATTTTCCCTGCCCGGTCAGCAGGGCGAAAGAGAGGGGGGTGTGTTACAGCCGGGTGACGCCCAGCGCGGCAGCCTGCTGTTCCCACGCCAGCACGCCCTGATAATCGTCTCGCTGCACCGGGCTAAACCCGCCGATCAGGTTATCGTCGCAGACGGTACGCCAGGTGGGATCGTTCACCAGCTGATGCAGTGCCGAGCGGAGTCTCTCCAGCCGGTCCACTGACGTCGGGGCTGCCGTAATCAACGGCAATCCGGGTGCGGCTGGCGTTTCACCGATGATATGCAGGCCGCGCAGCGCATCCGGCTCATAGCGCGCCAGCAGCGCCCAGCTGACGCAGTCGATAGCCGCGATATCTGCCTGTGAATCGCGCAGCGCCGCCAGCGACTGACGATGCCCGCCGCTCAGCAGCAGCTGCGAAAAGCTCACGCCCTGAAGCGCTGCCACAAACCGCAGCGCATTATAGCCGGAGTGAGAGTCCAGGCTGTTAGCTACGGCCCGCTGGCCGTTAAAATCGGCCAGCGTCGCCCTTTTGTCACGCGCCACCAGCCAGCTGCGATAGTCACGGCCGGTGCAGCCTGGGGCCTGATAGTGAAAGGTGCCGACCAGATGAACCGCAGGAAGCTGGCTGACCAGCGGATAGCCGCAGGTCTGGCTCAGCAGCAACCGGTTATCCTGCCAGTGTGTCAGCAGATCCTCAGGCCAGACCGGCTGCGTGGCGATGCCGTGCTGCGTCAGCAGGGTAACCATAGCCTGCATCAGTGCCCGTGTGGCGGGCGGGTGAATCGCATACATCGGCAAGGCGAGCAGGTTATTCATGCGTTTTCTCCGCTGATCGTCCCGGATGGACATTGACCCCGACCGGTCTGACCCAGAACTGACGCAGCCAGACCCGATAGCCCGCCACGCGAAAGCCTTGATTGCGCTGGTAGTAATGCTCGCGGTCGCGCAGATAGAGGCGACGCAGGCCATACCAGGGGACGCCGGGGAGGTCGTGATGCACTGAATGGTAGTTCAGATTCAGGAATAGCATGCGCCACGGCCACGCTGCTTCATTATTCACTGACCGTGCCAGCGGATCGTCCGCCGCACGATGCTCATAGAAGGATCGCACTTTGGTCAGCGCCAGCGCCGGATAACTCACCGCCAGCAGATACCACAGCGGTGAAAATCCCTGCCGCGCCATCCAGAAAAACAGCAGTGCCAGCAGCGTCCCGTGCAGCAGCCACATCACTATCGCGGGCCGATCGCCACGGCGCAGTGCCTGCCATATCCCGCCGAAGGTCGCCGCCACATCCAGCAGCGGGCCGAGCAGCAACCGTCCCAAAAAAGTGTTACGCAGATGAATCAGCTGCTGCTGCCAGCGCGGTAGCTTCGCCCAGCGAGCAGCGGAGAGATAGTAGGTTTCCGGATCCTCATCCGGCTCGGTCAGGGTGTGATTGCGATGATGGGCCAGATGAGAATCGCGATAGAGTCCGTAGGGATACCAGACCGCCAGCGGCAGGGTGCCAAACAGCTGATTCACCCGCGGCCAGCGCGTGGGATGGCCGTGGATCAGCTCATGCTGCAGCGACATATACCAGCCAGTGAAGCCGATCAGCAGCAGGGTGGCGGGCAGCCGTCCCAGCGTCTGCGCGTTCAGCATCACCGCAAACCAGCCGCCATAGATCACACCGATTAGCAGCCAGGTCGGCAGTTCGCTGCGCCAGAGCCAGCTGCGTGCGCGCGCTTTAAGCCAGGCGCGCTGCTGTAGAGAGAGATAACCGGTGTGCATGATTCACCTGACAGCGGAAGCGGGAATCTGAACAGTGAAAGAAAGGGCGGGCAAAGGCAAAGTGGATAATCTGCTTAGCTATGTCGAAATTCCTGAATATGGCGCTGAAAGATATTGACTATCAGTGGCGGCTCCGGGGGCGTAACCTTTCTCTTATCAGAAATCGCCTTGCATCCACGGGCGTTTACCGCCTGTCAGGAGAAATACAGATGAAAAATATTGGCTTCTTATCCTTTGGTCACTGGACGCCTTCGTCGCAGTCCGCCACCCGTACCGCGCAGGATGTGTTACTGCAATCAATCGACTTAGCGGTCGCCGCCGAAGAGCTGGGCGCAGATGGCGCTTACTTCCGCGTCCACCATTTTGCCCGTCAGCTCAGCTCGCCATTTCCGCTGCTGGCTGCCGTTGCAGCGCGCACCAAAACGATTGAGATCGGCACCGGTGTCATCGACATGCGCTACGAAAACCCGCTCTACATGGTGGAAGACGCCAGCGCGGCAGACCTGATCTCTAATGGTCGTCTGCAACTGGGTCTGAGCCGCGGTTCACCTGAGCAGGTAATCGATGGCTGGCGTTACTTCGGCTTTGAACCGAAAGCGGGAGAAAGCGATGCGGATATGGGCCGTCGTCACACCGAAGAGTTTCTGGAGGTGCTGCGCGGCGAAGGTTTTGCTAAGCCAAATCCACAGCCCATGTTCCCCAATCCGCCAGGCCTGCTGCGTCCTGAGCCGCTCTCTGAAGGCCTGCGCGACCGCATCTGGTGGGGATCCGGCTCCAACGCCACCGCAGAATGGGCGGCAAAAATGGGCATGAACCTGCAAAGTTCAACCCTGAAAGATGATGAAACTGGCGAGCCGTTCCACATTCAGCAGGCTAAACAGATCCGCGCCTACCGTGAGGCCTGGAAAGCGGCGGGGCATCAGCATGCGCCACGCGTCTCGGTCAGTCGCAGCATCTTTGCGCTGGTGAATGATATGGACCGCGCGTACTTTGGCCGCAGCGGTAACGACCAGGATTCCGTCGGCTTTCTCGATGAGAAAACCCGCGCTATCTTTGGCCGCAGCTATGCCGCAGAGCCAGAGGCGTTAATTAAGCAGCTTGCGCAGGATGAGGCGATTGCCGAAGCCGACACCCTGCTGCTTACCGTGCCTAATCAGCTTGGTGTCGCCTACAACGCCCATGTGATTGAGGCAATCCTGAAGTATGTCGCCCCGGAACTCGGCTGGCGTTAAGTGACACAGCGCCCTGAAGAGCAGGGCGCTGTGAGATCCACCGCAGTCGCAGATGACATAGCGCCTGCGGTAATTCTGCTGTACACGCGCGTCATCACTCCCCGCTTTTTCTGCTTTATCCTCTCTGAACTTCTCTCTGGTGAGCCATTCCAGGCCCTGGCAGAGCCTTTTCGTCACTCTGTTTCCAATGTCCGGAATATGCAGATTTTGTGACTTATGATTTATTTCGTCACTTGTTGCTGAATGGGATGTTTCCTCTGCTCAGGGTGGGTCTGAACCCTTCATCAAAGCATTTCCCTGGTTTAACGTGTTTTCATAACCTGTATGAACGGACAATGCCTTTACGCAACTTGTGACTATTGACAATATTGGTCACATGATAAGAGAATGGCGGCACTCTCCTGCTTACTGTTGAAGGTAATCTATGCTCAGGTTCAATCCTGCCATTCTGGTTGTTTGTCTGCTGCCACTGGCGCTGGCGGGTTGCCGGGATAATTCACCCAAAGACGATCCGCGCACGCAGCCGCCGCTGGTCAGGGTCACAAAGGTCATCAGCGCCACCGATGGCAGCCGTGCGTTTAGTGGCGTCGTGGTTGCCCGGGTTCAGAGCGACCTCGGCTTTCGGGTCTCAGGAAAAATCCTCGAACGGCTGGTGGACAGCGGCCAGCGGGTGAAGCGCGGTCAGCCGCTGATGCGGCTCGACCCGGCAGATCTCCGGCTGCAGGCCCAGGCTCAGCAGCAGGCCGTCGCCGCCGCGCAGGCACGCGTCAGACAGGCCAGCGCCGATCAGGCGCGTTACCGCACTCTGGTGGCAACCGGGGCAGTTTCTGCGTCGGCATACGACCAGATTCGGGCCGCTGCGGCCACCGCTCAGGCTGAGCTGAAAGCCGCCCAGGCGCAGGCTAGCGTGGCCGGTAACGCCAGCGGATATGCGCTGCTCCTGGCTGATGACGATGGCGTGGTGATGGCAACGCTGGCGGAGCCGGGTCAGGTTGTGAGTGCCGGTGAGGCCGTCATCAGACTGGCCAGAGCCGGACAGCGCGAGGCAAGTGTTCAGTTGCCAGAGACCCTGCGCCCGGCAGTGGGAAGTGAGGCAAAGGCAACGCTGTATGGTGCGGGCAGTGCGCCGGTTTCTGCCCGGCTGCGTCAACTGGCTGATGTGGCCGATCCGATGACGCGCACCTTTGAGGCGAGATATGTGCTGGAGGGCGCACTGGCCAGCGCACCGCTGGGAGCCACCGTCACAATCACGCTACCGAATAAACCGTCGCAACCGCTGCTGCAGGTTCCGCTGGCGGCGATCTACGATGCCGGTAAAGGGCCAGGCGTCTGGGATATTACCGGCCAGCCCGCTACCGTTGCCTGGCGGCCGGTGACGGTGGTGTCGATAAGTGATGGGGCGGCCACCGTCACGGGTCAGCTTAATGCTGGCGATCAGATAGTGGCGCTGGGCGCGCATCTGTTGCAGCAGGGGGAGCGCGTGCGCCCCGATGACGCTGCCGTTGCCGGGAGCCAGCCATGAGCCAGGGACGCTTTAATCTGTCAGCGCTGGCCGTGCGCGAGCGCGCCATTACGCTGTTTCTGATCATCCTGATTACCGTGGCGGGCGTCTTGTCCTTTTTCGAACTGGGACGGGCAGAAGATCCGCCGTTCACCGTAAAACAGATGACGATTATCTCCGCCTGGCCAGGTGCGACGGCTCAGGAGATGCAGGATCAGGTGGCCGAGCCGCTGGAAAAGCGTCTGCAGGAGCTGAGGTGGTATGACCGCAGCGAGACGTACACGCGCCCCGGTCTGGCTTTCACTATGTTATCCCTGCAGGACAAAACGCCGCCTTCCCAGGTTCAGGAGGCGTTTTACCAGGCGCGTAAGAAGCTGGGTGATGAGAGCAGAAATCTGCCTGCCGGGGTCATCGGGCCGATGATCAACGACGAGTTCTCCGACGTGACCTTTGCACTGCTGGCGCTGAAGGCAAAAGGGGAGCCGCAGCGCCTGCTGGTTCGTGAAGCGGAATCACTGCGTCAGCGACTGCTGCATCTGCCTGGCGTGAAAAAGGTCAATATCATCGGTGAGCAGAGTGAACGCATCTATGTGTCTTTTTCACACGATAGACTGGCGACGCTCGGCATCACCCCGCAGGCAATTTTTGCTGCGCTGAACGATCAGAATGTCCTGACGCCAGCGGGATCGATTGATACGCAGGGGCCACAGGTCTTTATCCGCCTGGATGGCGCGTTCGATAAACTGGAAAAAATCCGTGAGACGCCGATTGTGGCGCAGGGGAGAAGCCTGAAGCTGGCGGACGTGGCTACGGTGACCCGGGGTTACGAAGATCCCGCCACCTTTATGGTGCGCAATCAGGGCGAACCGGCGCTGCTGTTGGGTTTCGTAATGCGTGAAGGCTGGAACGGTCTGGAACTCGGCAAGGCACTGGCGGCTGAAACCGCCCGCATTAACCAGGCGATGCCGCTGGGGCTCTCACTGACTCAGGTCACCGATCAGTCCGTCAATATCCGCTCGGCGGTTGATGAATTTATGGTTAAGTTCGTCGTGGCGTTGCTGGTGGTGATGGTGGTCTGC
Source organism: Panax japonicus (assembly GCA_020205505.1). Taxonomy (NCBI): domain Eukaryota; kingdom Viridiplantae; phylum Streptophyta; class Magnoliopsida; order Apiales; family Araliaceae; genus Panax; species Panax japonicus. The sequence goes on along the minus strand of JAINUV010001461.1, from coordinate 775,120 downwards.
TTTGTCAGCATGGGCTGGCGTGTCGGGGTGGTGGTCGCGGCTGCGGTGCCGCTCACCCTGGCGGTGGTGTTTGTGGTGATGGAGGCTTCCGGCAAAAACTTTGACCGCATCACGCTGGGTTCGCTGATTCTGGCGCTGGGCCTGCTGGTGGACGACGCCATTATCGCCATTGAGATGATGGTAGTGAAAATGGAGGAGGGCTACGACCGCATTAAGGCTTCTGCCTATGCCTGGAGTCATACGGCGGCACCCATGCTGGCCGGCACCCTGGTTACGGCCGTCGGATTTATGCCCAATGGGTTTGCGCAGTCCACGGCGGGCGAGTACACCAGCAATATGTTCTGGATAGTCGGCATCGCGTTGATCGCCTCCTGGATCGTCGCGGTGGTGTTCACCCCTTATCTCGGCGTAAAGCTGCTGCCAGCCATCAAAACGGTAGAAGGCGGTCACGCAGCGATCTACAACACCCGCCACTACAACCGCTTTCGCCGCCTGCTGACCCGCGTGATTGCCCGTAAAGGCTGGGTGGCAGGCGTGGTGATTGCCCTGTTTATCGCCGCTGTGCTCGGTATGGCGCTGGTGAAAAAACAGTTTTTCCCGACCTCAGACCGGCCTGAAGTGCTGGTTGAAGTTCAGCTCCCCTACGGCAGCGCCATAGAACAGACCCGCGCAGCGGCTGAAAAGGTTGAGACATGGCTTAAACAGCAGCAGCAGGCAAAAATCGTCACCACCTATATTGGTCAGGGGCCACCGCGTTTTTATCTGGCGATGGCACCGGAACTGCCCGATCCGGCCTTTGCTAAGCTGGTGGTACTGACCGACAGTCAGGACGCGCGTGAGGCACTGAAAACGCAGCTGCGCGCCGCCATTGCCAGCGGTCTGGTGCCTGAAGCGCAGGTTCGTGTAACGCAGCTGGTGTTTGGCCCATACTCCCCTTATCCGGTGGCGTGGCGGGTGATGGGGCCTGATCCGGCCCATCTGCGCGCGATTGCCGATCGGGTGGAAGCGGTCCTGCGGGCCAGCCCGATGATGAGGACGGTGAATACCGACTGGGGCGCCCCCGTGCCGACGCTGCATTTCTCACTGGATCAGAACCGGCTGCAGGCAGTGGGGCTGACATCCAGTGACGTCGCCCGGCAATTACAGTTTCTGCTGTCGGGTGTGCCTGTCACTACCGTGCGGGAAGATATCCGCGCGGTCCAGGTGGTGGGGCGTGCGGCCGGAGAAGCCCGCCTCGATCCGGCTAAAATCGCCGACTTCACGCTGGTGGGCGCCGCGGGTCAGCGTATCCCCTTATCGCAGATTGGTGATGTGCAGGTGAAAATGGAAGATCCCGTGCTGCGGCGGCGCGACCGCACGCCGACCATCACCGTTCGGGGTGATATCGCCGATTCCCTGGAGCCGCCTGACGTCTCGACGGCGCTGAACAAAGCCCTGCAACCGATCATCGCGACGCTGCCCGCGGGCTACCGCATTGAACTGGCCGGTACAATAGAGGAGTCCGGTAAAGCGACCCAGGCGATGGCCCCGCTGTTCCCGATCATGATTGCGATCACTCTGCTGATCATCATTCTGCAGGTGCGTTCTCTGTCGGCGATGATCATGGTCTTTCTGACTGCGCCTCTCGGGCTGATTGGCGTCGTGCCGACGCTGCTGCTGTTCAGTCAGCCGTTTGGTATCAATGCACTGGTCGGGCTGATTGCCCTGTCGGGCATCCTGATGCGTAACACGCTGATTCTGATAGGGCAGATCCACCACAATGAACGGGAGGGGCTGGCACCCTTTGATGCAGTGGTGGAAGCGACAGTGCAGCGTGCCCGTCCGGTGCTGCTGACGGCAATGGCGGCGATTCTGGCGTTTATTCCACTGACCCACTCGGTGTTCTGGGGAACGCTGGCCTATACCCTGATTGGTGGCACGCTGGGCGGCACCCTGATCACGCTGGTTTTCCTGCCCGCAATGTACGCTATCTGGTTCCGCATCCGCCTGCCGGGCAGCAAAACGGCAGTTGTGAAACCGGCGCTGTCGGAATAGTCTCAGGGTGACGGTTGCCGCTTCGCTGCTCTTTACAGCCTGGCGGCAACCGTCAATTCATTGTTTTAAGCTTTTGAAGAAGGTGTATAAAAAGGTAAAAGCTATCAAACAGATAGGGTGAGACAGGTGTGCGATCCTGAAAATCCTCTATAGAGTAGCGATGAAAATACAAAAAAGAGGTGTGACCATGAGCAATTCCATTGATGAAGATGCAAAAGATGCAAAGCCTATTGTCGAAGCCGATCGCGAAGCGCCCGAGGGCAAATGTCCTTTTCATGCTGGTAAGCCACCTCAGGCAAATCAGGCGCCGGGCGGCGGAACAACCAACCGCGACTGGTGGCCTAATCAACTCCGGGTTGACCTGCTGAACCAGCACTCATCCCGTTCGAACCCGCTTGATGAATCCTTCGATTACCGTAAAGAATTTGCCAAATTAGATTACTCAGCGCTGAAAGCTGACATCAAAGGGTTGCTCACCGAGTCACAAGCCTGGTGGCCCGCAGACTGGGGCAGCTACATCGGCCTGTTTATTCGTATGGCCTGGCACAGCGCCGGAACCTATCGCTCCGTGGATGGACGCGGTGGTTCAGGTCGTGGTCAGCAACGCTTCGCACCCCTAAACTCCTGGCCAGACAATGTTAGTCTGGATAAAGCGCGCCGCTTACTGTGGCCGGTTAAACAAAAATATGGTCAGAAGATCTCCTGGGCCGACCTCTACATTCTGGCGGGCAACGTCGCGCTGGAAAACTCCGGATTCCGTACCTTTGGCTTTGGTGCCGGACGTGAAGATGTCTGGGAACCGGATATGGATGTGAACTGGGGCGAAGAAGCCGCCTGGCTGGAACACCGTCACCCGGAATCCCTGGCGCAGTCGCCACTAGGCGCTACCGAAATGGGTCTGATCTACGTGAACCCGGAAGGTCCGGAACACAGCGGCGATCCTGCCTCTGCGGCCCCGGCTATTCGCGCCACTTTCGGCAACATGGGCATGAACGACGAAGAGATCGTGGCATTGATTGCCGGTGGACATACGCTGGGTAAAACCCACGGTGCCGCACCGGCCAGCCACGTCGGTGTCGATCCGGAAACTGCACCGATTGAGGCGCAGGGCCTGGGCTGGGTCAACAACCACGGCACGGGCGTTGGCGCAGATGCGATTACCTCTGGTCTGGAAGTTATCTGGTCTCAGACGCCAACCCAGTGGAGTAACTACTTCTTCGAGAACCTGTTCAAATATGAGTGGGTTCAGACGCGCAGCCCGGCGGGTGCCATCCAGTTCGTGGCAGCTGATGCCCCGGATATTATCCCGGATGCGTTTGACGCCGCGAAGAAACACAAGCCGACCATGCTGGTGACCGATCTGACGCTGCGATTTGACCCGGAGTTTGAAAAGATTTCGCGTCGTTTCCACAACGATCCTCAGGCGTTCAACGAAGCCTTTGCCCGTGCCTGGTTTAAACTGACTCACCGTGATATGGGGCCAAAAGCGCGCTACATCGGTCCGGAAGTTCCGCAGGAAGATCTGATCTGGCAGGACCCGCTGCCTGCACCGGTTTATCATCCAACCGTGGCGGATATCGCGCAGCTGAAAGAGAAAATCGCTGCAACCGGCCTCAGCGTCAGCGAGCTGGTTTCGGTTGCCTGGGCTTCGGCATCAACCTTCCGTGGCGGCGACAAACGCGGTGGTGCCAACGGTGCCCGCCTGGCGTTGCTGCCGCAGCGTGAGTGGGACGTCAATGCCGTCGCAGCACGCGTGCTGCCGACGCTGGAAGCAGTGCAGCGCGAAGCGCACAAGGCTTCACTGGCAGATGTGATTGTGCTGGCGGGTGTGGTCGGCGTTGAGCAGGCGGCGAAAGCAGCTGGCGTTGAAATTGACGTGCCATTTACTCCGGGCCGTGTTGATGCGCGTCAGGATCAGACCGATATCGAGTCGTTCGATCTGCTGAAACCGCGTGCAGATGGTTTCCGTAACTACGGTACTGGCTTCGGCAAAACCACCACCGAAAGCCTGCTGATCGATAAAGCGCAGCAGCTGACCCTGACCGTGCCGGAGTTAACGGTGCTGGTTGGCGGGATGCGCGCGCTGGGTGCTAACTTTGATGGCAGCCAGCACGGCATCTTCACGCACCACACAGGGACGCTGAACACAGACTTCTTCGTGAATCTGCTGGATATGCGCACCGAATGGAAAGCCGCTGATTCGACCAATGAGAAATTTATTGGACGGGATCGCGTCACTGGCGAAACCCGTTTCACCGCCACGCGCGCCGATCTGGTGTTTGGCTCCAATGCGGTGTTACGCGCCTCGGCGGAAGTCTACGCCAGCAGCGACGCCCGTGAAAAATTCGTCAAAGACTTTGTTGCCGCCTGGACCAAAGTGATGAATCTGGATCGGTTTGAACTCTGATTGCTGTTGACGTTGTAAAATCTGAAACCCGCTGATATTAGCGGGTTTTTTTATGAGAGCAGGTGGGTTATTCGACCGCTTAACTATCTTTTTACAACCCAGGTACAACAGGTTAATGGCATCATTTAAATTTCGGTCACTGCCAGTAACGTGATTCTTCGGGCCACGTAGTCAAGTACGGCTTCCCGCTGCGATTCAGGCATATGACTTTCATTATAAGTATCGATAATAAGCTGATGATGACTCACCACCTCGGAAAGCCATTTTCGTGCCAGTGTCGGATTAATATCTATACCCTGGGCAAGCAGGATAAAGTCTGCACCCAGATATTCTCCGTACTCTGAATTCATCCCCGGTGCGTTTCCTGCATCATTTTCTTCACGTTCCAGCAGGGGCAAAGCTAAATACTCTCCAAACGCTGCAGGGTAGGGCACAACGCTGATAAAGTCATAAACCGGGGCCAGCCAGGGTGAACCCTGCGGAGGCAGGATAATCCCGATATTGCGCAGATGAAAATCATTGTTTCCCAGCACATAGGCATACACGATGCGCAAAAAGAGGTCACGTTTACTCTTCAAACTGCTGTTCACTCTGGTATTCAGGAATTTAGCGGCTTTCTCATAACTGATGGCTTTATGATTATCAATCCTGCCATATTTATCGCCGAGACCCATCGCGCCATCCAGCTGTTCCTGATGTAATCTCGCGTTATCTGACGCTGTCCGGTCATATCTTTTAATGACAAACGCCAGTTCTTCTGGCCGAATTTCATCGTGTCTGAATGGCATCAGCCCGAACGGGGGGACGTCAAATTTCAGACGCTGCATAACGCACATAGTGGCATGCTCGTTTTCTGCCAGGTGTGGGTATTCTTCCGGAGAGGGTTTCAGGATATAGGTGCCATCATTGCTGACGACCACCAGTTCTCCCTTTTCCAGGCGAAGCGACAGTTTGGGTTGATAGCCTGAAATGCTCATGCCTTTCTGACGTTCAGGGAGTTCCTGAATAAACTGACTGCGCGTAAACGGCAGGCTAAGAGCCACATTCAGACTACCCAGCAGATGCCGGATGCCTTTTGTTGAGTAGCCGGTTTTTAGCTCAGATTCTTTAAGCCGTTTTAATGTGATCAGGCAGCGTTCTGAATTCATGATGTTATCTCTTTAAAGACGACTGCCCCAAGCAAATCGTTGCCATTTTCCATCAGTAAGCCGAACAGATCTTTATCATCAATTTTTTGAATTTCAGAATAGCGTTTTCGCAACCAGCCTTCCGGCGCTAAACCTTTAAAGAAGGGATGTAGCTCTTCACTTAAATAGGGCTCAGGTCTTACCGGCATGCTGAGAGATATCGCACAACCAGCATAAGTGGGCAGGTAGCAGAAAGTATAACCGTTTTGCCCTTCACTCAGCGTTCCTGCCAGCGTGTTGTAAAGCCACACTTCTATTTTTCGAGCCATACTTTTATACCCAGTTCTTTAAGCAAGGCGTGAAGATTTATTGCCTTTGCAGAAGATGGTTTAGCAATCAGTCGTTTAAATGTTGAGAGTGATACACCAATCTGAATCGCCATCTCTTCATAGGTGATGTTTTGTCGTTTGAGTTCATTGGCCAGTAATTGTGGCAGTGTCGGAAACGTCAGATCATTCAGCTCCGATCGGGTGTCCGGTTTGTCCACATTTATTGCTTCTGTTGTGGCTTCTCTACTCAAAGCGAACCCCGTCAATACCTTTTGCCGCTCTGACTCAGAAAGGTTTATCAGCGAAGATTTAATCTCATCAAGGTTCATTTTTGACCTCTTCTGCAATTTCAGTACGTTTTTGAAACGATATGGTCCGACTATAGTGCTAATAGGGTCATTTTTGAACCTTTTAACGGCAGCATCTTCTCATCTTACCGCCAGACTGTGAAATATGCTGATGAAAGGTCATTTATGACACTTTAAGTCACTATTAATGCATTTGTTAAAGAGAGTATGAGATGTAGGGGTCAGAAATGAACCTTTAAGTGAGGGCGGAACCGAATGTGTAAGTATCAGGCAATAACGAAAAGAACCGGGAATTTGAAGAGGAAACAGACTGAGTAAGACGCAGAAATTTTATCAGAAGTATGAAAAGCAAAAAGCCCGCTTAGTTTCCTAAGCAGGCTTTTCT